>OX419186.1:16244181-16656681 GCA_948465475.1 Thalpophila matura | reverse complement strand
GGCGATTAGGATTACTACCTTTAGGATTACTACCTTTAGGATTACTACCTTCAGGATTACTACTACCATTAGAATAACGATAATAGTAGGACTAAGATAAGGATTAATTGTGATTAGTTTTACTACTACTAGGGTTACCACTACTAGGATTACCACTACTAGGATTACCACTACTAGGATTACCACTAATAGGATTACCTCTACTAGGATTACCATTACTAGGATTAGCACTACTATGATTACCACTACTAGGATTACCACTACTAGGATTACCACTACTAGGATTACCACTACTAGGATTACCACTACTAGGATTACCACTACTAGGATTACCACTACTAGGATTACCACTACTAGGATTACCACTACTAGGATTACCACTACTAGGATTACCACTACTAGGATTACCACTACTAGAATTACCACTACTAGAATTACCACTACTAGGATTACCACTACTAGGCGATTAGGATTACTACCTTCAGGATTACTACCATTAGGATAACGATAATAGTAGGACTAAGATAAGGATTAATTGTGATTAGGATTACTACTACTAGGATTGCCACTACTAGGATTACCACTACTAGGCGATTAGGATTACTACCTTTAGGATTACTACCTTCAGGATTACTACTACCATTAGGATAACGATAATGGTAGGACTAAGATAAGGATTAATTGTGATTAGTTTTACTACTACTAGGGTTACCACTACTAGGATTACCACTACTAGGATTACCTCTACTATGATTACCACTACTAGGATTACCACTAGGATTACCACTACTAGGATTACCACTACTAGGATTAGCACTACTTGGATTACCACTATTAGAATTACCACTTCTAGGATTACCACTACTAGGATTAATTGTGCTTAGGATTACTACTACAAGGATTACCACTACTAGGATTACCACTACTAGGCGATTAGGATTACTACCTTTAGGATTACTACCTTCAGGATTACTACTACCATTAGGATAACGAATTATCGTTATCCTTAGTCCTACTATTAAGTAGGACTAAGATAAGGATTAATTGTGATTATTTTTACTACTACTAGGGTTACCACTACTAGGATTACCACTACTAGGATTTCCATTACTAGGATTACCACTACTAGGATTACCACTACTAGGATTACCACTACTAGGATTACCACTACTAGGCGATTCGGATTACTACCTTTAGGATTACTACCTTCAGGATTACTACTACCATTAGGATAACGATGATAGTAGGACTAAGATAAGGATTAATTGTGATTAGTTTTACTACTACTAGGGTTACCACTACTAGGATTACCACTACTAAGATTACCTCTACTAGGAATAACACTACTAGGATTACCACTACTAGGATTACCACTACTAGGATTACCACTACTAGGATTTCCACTACTAGGATTACCACTACTAGGATTACCACTACTAGGATTACCACTACTAGGATTACCACTACTAGGATTAGAACTACTAGGATTACCACTATTAGAATTACCACTTCTAGGATTACCACTACTAGGATTAATTGTGCTTAGGATTACTACTACTAGGATTACCACTACTAGGCGATTAGGATTACTACCTTCAGGGTTACTACCATTAGGATAACGATAATAGTAGGACTAAGATAAGGATCAATTGTGATTAGGATTACTACTACTAGGATTACCACTACTAGGATTACCACTATTAGAATTACCACTTCTAGGATTACCACTACTATGATGAGCACTACTAGGATTAGCGCTACTAGGATTACTACTATTAGAATTACCACTACTAGGATTACCACTACTAGGATTACCACTACTAGGATTACCACTACTAGGCGATTAGGATTACTACCTTTAGGATTACTACCTTCAGGATTACTACTACCATTAGGATAAAGATAATAGTAGGACTAAGATAAGGATTAATTGTGATTAGTATTACTACTACTAGGGTTACCACTACTAGGATTACCACTACTAGGATTACCACTACTAGGATTACCACTACTAGGATTAGCACTACTAGGATTACCACTATTAGAATTACCACTTCTAGGATTACCACTTCTAGGATTACCACTATTAGGATTACCACTACTAGGATTACCACTACTAGCATTACTACAATTAGGATTAGGATTACTACTATTAGGATTGATTTGGATAAGGATTACTACTACAATTGAATTATTATTTGTCTTTATTAATTTTACTTACATATTAATCTCATTTTTAAATATTTCATCGTAAAAAAATTAACCAAAAAAAAATAGTAATTATGATTAGGATTACGATTAGGATTACGATTACAATTAGGATTAGTATTAGGATTACGATTAGAATTACTATTAGGATTGATTAGGATTACTACTACTAGGATTACTACAATTCGGACTACTAGTTTTAGGATTACTATTACCATTAGGATTCACTTTTATCACTTTTCAGGATTATGCCTGGGCCCATAACCAGGGGCCCAAGTCTGCTAATGCAATTGTCGTAATCGTGTCAGAATGGTCTCTCAATGACATCGTTTTGACCAATGACGAAACAGATAGTCTTACTCTAAGCCAATGAGCGCTTAGGTTTTGACCGTTATGGTGTCATTATCACACCATTCGTACACAACTGCAATAGCAGAATTGGGGCCCTGTTGTGATAAATAAATAACTAACGCAGTTTTAAAGTAAAATGTATGTTATAACATCTACACAACAATCGACATCAATCAACATCAACATCTACAAACGACAACAAAGAAAACTAAACTACTGAAAGTAATTACTCAAACAAGTTCACTGGTTTTCTCATGGTTTTTAGGGTTCCGTACCTCAAAAGGTAAAAAAACAGGTTTAAAAAAAACTGACTTCCAAAAACTACACTAAAAACTATGAAATAAAAATGTTAAACTTCCATAAATAAAAATCTAAATGTATATTGAAGTCGGCGGGGCCTCTTCTTCAGGTTTCTACCTCTCAGCCTTTGAACAGGAAGAACGTGCGCAGTGTGTGCAGCGAACGTGCAGCTTGCTTTGCGCCTCGACAAATTAAAATTTTCTTTCATTCCTCCTTAATCTATAATGTTGCTTATATTTATGCTAGGCCCCGCCGACTTCAATATACATTTAGATTTTTATTTATGGAAGTTTAACATTTTTATTTCATAGTTTTTAGTGTAGTTTTTGGAATTCGGTTTTTTTTAAACCTGTTTTTATTTTTATCTTTTTAGTGTAGTGTAACCATTTTTGTTGTTGTTAATTTATTACAATAAAGTACCATTAAATCATGGACAGAGCGACTTTGATCATTTATGTACTTTTACTGAGATCGATTACTTCCACGAATTTAAATAGCTGTATGTACTTATATTTATAGATGTTGGTGGATGAGAGCATTTCAGTAAACAAAAACCGGGCAAGAGCGTGTCGGACCACGCAGTGTAGGATTCCATAGCAAGAAGTATTTTGAGTGTTCCGACCGCAAATACAAGTTTGTATTTCATAATATTGTTATGAAATATTATTATTTTTACGGTTGTCAAACTCAAAATGGAAAATAGTGAATATTTCAAAAATTTTGTGACGTATCTTGTTCAAACCATAATTATTAAATGCTATAAGCTTGATTTTTTCCAGATTTTTTGATAGCGCGGTTGGAAAATTACAGGGGGACACACACATTGTTAACGACTTTGGGAGCTCCTAGTTCACTCAATATGCACTTAAATAAAAAAGGTATTTAGAAACCTTCATGTTATTTTCAAAGACCTATCCAACGATATCCCACATGGTGGGGTGCGCGAAAATATTATTTTTCATCCCTCAGTTTCATGTATGGGAGCCCCCCCCTAATAATTTTATTTTTCGTAATTTCACTATAGGCCTTAATGGCGGCTTGTAAAAGACATCTACCTACGAAGTTTCATATAAATTGGTTATGAACTGTAGATAGTAGTAATAGCAATAGGCTCGCTCCCTAGCCTTCTATCAAATGCGACTTAAGCATAAAAAAATTGTGTGTACAATACACCTCTGTCTAACCTTGCGGGAAATATCGGCGTGATGTTATGTATGCATAATATCGAGATCGATTGCGTTCAGGAATTCATGTACCTACACAATATCACTTTTTCATCATCGTCATGATGTCATCGAGATACATCAAAAATACCGTTTATTACACCTCGTTAAAAATCTACTCAACCAAAGTTAATAAAATTTATATGGGACCACCTCGCGAGCTTCTTCTACCATATGAAAAAAGAATCACGTAAATCGGCTCATAAACCACGGAGTAATCGGTGTACATACATGAAAAAAAAAAAAAAAAAAAAAAACCAACCGAATGCAGAACCTCCTCCTTTTTGGAAGTCGGTTAAAAAAGGAAGACTTATAAGATCACTTTCTTGTCTGTCTGTCTGTCCGTGTGTCACCACCGATTTTTTCAGGAACGGGTGGACCTAACAAGTTGAAATTTATACCAGACTTGATTTTGCCCGCGACTCCGTTCGCGTGGACTACAGTGAAATGACCAGTTTAAATGACCTCCGCAGTGTAGAGTGGCTAGTACTACCAAGAGGTCATGCTGTATCTCTGGTTCCTGCCATCAGAATTAGATGAAACGTGGCTTAGATTTTAAGTTGGATCCCAAGCTATCGAACTTTGAAAACCACATAAAAATCCGTTCAGTACTTTTTGCGTGATGCGCGCACAAACAGACAAACAGACAAACAGATAAACAGACAAAAAAAAAAAATCTTCACTGTTTAAAAATCCCGACTGTTTTTTCTGGAATATCTTCAATGTACAGGCACAGCTTGTTTACAATTTTATAATAGTATATGTAGATGCTGAGGTTCAAGTCCCTATTAGGTGTATAAAAATCAAGGTCCTGATCCTGAGTCAACACGATAAAAAGACATGGGCAAATTTAGATTTTCGCTTTTTACCCGACTGCCAAGGAAGGTGAAAAATGTTGTGTGAAGGTGGAAAATGTTTTAAAAAAATATAAATCCGGCACTGATGAGCACCCACGGGATTTTCTAAAAGCTGGTGTCCCTGGGGCAACATCTCAGACTATTCCTTTCTATAACGAGTTGGTAGTGATGGAATGTGAATGTTGTACTTAATTAATTCACATTTATAAATAGGTAGGTAGGCTTCTTCTTTGTTCAAGAGATTGTTGCCACGGAAGTCAGTACTTATTCGAGCTAGGTACCAGAATGCTGAGACAATAATAGCAAACGGGTTAATTTGGAAAAAAAACTTATTAAAATGTCTGTTAACCTTTCATAAAGGTTGAGGTGATGACTTTGAATTTTACTGATACAAATGCAATGGGTGCGTTACCATCATAGATGTATCTAGCTTTAGGTAAATGAAGTGATTCTATTGGTTCTTAACAAACACATCCCTCGCACACATCTCTCGTGGAAACGCACCCTTATCCAAAAGTAATTAAGAATACACATAGATTCGAACCCGCGACCTCTGCTCTAATAGTAGTTTTCTACTTCGAAATTGTCAGTTATACACCGTGTAATTGAAATAACGCAAAACCTCCGACACCCCAACTGATTTTTATTATGTTAAATTGATATAACAACAATCATTTTCATGTGTGATTGTTAAAGATATTTGTATTTTTTCATTTCTTATGTGTTCTAATCCATTCATAGCTCTGTGACGCACATGCAACGCAATGCGCTCTGCCGGCAGACTGGCGGGCGGGAGGTGAGGGGGCGGGGGGCTTCGTGGTGGTGCACTATTAACTTTAAGACTCGGCTTGAAATAAAAATATAAATTTTGAAAATAATTACCTACATTAAAAAGTAGTGTAATCGATTCTCTTCTCGATTCTGAACAAACTAGTTTCAGATTTTGCGTTTATTCAATTACACGGTGTATATAACTTATAAGTTATAACATAAAAGTTATATACTTATAACCGTATAAAACTGACAATTTCATCGGAGTCCACAGCTCAATTGGCTGCTAAAAAGCTGGGTATCCTCTCGAAGGTGCGGCGGTACTTCACGTCGGAACAATTGCTTCAATTGTACCAAGCACAAGTTCGTTCGTGCATGGAGTACTGCTCGCATCTTTGCGATGGCTCAGCCAAGTACCAGCTTGAGGCGTTGGAGTCCATTGAGAAGCGTGCCAAGAAGCTCATCAACAATGACTCCCTTGTTCAGACCAAGCTCCTAAGTCTTGAGCATCGGCGCAAAGTTGCTAGCCTATCGGTTTTTTATCGGATACATTTCGGAGAGTGTGCTTCAGATCTGCATGATCTAATTCCATCCTGCCCTTTTTCTATCGGACGGCCAGAAGCACGAAAAAGCGCCATCGGTTCATGGTTGATATATCAAAAACCCGAACGAAGCGCTTTGATTCCACTTTCATTGTGAAAACCGCCAAACAGTGGAATGCGCTGCCCGAGTGGGTGTTCCCCGATAGTTACAATCTGGGTGTCTTCAAGTCACGAGTGAATCGGTTTCTGCTAGGCAAGCGTGCTCCATCGTAGACCGCATCATCGCTTAACATCAGGCGAGATGGCGGTCAAACGCAAGCCTATTTACAAATAAAAAAAAATAAAAAATTTCAAATTGTCAGTTCAAAAAAAAAACCGTCAAGTGCGAGTCGTACTCGCGCACCGAGGGTTCCGTATCATTTTTGGACGTATAAAGTGAAAAAATCCGGACCGCTGAACTAAGTTTGTTTGTGAAGGAATTTTGATGATTTTGAAAAAACTGTACTAGTTAGGAACATCGTTTTATTTTTGGTGCCATATTTGGGTCAATTCCTATGAACTCTAATTATTTTAGATTTTTCGCCCCGCAAACTTCGGAGATAAGGGGGGGGTAATGGGATTTTTTTGGTAATTTTTCATCATATGTCGAAAACTGTGAGACATAAAATAAAATTAAAATATATTTTGAAATGTGCAGATCAAGCCCTTTCATATGATATGTCACTTGACCTAGTAACCCCACTTTAAAATTTCGGACCCCCACTCCGGCCCCTTTTGCAATGAAAATAGTTTTGGACTTTTTTCATTTGCAATAAAGTTGAACAAGCATTCTTTATAACTGTTCCAAATTTCAAGTCGATAGCATAAGTAGTTGCTAAAATAAGCAGGTGTGACAGACAGACAGACAGACGAAGTCGCACCATAAGGGTTCCTTTTTTACCATTTTGGTACGGAACCCTAAAAAGTGGTAAAAGTGACAAAGTTGCCAAATACAAAAATCCAATAGTTAAGAGTTCCTAAGAGGCGTATTCAAAGAGATTTCAAACGACTGAAACGGGCAATACACGGTAGCTCAGTTGGCAGAGCAATGCCACGGTGCCAGGGTTCCGTACCAAAGTACGGAACCCTAAAAACTGAAAACTAATTAAATCATTGCACGCGTTGCGGGTCAATATCTCACATAAAGACCCGCGAACGAAAGATTTTCTAATGCGTGCTGCATGCCATTCACAGTGTTAAGATATTAATTTATTCAAAGTCAAAGCATTTATTTGAATGAGAGCACTTACAGTACTTTTGAATTATTGACAATTTACTTTCACTTAACACAATAGCATAATTATGTTAATCCTAGAAGAACAGGTTCCTAGGATATATACCTCAAGTGATTGTGATGCTCTTAAGACTTAAAATAGTTATATTCATTACAAGCTTGTGCCTACGAGTCGACTCCGTTCGCGTTGACCACAATTTGACCATTTTATATGACCTCTTAGTATAGGGTGGCTAGCGCAAAAATGTAGCTTAGATTTGAAGCTGGACCCCCAAGCTACAAAACTGTGAAAACCACATCAAAATATTTTTTGCGTTATGTGCACATGAAATAGATAAAAATCCCAAAAACTTGGACAAATCTTCCAATCTTTTTGGACATGGTTATGTGCCAGTACCTACCCTATCCCGACTGTTTTTTTCTGGAATATCTTCAATGCACAGACACAGACACGGCTTTTTTATAGTTATCTATGTATACAGGGTAAAATTAAAACCAGTGCGGATATTTTTGGAGATGACGGTACTCATAAATATGGTCAACTTTTATTATGGGACCGACGCTGAAATATGAAAAAAATAATCAGCTGTTCCCTACAAAAATGCACTACACACGATCAAAATGTATGGAACAGCTGATTTTTTTTTTCATATTTCAGTGTCGGTCCCATAATAAAAGTTGATCATATTCATGAGTAGTTTCACCTCCTAAAATATCCGCACTGGTTTTAATTTTACCCTGTATATATAAAATTCATTGCCCTGACTGACTGATGGATCAACGCACAGCCTAAACCGCTGGTCGTAGAAACATGAAATTTGGAGGACGTATTCCTTAAGTGATGTAGGCATCCGATAAGAAAGGATTTTTGGAAATTCCACTCCCAAGAGGGTGAGAACGGGTGGCAAAGTTTGTATGGGAAAACGTGTTTGCTTAGCTTTATTACCGACCTCCACGCGGGTAAAAGCTAGTAAAATAATATAATTAAGCATCGGTCATACATTTTATGAACTTATTCTATAAAGTTAGGTATTTTACCAACACATAGGTAACTTTATATAATAACTTAGTCACCTTAACCGTAACCTAGTTCCAGTTTCCGACACAAGTTCAATATAATCATTATAACTATTACTAATCTATAAATACATCGACTTTCAGCGACTTCCTTCATCCACGGAAGTTGTTATTACTTTGATTTACAATGTAAAATAGAGGACTAGCTAACTAGCTAAGTTATTACTTAGCTAAGAGAGAGAGAGATTAAGAGATTTCAAAAATAAACCGATACGAACGGAATTTCAACCCGCGGCCTCTGCCAAACCGTGGCATTGCTCTGCCAACTGAGCTACCGTGTCTTGCCCGCTTCAGTCGTTTGAAATCTCTTTGAATACGCCTCTTAGGAACTCTTACCTATTGGATTTTTGTATTTGGCAACTTTGTCACTTTTACCACTTTTTTTTCTCTCAGTCGCAACCAGGAGTCTGAATTAGTGGTGGGATAATTACAATAGCCTCCCCCCTTAATACATGGGACTTAAACTTATCTAGCAAAATATGCGTGTAGTTAACGCCTCTGCCGAACCTTTTGACGAATACAGGCGTGAAGTTATGTGTAAAAACATCTTTCTACTAATAAGAATGTCGGGAAGTCCATAATATCGTGTGTCGACATACATCATACCTACTGGTAGGGTTGCCAACTTGCCATACGTCCCGTATATGCGAGACTGTGACCATATTATTTGACCATCGTGTCCCGTATTGCTACATGTGTCGTATTATGTCCCGTTTTTCGACAAAAAGTAAAATCATCCTCAAAATATGACGAGAAATAAACGAATGTTAATTTAAGTTAAAAATGATTACCACGACTATTTCGAATAAAAATTGTGATTTAGATCAGAGTTGAGATCAGAGGCTAGCTAACTAGGTTTTACCAAGTCCGGGCTTTTACAGTAAGTATAGCATAGCGTTTCAACTTCACCAAAGCATACATCGCTCACAGAATACAAAAGGGCCACAAATCAAAAAATTCTGAAAATGATTTTATTGCAAAAATGAGGCCTAAATCGACTTCAAATTCAAATTCAAATTCAAAAATTATTCATTCAAAGTGGGCTAACGAATTAGCACTTTTTGAACGTCAATGTACCTACATAAGACAGCCCCCAAAAATGCCCGCCCTTCACCGCTTCCTAGTGTTTTAACTGCGAAGAAGAAACGGCGCAACAAACTCCGCAGCAACACAATTCTGTCTGTCAGTTACTTTGTGTACGAAATTATATAAATCAAAAAGGATAAACTAAATCACAAAAGAAAAACTATAAATACTTAAAAGTAAAAAATTATATAAAAATGTAACCTAACCTGATCAAAGAAAATAAATAGATGTAAGTACTTACTTATTATGTCATTACCATTACTAAACCAGTCGCAATAAGATGCTTTAAAAGTTTAGTTACTATTCGGTGTAAAGACTTGTGCCAGGGTACAGGTGTAAGGTGCAATTCATCAAATAAATATTTGACAGTCAAGGGTCATGCATAATCTAGGACCAGGGGCTAGTTGTTATTTCAACAATGTCTACTAAATTAACTGGGCTCAGTCAACAGGATGACCAGTCACCACAAGCAGCACCCGTTCACGAGTATGAAATTAACAAACTAATTTTTTTTAAAAACTAAATTTTTAAATATAAAAAAAACTTCCATAGTTTTAATTTTGATTTGTTGCCCTTTTGTATTCAGTGAGCGGTCATGCATCATCTAGGTATGCTTTGGTGAAGTTGAATCGCTGCATTTCAGCGGAGAATGTGTGAATGAGTTTTGGGCATCGAAAGTGTCAAAACGTCCCGTATTGGTTCCTGAAACTTATGGCAACCTTAACATACATGAAAATTAAATAAATAACCGTCAGCTATGGTCCTGCCGGCCGGAAATGCCACTCAAGTGGACTATTTATAGCCACTTACAGGTGCTGATAAAGATTATATTATAGCAGGGACCTTCGCTCCACTCGGCTAATAGAAGTCATTGATCGACATCCGCACCGTACTTTTACCTATACATATAGATACGATATGTCTACAGGTAGGTACGATGTTTTTTAGTAGGTAGCAGTGGCCCAGGGTGAAGTTAAACAGGCACAATAATAAAATATACAGGGTAAAATTAAAACCAGTGCGGATATTTTAGGCGGTGAAAGTACTCATGAATATGATCAACTTTTATTATGGGACCGACACTGAAATATGAAAAAAAAAATCAGCTGTTCCATACATTTTGATCGTGTTGTAGTGCATTTATGTAGGGAACAGCTGATTTTTTTTTTCGTATTTCATTGTCGGTCTCATAATAAAAGTTGATCATATTCATGAGTACTTTCACCTCCTAAAATATCCGCACTGGTTGTAATTTTACCCTGTATAATTGTATATGCCTTACTTATTCGCCTATTCAATTAAATAATTATCTAAAAAAAAAACCCGACCGCGGTTTGCCCTACGTCTTATAAGGTGTAAAAAAAATCATTACTTACAAAGAAAAACAAAAACAAGACCATCGCAGTTGAGACCCACTGCTTCCGGGTATAGTCCTGACTGCAAGGAGAATCAAATCTGGAGCAGCCCGACTGAAGAAGTACCTTCATCTTACAAAATATCACAGCCAAATGAGCTACTCTTCAGTAGTATTGAAACTTGTAATTGGCCTTAATTTAACTAAAATCTATTACCATTCTTTGTTGTTAGCTGTAAGTTTTCCTAGCATAAGCATAGCATAACCGGCCTATAATGTTCCCACTGCTGAGACACAGACCTCCTCTCTGTGAGAGGGAGTGGGCCGTAGTCCACCACGCGGGCCCAGTGCGGGTTGGTGGACGTCACATGTCTTCGAATTTTTGGATCTAGGACATGCCGGTTTCCTCACGATGTTTTCCTTCACCGTTAAAGCAAATGATAATTAGTTTCTAATACGCACATGACTTCGAAAAGTCAGCGGTGCGTGCCTCGGGATCGAACTCGAACCATTCGCCGTGGGAGGCACATGGTTAAACCACTAGGCTATCACTGCTTCCTAGGCCATATTTGCCAACATTGTCGTATAACAAAAAATTATAGCTCAAAATTTGCACAAAATAAGTAAACAAACCTGAGCCCCGTCTGCCAGCTGTCCAGTCTCCGTCATATTAACTAATCTATGTCTAGATGTAGGAGCGGCCGCTATCTATTGTGGGCAACTGGGCCGCTGTCCGTGGTGTGACGTCACTTATCTGATATTGTTGCTCGTCAACTGTTTGTGATTGTGTAGTCGACACTATGTAAAGTCGACGAAAGAGTTCGGTATACAGGCAGCCGAGGATACACTACACAACTAGTGCAACCTGCGTTACACCTAGTAGTACAGGGTGGCAGGTAAGACAGTGGAAATATTTTAAGGGGTCATTGTACTCATCATTATGAACAACTTTTACTATGGGACCAAATCAGCTGTTCCATACATTTATGTCCACATAACTCCACAAAATGTATGGAACAGCTGATTTTTTTTTCGCGATTTCAGGGTTGGTCCCATAGTAAAAGTTGTTCATAATGATGAGTACAATGACCCCTTAAAATATTTCCGCTGTCTAACCTGCCACCCTGTATAGTATATTTCTATTGACTTATTATTTCGATTTTTGTGGCTTGTACCAAGTACCAACTACTAACTAACCATGGATCCCGAAACATAGTTGTTCACGCCTTTACCTATCTTGCCATAATCTTTGGCCAGTAAAGGACCATGCAAATCATTGTATGGGCACTGTCCCCACCCACCAACAGACGTGGCACGAATTTCAATATTATTGTGATGTCCCACAAAAATACCAATAACCATTTTCAATCCAAAAATCGACAGGTTTTTTTTTTTAATACAAAATAACTAGGTATTTAGTAATTTGTTTAGTTTGATTTTTTTAATAAAAATTACTATTTTGTTACTTAAAAATAGCATTTACAAACAAAAGTAATAACATCAGTTACTTATCAATATTTTATACAATCGCAAGGAACATTCCTAACACGTATTTATTTAAGTCCCTAAACATTAAACAAAATGTAGTCCGTACTATAAATAGCTTTTTTCTAGTTGTATAGTGTTCCTGTATGTTCTTTTTAGGGTTCCGTACCAAAATGGTAAAAAAGGAATGTCAAAGCATCCAATGCAACAAAAAATTAAACTTAATTACGTTCACAATTTCACATACGTCACATTATTAAACGCGCGCTCTCGATGCATTGGTGTCGTGTAAGACACCATCTGCCTTACGTAATTTGCTCGAAAGCGGCGACAAGGTCACGCGCCTTTGCGACTTCTATTGACCTATTATTTAGATTTTTGTGGTACTAGCACTTTGCCCGCGATTTCGTCCGCATGACCTCAGGAACTGTGCAGTTTTTCAGGGGAAATGTGTTAAATTAGAGAAAGAATTTTCAGAATCGGATCAGTAGTTCCGGAGATTACTTCATGCGTATAAACCTCAGATCATAGAAACAAGGAGATATGCCATCATAGCAAATTAGTACGGGAACAACTGATGCCACTTTTAGTACATTTTTCGAAACAATTACGAGCATAATTAAGCGCTCCTTGTGAATAAAAAGATCTCCCACGCATTGAACATTCCGCACACCCTTAATCTAACACTGTTAATCGTCACTCAATACTAGCACTAAACTAAAACACTGTATTTATACCATCGATCGTGTTCGGTTCGTCGGCAGCGCGTACGTTTTTAATATGAGCAATTTGCTCAAGATCAGGCATCAAGTTCGATAGCGCCTTGGCACATCTCCTTGTTTCTATGATCTGAGATATAAACTAACAAAACCTCTATGTGAAAGCTGCATATCACTTTTGTTGATTGTACCTATACATTAATTACAGCTCCTTTCATTATGTACCTATATGTAGATAAGGACTTAGTAAAGCTCTAAACTGTATCAAAGAGCTTTAAACTGGATTAGATTAGATACCGTAATTTATCAGTGATTAAGAACTACTTAAGACAACAAAAGTGATTAATAAGGATTTGGCAACTCAATTACTCCTGTCACCTCAGATCATAGAAACAAAGGAGATGAGCCAGGGCGTTATTGAGCTTGACGCTTTAGTTTGGTCACATTGACCATGCTGGCGACGCGACGGATGGAACGCGATCAATAAAAATAAATATACCGTGTTTTAGTTTAGTGCTAGTGTTGAGTGAGGATACCAGTGTTAGATTGAGGGTGTGCGGAATTTTTAATGTGTAGGAGATCTATAAATTCACAAGGAGCGCTTGTAATTGTGTCGCAAACTGTTCTAAAAGTGGCGACAGTAGTTCCCGTACTAATTTGCTATGATGGCATAACTCCTTGTTTCTATGAACTGAGGTAGAAACCCTAGTGACACAGTTTAAAACAAAACAAACTGGCCAAATCCGAAAAAACAATAGAAAACTTAAACTTGTCTAAATTCTAAAATTAAAACTGGATAATCGAGCTCCCGTTCGGTCCGTCCACAATTAACGTTCGTTTGTCTCATAATCCACTTACGGAGATCATTCACACCCGTCTAGATTTAATTAAACCTTACGTGATAAGGAGGTGGCTTGGGGAGAGTGGAGGCGGGAGCGTTTTGGTAAATATGCGATTGAATGACAAACATCACAGAAATCTATAAAGTCAATAGAAATTCTATCTATTACATTGTTCTACCGAACGCTTGTCTAACGAGTTAGGCTGCGTTTCCACCAGAGATGTGGAAATGTGTCGTGCGAGGATATCTAGCTGTGCTGTGAAAATGTGTGGGGGTTTCCACCAAAGCTGTGCGATGAAAATGTGCCGACGAGGATGTGTAGCGGAGCTGTGAAAATGTGGTGCGAGGATGCGTTGCGAAGCTGTGAAATGTGTCGACGGGGGTGCGGTGTAGTGGGAGATTCCTCGCAACACATCCCTCGCAACACATCCCTCGCAACACCTCCCTCGCACACATCCCTAGTACACATCCCTCGCAAACATCCCTCTATTGTTTTGTATGCGCAAAAATCTAACTCCGCTGAGCCGTTTCCACCAGAGCTGTGCTGACCGAGGCGAGGTAAATGAAGCGATTATATTGGTTCTTTACAAACACATCCCTCGCTACGCATCCTCATATAAGTTGAGTCTTATTATTATGACAGATGAATAGATCTCAAATTGCATTTATCGAGGTCGTGTGTGGAGTGAGCGCGGGGCGGGCGCTCAACTCACTGAAATTCATGAAAAAATAAGGTAAAAATTAAGGCAAATACTTAAATACCCTCTAAAGCCAAAAAACTACGTTGGGCTTGCCCCTTAGGCACGCCACTGGTCAGTAGTGTTTACTATTGTCCAATAATAGTTCATCAAGACTTTGAAGCCAGGAACCCAGAGTATTTTGTTTATTTATTCTGGACTGCATGCACGCTTGTCAAAATTAAGCATTTTTTGCTAGGCTTACCATTTACAAAAAATTACCCTTCGCCACTGAAGCGTAGTCTTCAAAAAAAAAATGCCAAACCCGCTGCCCGCGCCTCTCATTCACCATGCCTCAACCCTAAACTGGCGAGTCCAGGGTAGATTAGCAACAGTGGACATGGGGTGCACCGTGCTAGAAACATGATAGGTACAGCTGTTACGAACACGTCATTCTTGTTATACGTACGATACGTCATCGTATTTTGTTTGATGTTTGATGTCCAACTGTGAGTTGCGACGAACAAGCTAGGGGCTTTAACGACGTATTCATTAGTAAACATTGTTTCAGTTACTATTTCAGAGTGCTAAGTGCGAGTTGCAAGCCATCGAGTAAACATCTAGAATGGACAACCAACATGCGTTAGCGTCTTCACTTTCAAGCGCGAACTGATTCCGATTGGTCGTTGACTATGACCTTGGAGTTTAGGCCTTAGACCTTAAGGCGACGGTAAATGGTAACGGCCGTAAATCTCAAGTTTTAAATCTCTTATTTCGCCGTCAAATAATGCAGGTTAGTTGTGCAATTTTTTTATGTTAAACTAGAACATATGTACATCAATCGTACCTGTGAATATTTAACTATTGTAGTAAAATACTTAATGAAATAAATTCATGAATTACTGTCTACCCAAAACATAAAAACGTAATTACTTTCAAATCGCTTAAGATATTTTCATGATTTGTTTTGCGTGAAAAGACTATGTTACTACCTATAATATTGCCTGTCACTTTTTTTTTCATTTTATATTTTAGATACTAAAAAGTAATAATACGACTAATTTGGCACAGCGCGCTCCTTGATAGGCGAGTCGTATTGCTTGGTGCACATATGTCGCGTTGCTTGAGCTCAGCGCAGAACACTCAAGCTATACCACCCAAATCACTCAAGGCCGTTGGCAGTTATCAGCGCCTTAAGTTATAAAATTAAATACTCTCATTATGAACAACTTTTACTATGGGACCAAACCTGAAATCGCGAAAAAAAATCAGCTGTCCCATACATTTTGTTGAGTTAAGTGAACATAAATGTATGGAACAGCTGATTTTTTTTTCGCGATTTCAGGGTTGGTCCCATAGTAAAAGTTGTTCATAATGATGAGTATGGCTGCGTGTGCGTGTATAGTATAAAAATCCGAAGGTTAACATCATAAATCCTAATTGTCGTGTTCCGTATCGCGATTTCAACACGACTACAAGCTTAAAGTTTACATATTTATTCTGATTCGGAACGAGTTAAAATCGATTATAAACGGCTTCGACTGCCTCAACGAGTTTTTTTTTTTTTGACAGGGCCTCTCGCAGTTGGCTTCTAACAGCCGTCACTGCTTAACGCGGACTTC
Organism: Thalpophila matura; assembly: GCA_948465475.1. Taxonomy (NCBI): domain Eukaryota; kingdom Metazoa; phylum Arthropoda; class Insecta; order Lepidoptera; family Noctuidae; genus Thalpophila; species Thalpophila matura. Next base: position 16,640,295 of record OX419186.1, on the reverse strand, counting down.
TGGTGAGGACTTACAAATGCCTCCAGCCAGGCTTAAAACTAAATAAAAAATACAAACTAAGCGACCACACGCTAAGGGCACCCCCTACTGGGGTACGGACCTCGGCTTAGGGCGTCGCTGGGGGGAGGACAACTAGAGGGAGGGGCTACTAGCTGGAACGGATTAATATGATTTAGGGACATATTTAAATCTACAGGGTCAGCGCGGGCTGGCTCGAGCAAGGGTCGGTTAGGGGACTGAGTCATACTCGGCGGCGGACTCGGGTCATGATGGGGACGTCGTGACGGGCCTCGTCGGCGAGGTCGGAATGGCCCCCAACGAGCATGAGTTCGACAGCTAATATAGGCGCCATAGCCGGCCTATTGCCACTGCAGTTTATCTGTCCTATGGGTTATGTTGACAACTTTAGTTCTCTGTCGAATCACTTCGTTCCTTATTTGATTCTTCAGACAAACTTGAGGCATAGCCCTTTCTACATACATCTAACCTCTCAAGTCCCGCCGACCTACAAATAAGTTAATCACCATTGTTTTCTCATTAGCTAGGGTTTGATAGGTTAATACCTACTTGCACGTTATCTGCAAATTAATTATTATTAATTTATTATCAATATTCATTATGCACACTTCTAGTACACTTAATAATCATGATTCATCATTATTCTTATTGATTTCTTATCGTTTATTATTTTCCAAAATGGGTACTCGGGTACTCGTAGTGAAGGTTTTCATTTGAAATTATTCAAAAAGATATCTAATCATTATCAGCAGTGCTATTCTCTTAGGGTACAGCCCTGTGTGCAGCGCTACACTAGCGCCGTACCTATATCAATATGACTTGCTCAAGACAGTGATGGTCGTGAGTTAGAAGTTTAGAACTAATCAACGGTGGCCAAATTGACGACGACGATTGGCTATACGCTCGGTCAAAAGCCAAAAAGTTTTCTCTTAGAGAATAGCATAGCTGGTCCTAACGACCATTCCTTAGCTTTTCGCCAATTTCACCAAACTTTGTGAACGGTGAGAGAAGGGACTTGACCAAATTAGGTACAGTAAACATGAAAAGCTGTGTCAAACTATTTGTAGGTACCGTACCTGATGATGTCTCATGTGCCTTTACTTAAGTAGGCACTCATATCTATTGAACCGGAACTAGTAATGCTGCCTAGCAGCAGAAACAGGTTTGGTTTCTAGGTATATCCTACGTACTACATGACTAATGCCCTGCCCTTTGAACAAGTTAATCGTTATCTGCAAGTTTTAGGTATAAGGTGTAGACAGATATTGGTATTGATAGTAAAACATTTTAAGAGCGTGACGAAGCGTCTGTCAAAGTGCTACCCATACTTATCTTATAAAGTATACCTTCAGTAACGATATCATAAAACCTCAGATCATAGAAACAGGGAGATATGCCATCATAGCAAATTAGTAGGGGAACAACTGATGCCACTTTTAGTACATATTTCGACACAATTACGCGCATACCTAATTAAGCGCTCCTTGTGAATAAAAAGATCTCCCACGCATTGAACATTCCGCACACTCTCAATCTAACACTGTTAATCGTCACTCAACACTAGCACTAAACTAAAACACTGTATTTATACCACCGATCTCTTTCGGTTCGCCGCCAGCGCGTACGTTTTTAATATGAGCAATTTGCTCAAGATCAGGCATCAAGCTCGATAGCGCCTCGGCACATCTCCTTGTTTCTATGATCTGAGCATAAAACCTATTTAGCAAATATACAATTGACAAGCTGCTGTGCCCCGCGGTTTCACCCGCGGCTGGTAAGAGTTGTGGTGTGATGTTAAATAGCCTATACTATTCCCCATAAATCTGGCTGTCATATCCGAAAATAACACACATTTTGTGATTATAAAGAACTGTAAACGACATAACGTTTTAGCATCTTCTGACGTTTGGTTGAGATAAAATGACGCACGTTATGCTTCTTTAGACTCCTTCAAAAGTGACTCTCTCTCATTCTTGCCACGGACACAAGTCATCAGCAAATGTTGAACTTCCTAAATCTGATTGCATTCTGTGCAATTCAGAGAATCAGCTCTTTTATGGAATGCAAACTTTACCGATGATATTGTCCAGAGCGAAGTCTGAAAAAAGTGTTTTTACTTAGCTGATTGATTAACATTGAACCAGCACACGAGTAGCCTTATTACTCCTATACCAGATACCCCTTTGTTGACAGATTTTAAGTGTTGCTTTCAGGAATTATATAACATTGTATGCGTGCCCAATAATCAGGTAATTGAATATCTTACTATACGCTCGTCTACCGCAATAAATTCGAAAGTTGAGGTGTGTTTCTGTGTGTGTTTTTGACTCCATCACGCTGAAACGGCTGGACGGATTTGGATGAAATTTGACAAAATTGTAGCCTGGAACCTGGAGAACCTGTGAACCTTCCAAAATGACCCGAAACCCGTTACAACTTAAATTCTATGTTATTGTTCTTAATAAATTATTAAAAAAGTAAGTACTTTTTTTTTAAAATATACTATCGATGCACCTCTAAAACCATAACATAGAGCAATATGCTGCAGTGCGCTTTTATTGTCTGAAAGAATAACTAGACTGTTTATATTTCTAGCTAAAACTTTAAATAATCGCGTGATAAAATGCAATGAGTTCCAGTTCCTAAACTTTGGTAAAATAACCCTGCGCCGATAATAATTTTAATAACTAGATCGTGTACCGCTTACTTGAACCATCGGTAAAAAAAGTTATGCCAACTACAATACCTATGGAGATTAATTCAGCTACTATTATTAGATTAGAATTGGATTTAGGAATCCTTATACATTCAAGATCAACATCAATTCCTTTTTTGTCTCAATAGCTATTATTTTTTAAACCATAAATTTTAATTTAACCAACTTAGGAAAATGAGATGCGAAAGCTACTTAGATCATAGAAACAAAGAGACATGGTATCATATTAAATTATTACGGGAACCGTTGTCGTTACTTTTAAAGCAGTATGCGCCACAATTACAAACGCTTCTTATACATATAAAAATCTTTGTAAATATAAAGATCTCCCACACTTTAAAAATGCCACACTAAATCTAACACTATTCATCGTCACTCGTCACTTACACTAAACTAAAACACTGTAGATAAATCATCGATCGCGTTTGGTCCGTCCGCAACATGATCACATTGATCTTGCTAAAGCTTCAAGCTGAAAGCGCCTTGGCACATCTCCCTTGTTTCTATGATCTTAGGAAAGCTATCACATTGTTTGAAACAAACTATTAAAATCACTTCTATATACCCTGAAAGCTAGCTATTGTCATCACACCAAACAGATATTTTTTTCTGGCCTAAGTTATAGACCCCTAATATTTCATAAATATCTCCTTTATATAAGCATTTAATTATTCTTCCATAAAAGCTCGAATGTGTCAAAGTAATCTTGCTTTTATGAACAATAACACGATACAAAATGTAAGGAACACAGCATACTGTAGGGTTATCCTTATACCCTACAATGTCAAGTGCGAATGAAAAAAAAAGTGTTTACATACTGCTAATAAATTAGATTGTGAACGATCTAAAATCGCGCTGAACTTTGCAATGGGAAAGATTAGAATCCACACAACAATATTTGGGTAACAAAGAGCTGTTTATTTACAATTACAGCAAAATAATTGTTATTATTCACACAGATGTTTATCCTAGATTAATCAATCAACTTATCGGTGCAATGTATTATACAGAAAATGCAAAGATTTTGTGATTATTTACAGAAAACGTTGAACCAGTAAACAATTTGATTGACCTATTTCCGATTCTTGTTGTGTGGACACTTTCGGAAGTAAACAGACTGTTCATTGACCTATTTTTTTATTATAACCTTTATTGTGATCGAAACTTTACAATACAAACAACTTATACAATTTTGGATAAAAATGAATCAGTATTTTAATGCACTGCCCTAATCTTCAGGATATAAAAAGTAGAATAAGCATCTAATTTTGACCATTGGACCAAAGTTACCCTAAGCGATCTTTTATAAAACGGACCTCCAATAAAACTAATTGGTGACCCCTGCTCTAAAACAGATAAACCTCATTATCATTTATATTATTCTCCATAGGCGGCTATGTGTACTGTAAGCCCTCGTTCGTACGGGAGCTTTTTTACGGGCGTTAAAAAAAGCGTCGCAGGCGTTTGTCAAGGCAAATACGATTCAACACCTAGCGCTGAGCGTTGAAAATGCAATACTTAGTAGGTACGCCATTTGGAACTCGGCATTAGGAAAAGCGTTGTAGAGCGAACAGGGCCCCAAGTCGGCTATTGCAATTTTCATAAATCGTGTCAGAATGGTCTCATAATGACATCGTTTTGACCAATGACCAAAAAAATTGTCTTAGACCCTGTCCAGATGAGGCGTTTTGCGCGCGAGTCCAATCGCGCGCTTCAATTTATGTTGCGTCCAGATGCCGCGTTTTACGCGCGTTTCAATTGTCAACTATAAAAATTTACGACCATACGCCACGGACTCGCGCGTAGTACTGGACGCAGCAAAGGCGCCCGAGTATCTACGTGCGAGTCGAGAGTCACGCTCATTGCAAGCGTTTTACGCGCGAGTGAGGAAACGCGCAGCAGCATCTAGACGGGATGTATGTAGCTCTAGTATCTTGGCAACGCGCGAGTGTCTACGCGCGAGTGGACTCGCGCGCAAAACGCCTCATCTGGACAGGCTCTTACTTTAAGCCAATGACCGAAGGTTTTGACTTAGGTTTTGACAGTTATGATGTCATTATTACTACCTTCTTACACAACTTCAATAGCAGACTTGAGGCCCAGATGTGTCGTTTTCCATTTGTTTAATTCAGGCTTTTAAAAAAAAATACAACTTTGTTTGGAGATTTTGCGGTTCGTTAAAAAATGTCCAAACAATTAACGTATTTTTTTTAATATCCGACGCAAAATTTTAACGGTGACGGGTTCAGAACAAGGTACTGGACCCTGGGCTTCAGTTTTCGTTACGATGACACTTACACCCCCAGCAGGTACTTAGTAATAAATATTAACCTACAGATACAGCTACAGCTGATATTATCACAAGCCTCAATTTCCACATTTTACCATATTTCTTGGCGCGCATGCCCAGTATTGACCAACCAAAGTCGCGGCACGCGCCGTGCGGCCGGTTGGCCGTCATTCCCGGCTGTATGTCACGAACGTACCTATTATCACTTAAAACTAAGTACGACCGTGTGTTAGTGTTGGCGGGCGCGGCGCACAGTGCATGCGCCCGATAAAAAAAAATGTTCAAAACAAAAGAAAATGTATAAAAAGTGGTCGTGTTCAATTTTCAATATTAGTTACAAACCGTGGGTGTGAGAGTGAACTACAGTTATAATTAAAAATAAATTAATATTTGAGTAATAAAAAAAATTATAAACAAAATTAACAAGTGCAATAATAATATTTGTCTGATAAAATTCTTTGGAATTTTGAAAAATGTTTGCGTTTTTTGTGTTGTGTGTGGTCAGTTTCGCAGGTGGGTTTGCATTATTGGTTTCAATAATGTATTTTTATTTGCGTGAATTAAATTATTGGCAACAACTTGTAAAAAGAATCAGTGTCTGGATATATTTCCCGAAAATGAGACTTAGCACAAATACTAAGTATACACCTGTATCTACCACTTCGGAAAATTCAAGCGTTATGTTTGTAATCATTAGAAAACTTTGAGAGAATTTTAGTTGTTGAAATTTTGAATTTCAGGCACATCTTGAGCCTAAAACTTCATAAATTATTATTTCCTCATAAATTATCCTCTTTTACAATATCCAATTACTTAAAAATAATAAAAACTCACACGTTAGTTTGTTATTGCTTACACAATAGGTACACGTTTTGTAAATAAACAAGACATGTTGTATTATTTTATTTATTGGTTGTTTCTCCCATAGATGTTGTGTTTTATGTTATTAAGTCAACAATTAATAATAATTATTAAGAATAACACGTATGGACGGAAACGTATCTGTTTTCCCGCCAATACCTACTAAGAGAAATAATAAATAAAGCTCTTAGAACGTTTACTTAACATATAAAACTGCTTATTATTTTTATACTTAAGAATTTCATTTTCTCTTTTCTTATAGCTACTTTCAGCAATCTTTCATTTTAGAAAAATATTATTGCAATTTAATATTTTTTTATTATTTCAGATTTTACTCTGCAAGCGGAATGGACGTATAGCGGTATGTATTTTTTTTATCTTAACTTACTTTAATTATAATTTTTATGACAGTCATTAAAATTCTCAGCTCGCAAAATTATGTAACATATTTTAAATTGGCGTTGAAATATTATAACGAAAAGAAAAAACTGTTTCATATTGATGGAATCTTATTCAAAATTTATTTAAAATATCTAAATTACTTAGAAATATTTTAATTAGTTGCGGAATATTTGAACAGAATATTTTTAGATTTTATACCTTCAAAAGAATTTCAAAGATCAGTAATTTACTTACCTATAGTATTTGTGGAATTTTAAACTTCATGCTTTTATACATTTTTATAAATACTTATTGTTAAATTACTATATAGGTAACCAATTGGTAAAGTGATTGAGTTATGGCATACTCAAATCATTATCTATGCCTATTAAAATCGATGACATAATAAATATAGACCGATTTTATCATGATTATTCCAAAAATATATTATTATCACGAGTCTATATTTGCGTAGATAATAAGTTCCACTTAGTTTTTTGATTGAGTCTTTAAACATACTTAATAGATAAATCATATTAAACACTTTCATCTCTTTGATAGAAGTGTGCATTTTCTTATACCTAAGTAGGAAAACTTAAGCCTAAACTTACACCAAACTTACACCTCCAAAAATGTACGATTAATCTTGTGTTACTACTGGCGTAATTCATGTACCTACGATTAATCCTGTATTACTACTGGCGTAATTCATGTACGATTAATCCTGTGTTACTACTGGCGTAATTCATGTAGGTACCTACGATTAATCCTGTATTACTACTGGCGTAATTCATGTACGATTAATCCTGTGTTACTACTGGCGTAATTCATGTACCTACGATAAATCCTGTGTTACTACTGGTGTAATGCATGTACGATTAATCCCGTGTTACTAATGGCGTAATTTATGTACGATTAATCCTGTGTTACTACTGGCGTAATTTTACTTCGCGTTTATTAAAAAGGGGAAAACTGAACTGTAGATTTAGACCTAGGATATTAAACTTTAGGCGCCAAAGAATCCCCTCAATACAGGACTGAGAATAAAACTGATAGGTACTACTACTGTGTCGAAAAATGTACTAAAAGTGGCATCAGTTGTTCCGGTACTAATTTTCTATAATGGCATATCTCCTTGTTTCTATGATCTGAGATAAAAATACACATTACAATAGGAATGTTTACTGTATCATTACCGCATTGACAGATTTTCACATGCACACATGACATATACGCTATACGCATGTACCTAATGTAAAAATCGTAATGTTTTCACGAAATTATGTATTTTCCTCAAATATAATGTTGAGGGCTATAATGATTATTATGATGATTATTATTTAGTAACTATATTAAATTATCATTATTGTCGTGAATCGAATTTTGATCAACATAGGTAGGCTATATTGCCTACCTATGTTGATCAAAATTCGATTATAACTCATTTTGGCCAAATTTTGAGTTCGGTCAGTGTTTTATTGATAAAACACTGACCGAACTCAAAATTTGGCCAAAATGAGTTACAGTGAAATACCGACCTAAAAGAGCATGCTCTACAACCTAGGCAAAAAAAAACAACCCTATTCTTTGCAAAATAAGGTAAAAATTAGATCAGTCTATATTTTATGTTCCACGCGCACCTACACCAAAAATTTTTAAACGTCAATTGCCAAAAGTTTGCAATTTTGAATTAGGTCAGTATTTGATTGAGCATGCGAAGTAGGTACTACAACATAAATAAAACAGCGTTGCAATTTGCAAAAAACCCAAGATAATAATGTCTTCTAAGGTTTTCGCGATTACTACACATTATAATAAAACAAGTTTAAACGGATTAAATCGCGTATATTAAATTACAGATTTTTCCTGACGTTTCGAACACTTTGCAGCGTTCGTGGTCACAGGACGACTGGAACGCTGCAGTGTTCGAAACGTCAGGAAAAATCTGTAATATACGCGATTTTATCGGTTTAAACTTGTTTTATTATAAACCCAAGATATTTTGAATTTCGACGACGACTTGACGAATCCATCTTAAAATCTCTTTTGTCTAAACAGAGCAAGGACAATGGCCAGGAGTATGCAATGTGGGCCAGACACAGTCACCGATCAACATCATGACGCGAGACGCCGTGGTGGACAAGAACCAAGCGCACATCCGTGGACCCCTGGTCTTCCGAGGGTACAACGACGTGCAAATGTCTGCCGTTAATAATGGACATACGTGTAAGTAGAATCCCCTTATTTTAATTCTACTTCTATGTCCTGAAACATAGCTGCGTGCGAGTTGTAAAAGTGTAAGGCGTGCTATGCACTTGTTCGAGTCGTTACATTGGGTTCAATAATGTTCAGTAAATATACCTAATATTTACTGAACATTACTTGCTAACAACCGATTTTGCCGGCTGATGGTGCCGATAGCACGCCTTTAGCAAATTATGCCGAACCGATTGTGCCGACCCAAATAAGTGTAAAGCCTTAAGTTTTAGGATCGGATTTAAAAGTATCTCATGTCCTTTTCATGCAAATTGGTCCAGTAGTTTAATCGTAAAAGTGTAAAAACTTACTGAAAAAAAACCACTTGCTTTTGGCATTCTACATACAATTTTAGCGTAGATTTGTTTTTTTAAATAAGTATTTTTTAATGTTAGGCTACTTGCAAGCTTCATAACAAATAATAAAAAATAGAAATAGGAAGGAGAAAAAAGGGAGAGGAAATTAAGTAGAAATCGAGTTCCGCTACGGCTGCCGGAAAGCGCAGGAACTTTTCAATCCAGCTAACCCTACTCAAGGTTTAGTTTATTGAATACTAGCTGTTTTCCGCGGTTTCACCTCCGTTGCTCGGCTCCTAAGGGACGTAGCGTGATGTTAAGTAGCTTATACTATTTCTCATGAATCTGGGTATCATATACAAAAACAATTTTTCGTATCCGACTGGTAGTTCTTCTGCAAACTCTTCAGCTTTATACTATTAGTATAGATTTATTTTCGGACCCAGCAGGTTTTCCGCTTAACTTTAAAAGTTGACCTCTATTAGAAACTATTTATCCGCATGATGTCTATAAGGTCTTACCCTTCATACTCGAAATATTTTAAGAGGTACTTCTGTAGGTGGCAAAGATGCCATACAAACGAAAAAAAAAATGATCTGAGTATATTTTTTTTTAAAATAAATTAATTTAAAATTATTTGACACACATTAAAAATATTATTTTCAACATCCATTACGCTAGTTTTTACGTACCTTACTATTAATATTAGAAACAAGCGTAATGGAAGTCGGAAATAGTATTTTTATGTGTCAAATAATTTATTTAAAATAAATTAATTTATTTATTAAAAAAAAAAAATACTCAGATTATTTTTTTTTTACGTTTGTATGGCATCTTTACCACCTATAGATGTGCCTCTTAAAATATTTCGAGTATGAAGGGTAGGACCCTATATAACCGAGAGACAAGTGAGAAAGTTTTATTCATCGAAACTATGATAGTAGATAGATAGATAGATAACCTACCCTTCAAACCAAAACGTAGCAATTTTGATAAGCGCCCGAAATTACTCTTCCTCGGATGTTACAAAGTTACAAATAATAAGAAAATTGAAGTGTCAGTCTGAAAAATGAAATTGATGAAAAAAAAATGTATATTGAAATCACGTAGACCCCCGGGAAAACTTTGGCGGAAAGCTCCTGCCAAGTTTTCCTGACTACACTACAGTTTAGGGTTCGTCAAGAAGAAATTAAATTGATTTTTAAAGGGTCGGCTATGCGCATGTGATACTTCTAGGGTTTTCAAAGGCGAGAAAACGCTAGCATCAGACTGACCGCATGTCGCAATCGAGGCATAAAAAAAAATAAGAAGTCACATAATTGACTTCGAAATAACTGCCTTTCCTGAAGCTCATAATAAGTAAATGATTATTTGCACGATATCAAAACATAAATTAATACCCTTTTTATTTTGGCTGTTTATCTTTTTGTGGACTTTCGGAGATAGGTGGAGTAGATATTTTACAAGGGGTGATCTTAGCTTCTTTGTATTTTAGAAATATTCAGGTGTCCTGCATAAAAAAAAACTGTTGGAATTAGAGTGGCAATGCGTGGGGAAATCGTGAGAAATCTACTATATAAAAATAAGTCGGGTTTTCCTTCCTGACGATATAAGTCCAGAACGGACGAACCGATTTCCACGGTTTTGCATTCGTTGGAAAGGTCTCGGGCTCCGTGAGGTTTATAGCAAAGAAAATTCAGGAAAATTTAAAGAGAAAAGCGGGAAAATCTTTTTTCACATACAGCGCCATCTCTGATACATAGCATGTACTACGGTGGCGAAACGGAGTTCGCCGGGTTTGCTAGTAGCTTATAAAAATAAGTTTTGTTGCAGTGAAATGGGACGGTGTCCAGGGCAGTAATTCACCACCAGTTCTATCTGGCGGTCCGTTGAGAGGCAACTACACCTTTATGCAGTTCCACTTCCACTGGCTGTCCGAACACGCCATCGATGGCATGAAGTAAGTGCACACCAGCTCCTTTTAGATGTAATACCATTGTACCACCCATCAGTGACTAAGGGAACGAAATCTATACGTCTTCTATGCTAATACATAATTATAAATGCGAAAGTTTGGATAGATATATGGATGGATGGATGGATGTTTGTTACTCAATCACGCCAGAACGGCTGAATGGATCTGGATGAAATTTGGCACAGAGATAGATTATAGTCTAGTATAGCACATAAGCTACTTTATATCCCGAAAAACGCGGGCGAAGTCGCGGGCGGAAGCTAGTATTATAAATGAGAAAGTTAGTGTGTGTGTGTGTATGTTTGTTACTTCTTCACGCTGAAAGCTGGACATTTGACCAGAGGTAGCACCTGGCAAAGTAGGTACATAGGCTATTTTTAATCCATTTTCACGCAGACGAAGTCGCGGGCAACAGCTAGTTATAAGTAATAGCACTTCGCCCGCGACTTCGTTCGCGTGTCCTACAGGAACTGTACACGTTTTCGGAATAAAAAGTAGCCTATGTTACTCAGTGATAATGTAGCTTTCTATTGGTGAAAAAATGGTTAAAATCGGTCCAGTAATTTCGGAGCCTATTCGGTACAAACAAAATCTTTCCTCTTTATAATATTAGTATAGATATAGAAGTACCTATAGATTCCGTTTTACATAGTAATACCTGTTTATTAAAGGGTTCGCAACACGCATGTGATACTACTAGTGTTTTCATAGGCTACGGCTCAGATCATAGAAACAAGGAGATATGCCATCATAGCAAATTAGTACGGGAACAACTGATGCCACTTTTAGTACATTTTTCGACACAATTACGCGCATAATTAAGCGCTCCTTGTGAATAAAAAGATCTCCCACGCATTGAACATTCCGCACACCCTCAATCTAACACTGTTAATCGTCACTCAACACTAGCACTAAACTAAAACACTGTATTTATACCATCGATCGTGTTCGGTTCGTCGCCAGCGCGTACGTTTTTAATATGAGCAATTTGCTCAAGATCAGGCATCAAGCTCGATAGCGCCTTGGCACATCTCCTTGTTTCTATGATCTGAGGGCTACGGTAACCGCTTACCGTCAGGCACGCCGTACGCCTGTTTTCCACCTTAAAAAAAAGGCAATCTTTTTGAAAGCAAACCTTTTCTCTATACCTACATCTGTCTACAACTCTTTCATCGTCGAATCCCTTCACAAATCTAAGTCATGAAAGCCAGACCTTTTCCATTTCGCACCTTTTCATTCGCAGTTTTCCTTTGAGCCCTTTTTCACTGGTAACGATGCCAGTACGTGAGTTTGCATTTAACTGACCTTGAACGTAGGTACAGTTACCGACAAAAGTCGGTAAATACTTCAGTTTTTTCACGCTTTTCCGTTCGGTCTGCCTGTTTGTCCGTTCGGTACAAATGCAATCGATTCAGAGAGTCAGTGGGTTCAAAAGAGATACGGAACGTTTTAAGCCCCAAAGCCCTGTTCCAAAATGTTGGGCAGATAATTATGTAAATCCGACCTGCCGGCCTAGCATGACCACGATAGAAACGGGTTTTGTCTACATAGAAATAGACAAAGTGACAGATTGTAGAAACATTTCTACGTTTTATGAATGAAACGGTAGAAATGTTTCTACAATCTGTCACTTTGTCTATTTCTATGTAGACAAAACCCGTTTCTATCGTGGTCATGCTAGGCCGGCTGATGTCGTTAATTGGAGAAAATAATATTAAAAATATATTTAAAACCGATATAACATTAACATAAAGCTACTGACTTGATAAAATACTAAAAAGCAGAGCATCGAAGCATTTTCTGTCAATTCAGATGCTATGTAAAAGTAACGATCAAATCAACTTTTGTCGTTGACTGCACCAGTTTTTTATTACGCCAGCAGTATAAAAACTCACATATCTGCAATTCCTTCATTTGTGCTGTAGTCAAGTATTTTTTCAATGTAGTAAATTGTTTGTCACTTGCAATTTATTAATTAGATTGATTGATAATTATTTAATTTATCAATTAGAGTAAATACATGAGTTAAGATGACGCTTACAAGACCTATTTATTTCGTTTGTGTCTGAGGTCAAATGAGCCAAAATCAAAATAATTAGGTAGATACTAATAGGTACAAACATTTTCAAACGCGTTCTTCCATTATTTCAAACATGCCACTTTTTAGGGTTCCGTAGCACAATGGCAAAAAACGGAACACGTATGGATTCGTTATGTCTGTCTGTCTGTTTGTCTGTCTGTCCGTCCGTATGTCGCAGCCACTTTTTTCAGAAACTTTAAGAGCTATACTGTTGAGACTTGGTAAGTAGATGTATTCTGTGAACGGCATTAAGATTTTCACACAAAAATAAAAAAAATAAAAATGTTGGGGGTTCCCCATACTTAGAACTGAAACCCATTTTTTTTTCATCAAACTCATACGTGTTGGGTATCTAGAATGGGTCTTCAAAAATACACACAAAACACATCGTAATACTACAAACAGAGATAATACTTATACAGGGTGTCAGGTTAAACAGTGAAAATATTTTAAGGGGTCATTGTACTCATCATTATGAACAACTTTTACTATGGGACCAACCCTGAAATCGCGAAAAAAAAATCAGCTCTTCCATACAGTTTGTTGAGTTTTGTGAACATAAATGTATGGAACAGCTGATTTTTTTTTTCACGATTTCAGTCTTGGTCCGATAGTAAAAGTTGTTCATATTGATGGGTACAATGACCCCTTAAAATATTTCCACTGTCTAACCTGCCACCCTGTAGATGATTGATATATATATGATTAGAACCATGTACGGAAAAAATATACAGTATGAGTACTCAGCTATTTAACAAATTACCAAAACATATAAAAGTCTCTGTATCTCTTAAAGTTTTTAAAAAAAAGTTGATGTTGTACTTAATTAGTAACTAAAATTTATGCATCTAATACTTATTGTAACTATGGAAGATCGAACTCATGTTGTACCAAAATTAATGTTAATTTAGTTAAGTTTCTCATATAAAGTGAACTATGTAATGTTCTTTTGGGAAATAAATTCTTTAAACCGAAACCGAAAATGATATTGAGGTTTCTAATATCACTTTTTTATAAACTGAATAGTTTGCGCGAGAGACACTTCTAAAGTGGTAAAATGAATGACCCCCTTGTAACGTCTGAAATAAGAGAATGATAAAACTAAAAAAAAAATTATGAAGTACATTACTATGTAAACTTCCACCGAAAATTGGTTGGCACGAGATCTAGTAAGTAGTTTATTTTAATACGTCATAATTAAAAAAAAATACACTATTATAAAACATCGATCAAAGTTACAACGAACTACAAGATCTTTTATATTATGTTACTTGCTGCTACGGAACCCTTTATGGGCAGGTCCAACTCGCACTTGGCCGCTTTTTTATGTTTGTTTTTTGTGCATAAGACAGTTAAAAAAATTACGCATTTACGATGTATTTGATAATCCATATTATGGTTGGCCAGTCCATTCACCTGCGTAAACTTGTACAAAGTGTCACCAAAACCTTGGCATTGCGATAAAATTAACGATAACAATTTTATTATTAAGTAATTTTACTTTGATTTTTTAAATGCATGATGATGATGACTTCACATTTGTTGATAAATGTTAAGTTTGTTTTAAGATATAACATAGATAGTGTACGAAATGTCATTAGTTCGTTATAATTTCCTAAAAATCAAACCAGGGGGCCAATTCTCGATTTTCGCCATTTATCTCGAGTTCGAGATCGTAGTCTGCTAATCATTTACGAGTATACCAACCATCTTTAATTAAAACAAAATGCAGGCTTTTTGTATCGTGTTAGCGGTAAAGCTGCAAGGTTGGCAGCGGGGCAGCCTAGACTCTAGACAACCATGGCATAGGATTCTCTTAGGTACTGCTGTCGCCTAAACAACCACAGCATAAGATTCTCTTATCGCTGTCGCCTAAACAACCCTAGCATAAGATTCTTTTACCGCTGTTGCCTAGACAGGCACGGCATACGATTCTCCTCCTGCTGGCGCCTAAACAAGAGAAAGCATACAAAGGAATGTGAATCATTACAAAAATGTATAACATACCTATTTTAATCTTTGTATAAATCAAAGCATTATAATATTATGTCACTTATGATAAGTGAGTATCGCGGCGTTTGTATAGCGATTAGCTGTAATATTCAGTGGCGTATGAGTGACATTTATTTGTTACCTAATTTTGTAATAGTACTAGTGCCAGTTTCTTTCCGTAGTGAGGTTGTAAAAACAATGGTAACAGTTTGCGTACGCGCATGTTCTAAAATTGAATGAGATAGTATTTTTTTAAATCGTAACTTTTTTAGCATATGACTTGCCATGGTTTTTTGAAGAAACAATACAGATCGCATTGATAATATCTACTGACACTTGTTTAATATACCAACGTTATCATTGTAGGTACTCATCATTATGAACATGATCAACTTTTACTATGGGACCAACCCTGAAATTGCGAAAAAAAAATCAACTGCTCTATACATTTTGTCGATTTGTTTGAACACAAATGTATGGAACAGCTGTTTTTTTTTTCAGGGTTGGTCGAATATAAAGATGGGCAATCAACTGGGTTTTTTCGGTAAACACCCGATGAACACCCTTGGGTGTTTATCACGGATGGGTACCACCCACCCTTGTTCCCCCCTAGGTACACCCATGCTACTCGATTATTATTTATTTATTTATTAATTATAACGGTATGACACCAATTACAATAATTATTAAGATTTTAATAATACTACACACTACACACTTTTAATAATACTACAGACTAATATTAAGAAACTTAACTAAAAATAAATAAACGATAAATACCAACTTACTTATTTAAAAAAAAAAATTCAAACAAGACTAAAAAACAAATAATTCAAACACGCAATCATACATCCTTCTCACAGAACCGCAAACACTCTCGCAAAATATCCTGCCATCCATCCGCAAACAGATCACACTCAGGATTGGCGCACAAAAGGGCGTTGAGTGCAGAGGGGGTACGTGGTATCGGCGACTATAGTTACGTTAATATAATAGAAAGAGAAGAACGTATCCTATCCGACTATAATCTAAACAAGGGTTTGTCGACAGGTATCCCCTGGAGGTCCACATGGTCCACATCAAGACAGGTCTGACTGTTGACGAGGCTCTGCAGAGGTCTGATGGGTTAGCGGTCATCGGCGTGTTGTTTGTGGTAAGAGGGGAATCCCCACTAGAAAATTGATAGAATTTACTCTCTTGATGATAAACGGAGTAAAAGGAACCTTTTACATGCATACAAAGATGATGATGATGATGACGAAATTAAGCGTGCTTGACAATCATCATCAGTCGTGAATTTGATTACGTTAACTCACATCTAAGTAGGTACAAAGAAATAAATACAGCGATGAAGGAAAACATCGAAAGGAAATATACTCTGAAATCGGCTACAGGTTTTAAGCAAGCGTGGCAATACTTGTTCTTCCCATAGTAAAACTAGGAACCCTTATAGTTTCGTCATGTCCGTCTGTCTGTCTGTCCGTCTATTACACCCTCGTAAAATCTACATTTCATAATCAATTTGTATGACACTTCGAGAAACAAGAGGACAACAAAACAAGAGAATGCAAAAATAAATAATTAAAAAAAAAATTAATAATGTAACTAATAATGATGTTAGGCAGGCTAGTTTAGGACCCCCGGCACTCATGACATAGACCCAACGGGGGTCCATAGACCCCCAGTTAAGAAACTCTGGCATAAAGGATCATTCAGAAACTTCTGTTGTGGAATATTTAATAGGATTTTATTTTTTAAGGTACACAAAGGTTTGGACAGCGACGACGCTTTAGAGCAGCTGATGCCAGTGCTGCCCTACATCAGCGACAGCTCCCAGAATAACACTGAGCCGTATAAAGTTGATATTACGTAAGTTATTTAGTTTATTTGTGAAGAAGATCTGGAACAGGAGTGGCCAATCGGTGATCACGAATCGCGATCAATCTTTCGCGGCTGATAATCCAGTCGATCGTGGCAAAGCTAAGAAAAAAAAAATATATATATATTTTGAAATGTTTTATTCAAAATAAGCTTTTATAATGACCACTTTTCAGCTCCATCATGACACCGACATCATGAAGTCCATAGTATTTGTCAAGACAAATCCAACGAGCATTAACTTCACTTACTAATAGGCAGTTAATCAATGACATTTAACTCTGACTAGGAAATCAATTTAATAAGGTACAACATTAGCCACACTGGTTCAAACCTATTTGGGGAAGGAAGAGAACAATGGAACTAATTGTAAGGGCGTAAGGGTGACGAAAACATTGAAGACAATAGCATACTATTTTAGTTGCGGTTGAGAATTTCAATTATTCGAAAAAAAAAACATTAATGTGTTTCCGTAGAATGTTAACCGCCTAGTCCTCTAATTCTTCAGAGTTTAGTAGCTTGGGGTTCAATTTAAAATCTGAGTTACATTTCATCTAATTCCAATGGGATGAACCAAAGTGCAGCTTGACCTCTTCGTAGTACTAGTCACCTACACTAAGGAGGTAATTTAAAATGGTCATCATGATCAAGAGCAATTGTTTTATAAGTATACACAGATCCTAAATACATGATGTGTTCCAACAGGCGTCTTCTGAGCCATACACCTCAATCCTACTACACGTACCACGGCTCCCTCACCACCCCTATGTGCCAGGAGGTGGTCACTTGGATCGTCATGGATAAGCCGCTCTTCATTACTGCTCAGCAGGTAAGGATCCATTTCATATCTAGAAGCAAAGATTACCTGTATATCCTTCCTTTTTGGGGGCCCACTGGTAGCGGCCTCGACTACAGTCACAGGTCGTGAGTTGACACCCCAGCATACGCACACTTTGTGCACTTTGTTTCATCACTACTGTTCTTAAACCGTTTAGAAAACCGGCATGTCATAAAACTACGTTAAAGACATGTGACTTCCTCCGACGTGCACTGGGCCTGCGTGGAAGACTATGGCCCACTCTATCTCATAGAGAAAAGGCGTGTTCTAGCAGTGGGAACATTATAGGCTGCTTAAGATATGCTAAGCTTTCCTTTCTAAAACAGCACGTCTGAAACAAAATGTTCTATCACAGTTAAATGTAAAAGGATTCACTACATTACAAATAAAGTCCATAACGTTACATGATCCCAAATCACATGAAAAGTAAGCTCGAAAAACTCAACTCCTGTTTATCCCTCTAGTACAAGATGTTCACCAATGTTGAAGTGGGTGGTGACTACAACTTCCGAAGTCTCCAGAAAACCAACAACAGGGTGGTCTACCGCTCCATCGCCTCATGTGCTTCGATCCTGGCGCCTACTGTCCCTGGCACTCTCCTCAGCCTCCTCTCCTGTCTGTCTTCGACCCTCGCTGCGGGAGTCAACAAGGGCATCGGTGCCGTCTGGAACGCTAAACGGAAATTCTTCGGGACACCATCAAAAAGCGAGTAAAGCTTAATTGAGTCTGGGACTGTAAGTTAGAGGATTCAAAACTTTTTAGGGATTGATAGATTTTAGGTCTTGCCAAAATAATAATGTTCCCGGCATGTAGCTGAAGTAGCTGACTTCTTCCTAAATGATGTAACTATTAGTTTTAATGTGCCATATTCCTATCTAATTGGTAATAAGTTCAGCAAAGTGTTTTGTGCAGTGATATTAGAAATTTTAGGGCTAGTTTCACTGTCTCCGGGTTGGAAAAAAGTGGAAAAGAATATGTGTGAAATGACCTTTCAAATAAGTTACACAGAGGTAGTGAATCCGGCCGTTAGAGCGCTTCATAGTGTTTTAGAAAAACATTTTGAAAGTTCTCAAATGAAGTGGTACTCTTCGGGCAAAAAAAATGTAAAGGTAGGTACGGTTTCTTCTAAGTAAATTAAGTGATCAATTATATTGTCGATCGGTGATAATAAGGAAAAGTCAATCAACGGATGACTTTAAATTTTTAAGTCACCTAAACGATTTTCACGATATTCTACACGGATATGATTAGATCCAGACGAAGATTTAACATAAGCTATAGCGAAAGCAATCTTCTTTGATAAATTGTCCGTAAAAGATTCCGATTATGTATAAATATTAAATTATGTTATCACCGATTTCTAGTCATCAGCAATATAGATTGTTTCACTAATCTAGCATACTTATTGCACGTGTTGATAAAAAAAAAATTAAGATATAAGATTTGATTCCGAGATCACATTTCGTGATTGTCATGCGACATTAAACTGCAAAAATGAAATTAGTTTTAATTATGGATTATTTTGGTTTCTACATTCCGCTCCACTTCTTTTATTATGATGTAATCTCAGATCATAGAAACAAGGATATGTGCCAAGGCGCTATCGAGCTTGATGCCTGATCTTGAGCAAATTGCTCATATTAAAAACGTACGCGCTGGCGACGAACCGAACACGATCGATTGTATAAATACAGTGTTTTAGTTTAGTGCTAGTGTTGAGTGACGATTAACAGTGTTAAATTGAGGGTGTGCGGAATGTTCAATGCGTGGGAGATCTTTTGATTCACAAGGAGCGCTTAATTATGCACGTAATTGTGTCGAAAAATGTACTAAAAGTGGCATCAGTTGTTCCCGTACTAATTTGCTATGATGGCATATCTCCTTGTTTCTATGATCTGAGGATGTAATGCTAAATTAGCATTCCGGCTTTATTACTTTTTAAATTAACATGTTTTACAGTAATATCAATGGTTCTGCACCCGGTTGTTATTACTAAAAGCTTTTTTTGTCAATCGTTACTTTAATTTAATGTAATAAGTAGGCAAATGTTCAAATTCATATCATCAAGTTTATGTCCCAATAACTGGCTAATACCGGTACCTACTTATTCGTTTTATTTATTCTAACTGCGTTTAATAAGATTACAATAGCACTGATAATAATCCGTGATTGAGAACTAGTTTTATTTCATTTTAGTATATTTTATCAATAGGTAACATAGCATCGAATTACATTATCACAGATTTTTGAAGTTTCGCGTGCAAATATGGACATGATTTGCATGATTTGGACACGTGAACAGAAACTTTTGACTTCCTAGGTTTTATAATTATGATTTCTCCATAATAATGTTTTATGCCCAATGCTGATAGACTTTTAAAAATTATTATGTAAATACTTATACCTAAGTACATCTTATTCATGTACGAAATTGTGATCACCCATTACAATAAGATTCACGAAAGATGACCACTGCGCAGAAGGCATATTTTAGGTCCCTTTGGAGGTGCGAGGTGAGGGGCGGGCGGAATGCGTCAAGACCGGAGCGACGCCATTGGTCCGCGCCAGTGTACGTGCGCAGACGGCCGCCATTTGTGGTCATCTTTCGTGAATCGTACTGTACTTATAAAGTGACACCTGTCACAGTCACATTAATCTTTATCGGAATATGAAATTATATCTCTATTATTATAGATATCTTAAACCATAGGATTATCGCAATGCAATATACCTATTATTAAACCAATAAATATGATTTATTGGTCCAATAAATATTTATTTATTATGTCAATTTTATTATTATAGATTTATTAGATATGAATGACATTTAGTTGTCTTAAAGAGACATCATAAATGTAAATAAAATATAATCGAATGCGGCTTTATCATAGTTACGAGTACCTATGTATATTTGTATACCTAATCAGAAAAGAATTAACATTTTAATTTGTAAATATTTGCTTTTTTAAATATTATTTTTATTAATAATTGACAGTTAATATTATTCGTTACAACTTGTTGTTCTCAATGTTTTATAAAATAATGTTTTATTATTATTAATCGGCTGTGAAATGTGAACGATGGCAAAATGAATGTGTGGTAAATTGATAATTGTGTTACTATTATGTTAAACGACAACTGTACAGTATATCATAATACAATAATTATAGTTATTAAAATTTAATTTATGAGCATAGAAGTTCGTTATTTTATTTCTGCGCCACTTGCTTACTTAAACTGTCCTTTATCACTACCCACCTAACTTTTAATGGCATACAATAAAATATACAAACACCAATAGCGGTATTTAATTATTAAAATCCGATTTTTCTAACGGTATACCTGTCAATGTTAACATAATTAGCATGCTGGTAGCATTTTGGGTAGCATTTTCTGGCGTTACTTACCTACAGTAGCTACCATTTCATGTTTTAATTACTTATAAGTACCTATTCTAATGATATGTAATAGAGAATATAAAAAAAATTACAGCTTCAAGTGCACAGTTAAAAAATTTTTTTTTTTTTTTAAACTGTCCGAGGAAAAAAATTATGAAGTGTAAAAATGAAAGATATTGTTTTTTTTTAAATATTATCTAATGAATACGTGCTTTATGAGCGTCACCGTAGCGTATGAAATTCGCCGACAGCTTAGGGGACAAGCATGTCCCTGTTGTCAACACGGTGCATCCTCAAGAGCTCTGGCAACCTTACTCACCACAGGAGCACAACACTACCGAAGAGTAGCGTTATTTAGCTGTGGTATTCCGTAAGGTGGAGGTAGGTACTTCCCAGTCAGGCTGCTCTAGATTTGAACGAGATATCCCGGCGTGCCCTACTTCTCTTAGATCGTGTTCTACCCAACAATAAGGTAAAAGAAAAAAACAATGATTTTGTGCTTTACGAGTTTTTCACCGGTGACGATATTATGTCATGTACCTATTAACCTTGGTGCACAAATCAAACATAATATCATAATTTCAATCAAGACCCATCAATCAACTGTAAGCTTATCAGCATCGACAATTTTCTTTATAACACTTTTTACCCGACTACGAAAAAGGAAGGGTAATGAGTTTAACAGCCTATGTATGTATGTATGTTCGATCGTAGCTCAAAAACTACGGGTCAGATTTTGACAAATGAGGTATCGGTTGATTCGTATTTACATTAAAAGTGTCATAGGAAAAGTTTTTTTGAAAAAAAAAATAATCAAGATGGCCGACAAAACGTAAAAAAGAGGACCAAAAAAAATAAAGTTTACCCGATTTTAACAAATGGGGTGTCCTTGGATTCGTCTTGATCCAAAGAGTATCGTGAGGTATATGGTGTTACAAGAAATCCAATATAGCAAACACTGGAAATTTAAAAGTGTACGATCTGTGACTTTCTTGCTACTAACAAGACTGCGACACTTACAGTCTGAAAGTAAATGCAGTGATTGACCCAAGCCACCAAAAAAGTGTCAAATATAACAAGAGTTAAAAACACTAAAACCCAACTACGGAAAAAAACCAACTGAAAAGCATAAAATAAGAAAATATTCAACACATCAACTACACTCTAGTAATTTTGCGACTTTTGCGCTAGAAATGTTTGCAAAAATCATAAATGTCTAGCGCAAAAATCGCAATATTGACAGCAGTGCTTGTGGGGCAGAGGTAACGTCGCTATGTTACCTCTGCAAAATTTCTTCTTTTGAGGTTCCAAGGGTTTGGGCTGGGCGTTGATGCGTCAGTGAGTTAGGAGTTTTCCTCCTATATGTATTGAGGAACCATGTTGCATAACTGCAAGAGGGAAAACATTTGCGAATAAAACCGTTTTTATGGAGTTACGGAGAACATTTGCGAATAAAATAAGGCAATCATATGATACGCTGTGTCTACATTTCTCATCCAAATCTCCTGACGCAGGTCTGCTGGAAGAAATTTCATATAAAATAAGCTGTACCTTTGTGCTCAATTATCTGTCTACATTTTTAAATTTATAAGTGTTTGTGTGTACATAAATAAATAAATTTTTCGTGTGACCACCAATGCGGCGAAATGTTGCCGCGCCGCCGCCGCGCCGCCGCCGCGCCGCCGCCGCGCCGCCGCAACGCACCGTGTGCATCGGTTCTTATGCTATTTGAAAACCTATCCGGAGATCTAAAATGACATTGAGACAAGTTAAGATCATCCATTAGGGACGCCTGGAAATGACATTATTAATCAATGAATAAAATAACGGTTATTACCATGACCTAGGCTAATGACACTATCAAGATCCTAGGATAAAACAATAGATTATAACTATGACCTAATAGTTTATCACACGTTTTAATGTTAACAGCTATCTAATAGACTATGATAAAAGTAATCAATTCACACGATAACCGGCCATTGGCCACTTAGAGCTTCTAGTCGCTCAAATGCAGCTACAAATCATATTTTTTTTATGAATTTGCCCTAAAAAATACAGTGGAAGCCATTACAGAATATGCGCGTGAAGCTGACGATTTGGCGCGATCTAGCTTGTGATTTAAAAGCGGTGACTCCAGCAACAATTGCATGACAGTTCATAGAAAACGTATGAAGAATTTCAAACGCAGTATGTGTCCATTAGACACCAAGCCAAGCTGTGGCAGCCACTTGTCACATAATGAGGGCACGGCGAGATATATCTCGCTCGAATCTGGACTGAGCTGACTGACCTCTAAATCACAGAATACTTCAGCCAAATCACTCACATTAGGTACTCTTCGGTAGTGTTGTGTTCCTGTAGACCTAGACAAGTTGCTTTTCTGTTAACGTTCACGCCAAACGATAAGCACAAAATGTATGGCAATGACATTAGCTGCGGAAAAGTCACGTGACTCACAAATGTCACTTCCATACATTTCATCCGTATCGTTTGTCGCTAACTCTAACAGAAAAGTAACTTGTCTAGGGCCTCTGTGGTGAGTAAAGTCGCCAGAGCTACTGAGGATGGGCTTTTTTGACAGCGGAGGACCTGTTCGTCCCCTAAGCTGTCGAAACAGCAAATCTTTATCACCCGACTACGAGAAGGGTTATGTGATATTGTTATGTGATATGTATTGCAAGCGTTTCATATAGGCTACTATACCTAACCGCTTACTGTCTGTCACGGTAGATACTGTTTTTTTATAATGTATAGATTAGGAATCTGCAATATTATATATTTCTAAATATAGATTTAGTATAAACACGTGTTGATAAAAAGTCTATTTTTGATTCGTAAATACTTAAGCTTAAATAAAGATTATTAATTACTAATGATAAATCCCTACTAAATTATCAAGTTTACGGCATCATCTATTTACGGCAATAACACTAAACTTTTATAGTCGTAATAATTATTTTCAGCCCTGAGTCCTGACGTCAATCATCGAACAACCGCCTGATATACCTACCACTTTTTGAAGATTATGAATGTCTATAATCAAACGTTATCAAAAAAACCGGCCGAGTGCGTGTCGGGCCACGCACAGTGTAGGATTCCGTAGTAGCAACAAGCAATTACTTCATCTAAGTCACTTCAGATTTTGTATTTGGTACAAATTTATTCAACACCCAAGTTCAACGACTATTACTGCTAAACTAATGAAGTTATCTTAACCGCTATACTTTTCCTTTAAAGTTCATAAAACGCACTATCTTGAACATCTCACTTGAACAAAAATTTGCACTTTAAAGTTCAATATTTCGTAAATGGAGCATTAAATTGAAAAATAATTTTAGCAACCCCCAAGTCATTTTAGACGACCTATCCAGCGATACCCCACACGATGGGGTTTGACGACGAAAAAAATATTCATCCCCACTTCACATCATGTAGGGGAGCTACCCTAAAAAAATATTTTATAAAAACATATTTTACCTCTTTGTCGGCGTAATTAATATACACACTCCTACAAAATTACAGCTTTCTAGTACTAACGGTCTCTTAGCAAAACCTCGGACAGACAGACAGACGGATATGACGAAACTATAAGGGTCCCTAGTCAGAACTACGGAACCCTAAAAAGGAGAATATTGTTACCAGGCTGCTGCTGTTTCTAAATACTTTTACCTTCGCCCCCTTGTTCGATATCCTCACGAGGAGAGGAAGACAAACATCATGGTATCTTCTTGGTGAAGTAGGTACCTATTTTTCATTCATTTAGAGTTGCGTACCTTTACGACGAGCTGTTTCACATGTTAGATTTTGCACGGAACAAACATTAGGAATTTAGGTATGGTTTACATTTTGATGAGTGCCAAGTTTGTGTGTGTACCTAAACACACGGCCGATAACCTATAGGAGAAATCCGAGAAAAGGAAATCGTTTTTCAAATAAAAAAAATGAAAAGACCCCTAGCTACCTTAGAATAACTTACTGTGTACTATACAAGGATGCATTTTCCAAGTTTGGTGGACGGCCAAATCCGAAACATTGAGATAATAATTATACACTCAAAAGAGTGTCGGTGCCGATTTTGATGAAAACTAAATTATAATTGGACCATCCGATATTGTCGCTAATATGGATCAAATTCTGAAAAGTAATAACATACGGCAAACTAAAGGAAAGTGTTGAATTTTGATAAACTGATTCATATTTCCAAGTATTCATACAATACCCGAACCTAATTAATAAAAATTTTCAAAAATCGAATGATGCAGTTTAACTTTTTATCAAAATTGGCCCCGGGATTCCTTTGAGTATTTTTCGCTATTCATTTCTTAGTTTCGATTCACTTTGAAAATCCCATGTAGGTATGTTAACATTAATATAATTTTAAGGTTAACATTAATAAATGGTTTAAACAGCTACATAAGCCCCATAGCTCTCTCCGTACTTATCAATCCTTTGCACGAAGCGCAAACGTGATCTAATATTTAAACTCAATTTGGGTGCAGGAGCTTCCAATGCATACGAGATACCTTTTAGAGTGAAGGGGCAGACTCCATAAAATATTAATGTAATTCGCTGGTTTCACTGTAATTACAAATTCCCGAAGGGGTAAGTAGGGGTGTAGTAAAATTACACCCTCATTTCGCAAGTTATATTAAAACTAGAGCCTCCACCCGCGGCGACGCCCGCGTTTTTTGGGATATAAAGTAGCCTATGTGCTATTCCAAACTATAATCTATCTCTGTGCCAAATTTCATCCAGATCCGTTCAGCCGTTCTGACGTGATTGAGTAACAAATATCCATCCATCCATCCAAACTTTCTTTTATGATAACTATAGCTGTGCCCGCGACTCCATCCGCGTGAAAGTCGGATAACCTATTTGCAAATTTCATTACATTTCAAAAATAAAATAAATATCTACATTATTTCTGCGCTACTTCTTGCCATCCAAGTCGTCCCAACATCTCCTTCGAGATCTATACTCAGTACCTATGTACCACTATGTTCTACACACCACACTCACACTATGTTCTTCTAAAATATCTAGAAAATATCAAGAAATACTCTCTAAGAATAGAGTATAATTATTCTATTTATGTAACCGGATCAAATCAGTATGGCAATTGTGATTGTCTGCGAGGATATGACCTAACGGCCGAGCGTCCAGCAAAAGTGATACTTCCGCCATAAAATATCAAATTGAGTCCAGCGTTGAACTATGACGCCTTAATGCAATGATTGTTCCGGTGTAAGAGAGAGATAGAGAGAAGGGAATGCAATAGGTACATTAGGTACCAGGATACTGGGATCCCGCGTGCAATATGCGGGACTAATGTCGCTTATATAAATTACGCAGAGCAAGGGAAATCTTATCTTACTAATAATAAATGCGAAAGTTTGTGAGGATGGATGTATGGATGTTTGTTACTCTTTCACGCAAAAACTACCGAACGGATTTTGATGAAACTTTACAGTAATATAGCTTATACAGGGTGGCAGGTTAGACAGTGGAAATATTTTAAGGGGTCATTGTACTGATCATTATGAACAACTTTTATTAAGGGACCAACACTGAAATCGCGAAAGAAAATCAGCAGTTCCATACATTTATTTTCACATAACTCAACAAAATGAATGGAACAGCTGATTGTTTTTTCGCAATTTCAGGGTTGGTCCCATAGTAAAAGTTGTTCATAATGATGAGTACAATGACCCCTTACAATATTTTCACTGTTTAGCCTGCCACCCTGTATACATAAGAATAATATATAGGCTACTTTTTATCTCAAAAACGCGGGCGAAGCCGCGGGCGGAAGCTAGTAATTAATAATTATGTATGTCTTAACATACTGTCCTAACCTTCCATAACAACTTTTATGTGTTATTTCATGTAAATATTTAGGTTCTACGTTAGCGCTGAAGACCTAGATACAACAAATGCCATATTTAACCTAAATCCCAAGTATTTGCTGAAGATTAGTTTTATTACCAGTTTTTAACCTAAAAACTTGAGATATAATTCAGTAAGTATATTATTTGTACTAGAAAAAGTTGATAAGATAGCATACCTACTGTCTGTAATTGTGCCAGAAGCAGGACAAAGCCTCTTCTTATTTCGAGAAGGAAGAAGCACTCTTTATATCGGTTTTCTTTATCTAGACTGACGACTGACTGACGTGACTCCGAAATTTAATCCTACTAACGGTCGGTTGCAGAAAGATAATTAAATTTTAATGGAGACTTTAACCATACAATGTCTATTTAAAACTTAATGACCTTTTCTGCAACTCAGTGTTAATATTATAAACGTGAAAGTTTGTGAGGATGTAAAGATGTATGGATGTTTGTTACTCTTTCACGCAAAAACTAGGTAGGTACTGAACGGATTTTGATGAAACCTTACAGTAATATAGCTTAAACATCAGAATAACACATAGGCTACTTTTTATTCAAAAAAGGCGGGCGAAACCGTGGGCGGAAGCTAGTAAA
Source organism: Thalpophila matura (assembly GCA_948465475.1). NCBI lineage: Eukaryota > Metazoa > Arthropoda > Insecta > Lepidoptera > Noctuidae > Thalpophila > Thalpophila matura. Next base: position 16,612,828 of record OX419186.1, on the reverse strand, counting down.
GAATAAATAAATCTAATCTATAAAGATTTTTATTCATATTTTTTAACTGAAAAGGACATAATTAAGTACACTTGAAATTCATTCAGCAATTTCTTTAGTTGTGCCCTGCGACACCCACCGTGTAATTTATAATTTCTTACACGCGGCTCCTTAAGGGTTGTAACGTAAAGTGATGTCAAATAGCTTATTAACCTTCCTCAAGAATTGGGCTATCAACTGCAAAAATAATATTTTTTCAAATCAAACTAGTAGTTTCAGAGATTAGCGCGTTCAAATAAACTGTTCTATATGTAGCTGGTATAGATGAACTCATATAGATCAATTTCGTCTTAAACATCTTTACCGATCAGAATTAGGACACAATGCAGTATCCATTCATCCACTCAAGCATCCGTTTATACCTACTCCAGACCTAGACCAGATTTCCTGCCGATTACGTCCAATGGCCGAGAGGGGACGAGATGCATTATCTATTTGTGTAGATGAAGATACGACACGTGTGGATTGATGACTGGAATTTAGCTTAAAGATAATAATGTCTTAGGTTTTCGCGATTATTACACATTATAATAACGTCAGGAAAACTCTGTAAAAATCTGTAATATACGCGATTTATTATAATAGCTTAAAGATGTTGCAGTTTTATTAGAAAACCTTACCTAGCCTCTTATAAGCTCCTCAGACACTGAATATAAGTTAATTTTTCAACTGTTTTGCTACCAGACAATCGACAGGGCATGGGGGAGACGTGTAATCGTTATTGAAACTGGTAGACCGCACGGCTGCCGCACGACAATCGTACTGGCGCTCTCGAAGTGTCAAAACTTCTTTAATTTTGGGCGAATACGGTAGTGGCCTACTATTAAAAAAGTACAAATCAATTATTTTATTTCAAAGAAGGAATAGGCACAACAAAAAAGTAAAAGCAAAAATAATAATTTATCACAAAATGGAAAACATAGACGCTTTTAAAGTTTTTGGAGGGAGTATCGCTCCGTCTTTGTCGCGCGAAGCGGACTTAGGTGGTGTAACGTCACTAGTGGGTAGTGCCGTCCGTGTCTAGCAAATCATTTTAAAACGCTTATAACTTTGCCAATTTTGTAGATGTTTCATCGGTTTTTTTGGTGTTAATTGTCTTTTTTCAAATAGTTTACAGATTCACAATAAAAAAATAGTAGTTAACATCCCTATTGTATGGAAAAAACAATCAGCGATGCGCAATACGACACCCGCACGGCAGCAGTCCGACACCAATTATCTAAATTGGAAGAGCCCATAAAGTCTCATTTCACACATATTTTTCCCGATCCGGGGACTGAACTCTGGACCCCACGCTCAGCAGTCGTGCTTGTGACCACTAGACCAACGAAGCGTTCAAGTAAGTTCCAAACCCATCTATACTTGTAACCATATTGTAGTAGGTATTATAAAGCCAAAGAGTTTTTTGTTGGAACGGGCTAATCTCTGGAACCTCAAGTTAGATTCGAAAAAATCTTTGTGTTTAATGAAAGCCAGATTCATGAGGAATAGTATAGGCTATTTAACATCACGCTACGACCCTTAGGAGCTGAGCAACGGGGGTGAAACTGCGGGGAACAGCTGGTTTATTGATATAATCACTACTCTCTACATAGTATAAAACAAAGTCGCTTCCCGCTATCTGTCTGTCTGTCCCTATGTATGCTTAGATCTTTAAAACTACGCAACCGATTTTGATGCGGTTTTTTTAATAGAGTGATTCAAGAGGAAGGTTTATATGTATAATGCATCCCGAAAAACGCGGGTGAAGCCGCGGGCAGAAGCTAGTCTAGTCTATACTATCTATACTAATATTATAAAGAGGAAAGATTTTTTTGTTTGTTTGTATTTGTACCGAATAGGCTCCGAAACTTCTGGACCGATTTTAAAAATTCTTTCACTAATAAAAAGCTACATTATCACTGAGTAACATAGACTACTTTTTATCCCGAAAAAATGCACAGTTCCTGTGGGACACGCGGATGAAGTCGCGGGCGAAGTGCTAGTTTCTTATAAAATACGGGAAACGTGTTTCTCGTGGAAATCTTCTCAACAAAATCAATAACAATGACTGATATTATCTTTCATATATTTTATAAACATTATCTTTTGTGTATGATGGGGCTTGGCAGCATCGGATTCACAATATTATATCGTGCTGGTGAGCTGTGCCACGGACTAAAGGGCAGCCATGTTATGGATTGTAGTCTTACCGTTCTTAAGTATGTATTTGATATTTCTATCTATAAAAACTCGTAGCACCCAATAAAGACTAGATTAAAATTGGTTTGAACAAGATACGTCAATTGGTTTTTGAAATATTCGCTATTTTCAGTTTTGAATTTGCCAACCGTGAAAAAACGTTATTTCGTAATAATATCATGATTTCTTTTTGGGATTTGTATATTTCCTCAACTTTTATATCTACGATAATGCAGAAGTCTAAAAAATAAATGTTTTTATACCTAACATAACTTTTAAAACGCATAAAAAAAAACTTCTTAATTTTTTACCCGACTGCGGCGAAGCCCAAAAGGAGGGTATAGTGTTTCACCTGTATGTTAGTATGAAGTGAGACTAAACGAGCGGCCGGATTTTAACATTTATGGCATAATCATTAGATTCGTATCGACGTCGCGAGTAACATAGGCTATATGGATTATGAAAAAACCAACATGGCGGATTTTAATCGCCAATAAGTGAAGTCGTAAAAAGTAAAAAAAATCTGACATGGTCATGTGGGGTATCAAAATGAAGGGCTTAAAGAGACAATTAAGAAAATATATATATCTTATACATAAAAAAAAACACCTAACTAAAAAAACATCTACCTATTTAAAAAAAAAAGATTTTTTTTATTTTCTTGTTACATCATCATGTGGGGTATCAAAATCAATATCAAAGACGATTACGAAAATATATAATTTAATCATTTAATCATTTAATCATTTATTGAACCATTGGTATGTACCTACCTACATCATAATATATGTCATTGACATCAAAAACTAAAAAGTGAAAAATAAAAATAGAAAATGAAAAATTTTATAAAAACCCGACCGCGAGAACCACTAAAAAGAAAAGAAAAACAAGACATTGCAGTCGGGAGTCGGGACCAAGTGTTTTCGGGTAATAGTCTTAAATTGGGTCCCGACTGCTTGGTTCTCGCGGTCGGGTTTTTTATATTTTTTTTTTTTTACAAGTTTCTACCGTCTGTCATCTAAACTGTGGGTAGTTTTACGTGCCCTGAAAACTTATGTTACACGGTTAATGCAAGTTGATCGAAACGTCGAGGTTAGTCAAAATACTGATATTTAGTGTTTTATGTGTGTGTAAGTTCCGATATACCTACTTGTGTGTAGGTACAATTTACGAAACTTTAAAAACTACTAACGAAGGCGTGTCCCAAAGTTGCGAAATCCCTCGAGCGTTCCCGGATTTCCTTTACCAAATAACGTGTTTTCCGTATCCAAAGCCACCATTTTTCCGTCAAATTTCGTGAGCACCGGCCCGAGCGGTACCTATTCTTAACTTTTCAACTTTTACTTTTTCGGCTACTTTTCAGTTTTCAGCCCTTTTAGTAGGTATCACTTTTTAAATGATATTCATCAGAGAATTCTTAACATCAGTGCATTGTGAAGGTTCGAGCCACTTTTTTGCCACTTTATGATTGTTGTGATTGTGATGTTACCAATGATATTTATTGTATGGTTATTTCACAGAGATAGTGGCAGCGACTACCGTGGCCACCATTATAGACTATGAACCAGTATGGAGTTATGACGGTAATACGGTCTACTAGGCGACTGCTGCCGCGCGCAGTACGCCACCCACACGGCTAGCACACGGCAGCAGTCCGGCAACAAAGCCAATCAAATTCGAAGAGATAACTAAAAACTCAGACCAAGAAAATTTATTGGAGTCTAAAATATGGAAGACTAGCTTCCGCCTGCGGCTTCGCCCGCGTTTTTGGGATAAAAAGTAGCCTATGTGTTATTCTGATGTATAAGCTATATTACTGTAAAGTTTCATCAAAATCCGTTCAGTAGTTTTTGCGTGAAAGAGTAACAAACATCCATACATCCTCACAAACTTTCGCATTTATATTAGTAGGATGATAGACTACTGTAATTTTTTTTACCTTCCAGACGAATCCAGGTGGCCAGGTCGCCACTGCAAGGAGGGCGGGAAGAGGCAATCCCCTATTGACATCAAAACCAGTGACGTCATCCCTGACTACACCAAACAGTTCATCAAGTATGGACCTCTGCAGTTCACGGGGTACCACAAGGTGCTCGTTTCAGGAATCAATAATGGACATACCAGTAAGTGATTCTTTGAATGAGTTCGGTAGTAGGTATATTAATAGAGTAGTTTCGGGTATTATGGCCTAGCCGGCCAATATGGCCTGCCTTGTTATTTCTGAAACTAACCAAAACTAGTGGTCGTAAGTATCTGTCGTATGTTCGCGGCTCTTCCCTCGACCCCCTCAATCGATCCCTGTGTTGCGGCGAGTACGCATGTGTACAGAACACATGCGACACGTGCGACGATCGAAAATTATCGAATGTGATGTTATTTTTTTCGTAGGTTTTACTCATTATATTTCGTCAAATAATCGTTGTTTTTATATTAATAGTGCATAGTTTTGAAGGTAAACTTTTAGTCTATAGTGTGGTGACGTTTTTGAAGCACAATATTAGCACTTTTTTAGGTTAAATGTTTTATTAGTCAAAAACATCCCTGCGACCATTATGGCTCACTAGGCGAGTGGCCAATATGGACTACCTATGTTGTAAATTATGGGCTCACGAAGAATGCTCAGGAGAGGAAACACGTTTTTTTGTGCGAATTTTGTTCTGCAAAGTAATGCAAAGTATATTTCTTATAGTTTTTTATTTTATTTGTTACGGTGACCTATATGGCTCACTTCAATTGTGGCCAATATGGCCTTAGGCCATATTGACCTACCATGTTTAATTTTTAATGATTATTTAAGATTAAAAAAAACGTTAATTAAAGCTATGTTTTGATGTTAATTATCTCAAATTGTTAATTTTTGATTACTATTAAGTTCAACGAACTGATTTAAGCAATAAAGACTGTTTGGTCTCCTAAATCTCGTCATTTATTTCTAAAAAAGCTTATGGTGTGCCATATTACCCGAAGTTACTCTAATACAACCTTTGAGTCCGTCTGACTGCATGCTTAAATTTTTTTTTTTCGTGAGTTGTCGATTTTGTGAACTTATAATTTTCCAAGCATACACTTAGAGGGACTCAAATATTGCATTGTGATTAGGAACCACTTAGGAATTTTATCAAGTCAAGTCTGAGCAAAGTCTAGATCTCACCCTCAGGTCCAAGTCATAAAGATCAAGCAGTTAGCGCTCAGCCAGATGAACTAAAAAAGTTAGATAAGTGGGACCGAGGAACAAACACATTGACAAGCCTAAAGATTGGTGATAATGATTATAGTATACCAATTCTTGGGCTGCGATATACGCTCTATTTATTTTTTTCTAAAGCCCGTACCTACTACCTTTTCAACCATCGACTAAAATAAGTAGGTACCTACAATAGTATAAAGCTGAAGAATTTGTTTGTTTGAACGTGCTAATCTGGAACTACCAGTCGGATTTGAAAAAATATTTTTGTATATGATAGCCAGATTCATGAGGAATAGTATAAGCTATTTATCATCACGCTACGACCCTTAGGAGCCCAGCGACGGGGTGAAACCGCAGGGAACAGCTAGTCTATCATAATCTTCGTAATCCTTAACCTTTCCATATCTGCAGTTCAATTCAGCTCGGAGGGTGAAGAGGCAATCCACCCGGTCCTCACGGGCGGTCCTCTCAAGTACCTGTACAGATTGGAGCAGCTGCACTTCCACTGGCTCTCCGAACACTCCATCGATGGCGTCAAGTAAGTTGCCATCTAGACTTATATCACATACAGGCTACAACATTGCTAAAACGGCGAGTTCTTTTACTATTTACCTGTGTGCATGCATGAATATGCCTGTAATTATTTCAAACTACTTACGCTAAGTTGCAGAAAAGGTCATTAAGTTTTAAAGGAGACTTTAACGATAGAAATTGCACGGTTAATGCCTCCTTTAAAATTTAATTTTCTTTCTGCAACTGACCGTTAGACCCAGCAGACTAATTGCGTAACTCAATTTCTTTCGCCATGGCTTTCATTTTGACAGTTCAACAACATCCATTGCGGCGTTGAGCTAGTTAAAGGAGCACGGATTAACAATCATACGGCGTAATGAATGTCAAAAACAATGCCATGGTGATAGCAATTGAGTTACGCAATTCGAGTGCCGTTTTTTGGATGTTCGTCCCAGTTAGGCCTCCTTAGCCAAGATTGCTTATTGGAGGTCGCGCACTAGACGGCCAAGAATTTTTGGCTGTCTAGCGCCTAGTGCTCGGGCTCTAATAAGCTATCATAATGTCGGATTGGCTGCCTAGAGCGCGAGTAGTTTAATATCTACACTTCAAAATCTACCTACTGGTGATAGATAGGTAATGCTGATCGTCCTCTTTGCTAATATAAATGTACTCATTTATATTAGCAAAGAGGACGACTCTGCTTACTACCCGTCCTTTTCTAGGGTCCATTTCAATTGAATTTGTTAACTTTGTAAACAATGTCAGTATGGTCAACTGTCAAAATTTGATGAATTTGTATAGAAAGTTTGTTTACATAGTTTACAAGTTCTATTGAAATGGACCATAACATTATTGATGATACCATTGCGACAGAAACAAGGGATTTTCAGTGTCCTTTAAATCGCATTTGCTAAATTGCCATGAATGTTTCAGATACCCCATGGAGCTACACTTCGTCCACGTGAGAGCTGATCTGGCGGTGGTTGAAGCATTGGGGAAAAGAGATGGACTGGCCATCGTCTCTGTGTTTGGCAATGTGAGTTACCTACCTATGTTGCCAAGAAGTGATTTTTAAAGAGTTATGGAAATTCTAATTTATTGTTATTGATTTGAACTAGTTACTGGTCCAGTGGTAGCTAGGTTGGCAGCCTAGATCGATTTTTTTTTCTTTTGGACCAATATGTTGTAATTGTTGTAAATTGTAACCTACGGGGACTGAAATTTTAAGCTGTTGATCTAATAAACCATTGATAAAATGGCTTGTTGATCTAATGAACCATGGATCTCGTAATCTGTTGGTTTAGTGGCGTCGATATTTTGAATATTGATCTTGTGATTGTGGATCTATCGTATGTATTCCCTACCCAAGTATATACTTATTACACACATAACACATTAACTTATGTAGGTAGGTAGTTTATATACGCGTATGTGTGCCAATTTGCCAAGCCAGCGATAAAACAATCGCGAAATGCCAATCAGCTATTAGAATTCAGGTTTTTATCATTTTTATTCCGTAAATAAAAAGTGCAAGAATGCAAGAAATTAACACAATAATAAATATTGTCGCTTACGATTGCATTAATGCGGCCTAGTAGCCTTGACACGTTCTTCGTATGTTTATCAGTGACATTGTGTAAGGTAAAAATTTCTTTTTACTCAACTTTGTCTTTCTTTCGTTTCGAAGAAGTTGTATTGCAGAAACTAACAAAATACTTACTTATTTATATTTTAAATACAGTCACACCAAACGGTATTTGGAGAATTCCTTGTTCTCCTTAGGGGTACCTATTTCTAAAGCACTGCTAATTGGATTATTGGAAATATAAAAAAATAATTAAAACTGTTTTCATAGCCCATTTTTTAATCGAACACAAAACTACGCGATCGGCAACTACGCTAGCAAACGCTAAACTGTTGATGATTAGTCAATAATTTTGTTTTAGCAATAATAAACTAATCTTATCAATTTTAGTATCAACATACTACTATTAAAGTTCATTAAAATCTCTATCGTACAGGTACAAGCCGAATTAGAGGACAACCAACCGCAGGCATCAGAGATTATGAAGTACATCCCTAAGCTCATGAAGACCGGAGACAGGGTCAGCGGAGTACTCCTCGATATGACGTGAATATGGCAATACATTATTATTTCAGTTGGGGGAACTTTCCGGTTCAGTGATGTCAAAGAATGCTAGGCTATTTTCAAAGTTGAGACTCTGAAATGATGCTCCTTCTCCCTACCACAATTTCGCAGTTATTGTTGGCTATTTTAAGAAAGTTTAATATCCCTTCTTCAAATGTTTCCTATTGTTTAATTTGTTCGAAGACGGAAGATTACCTAAACTCTCTTCCGTGGTTTAAGCTACGATTGATCTAACGGCCTTAAATTGTCATAGTAAGTATGCGACATATTAAAAATCATGAATTTGTGAAATATTCCGTACCTACCTATAGGTTACACTGGTCTAAGTAGATAGATAGTCTACTACTGGACATATAAGTAAGACTTCCAGAACGATAATTTTCTTCAATAAAATCTATCGCATCGCAAGGCAAATAGGTACAGTCAGGGAAAGGGATTCTTTTTTTTTTTATTGTTTATTTATTTTACACCACAGACTTTTCGTCCATGCCCTTTTAATGTTAGTGATTTTACATTTTTCTTATTCTTATGTTATTCAACTGTTTTACATACTACATTTACCACTAGTTAATTTGTCATTGTTGTAACATAGGTAATTAATAAAACAAACAGAAACAACGCATTGCCATGGTGGATCGAATGGACCAGTTCCAACTGAAGGCACCCGCTTACGAGCATGACGTATTCATCAGCGTCGCTCTGATCAACCATTTTATAGGGAACGGAACAACCCAACGCACAACGCCACCAACAGCAGAACATTTAAGTGAGCATGACATTCGAACCCATCCGGCAATGAGTTGCTTCCAATATACTATAAACGAAAGGGATCCTTTAGCAGGTACACTATCATGCAAATCCGAATCCGAATTGCTTCGAAGTTTGCATATACGACCAATTATGTAGTGTTACTGCTAAAAGATCCCTTTCCCTGACTGTACCTATCTATTAACAAGCATAATTTGTCAACTTTATAGTAGGTATATTTTTACCTTTCACTGTTATAATTTAAACTGAGTTAACAATTAGTGCAAATAAAATAAAATTATTAGCTCAATTTTTGATAAACAACCGTTTTTTTAACAAGCACCATAAAGAAGACGAATGGTACCTACCTACCTAATTGGTCGAAATTAGGCTGGCCTCAATATTTAGCAAATTGATAACTCTTTTCCTTTAAGCATTATCTTGTTAAGGTAAGTACTAAGTACATAATTTGCCATCAAGATAAAATTGGGTAGGTAATTATTTCAAATTACCAGACCATTAATTGTGGGTACAATCAGATCAGGCCATCGTTTGAGAAACAAAGGGTGAGAGGGTCAGAGCATAGACTAGGCACTTACCCTTTTATTTAGGTACATAGATGCTATGGGCCGTAGCATAGTAAAACTTAGGCTGTCTTTCTATCAAACATTTGAGCGAAGGATTATGTAAGAACCCTACCAATAGGATCGTTTCATTTTCATAGCTTAGATCAGTATTTCTTAACCTTATTGTAGGTACTTAGTCGCGGACCACTCTCAAAATTTCAGGAATCCCACCGACCCTTTTCGAATATCGTACCTACAAAACAAGGGAAAAAAGAAAACAAAGCAAGGGAATTTGAAAATACTTTTATATTCAACTAGATTTTGCCCGCGACTCCGTCCGCGTGGACTACAGTGAAATGACCAGTTTAAATGACCTCCGCAGTGTAGAGTGGCCAGTACTACCAAGAGGTCAAGCTGTATCTCTGGTTCCTCCCATCAGAATTAGATGAAACGTGGCTTAGATTTTAAGCTGGACCCCAAGCTATCGAACTGTGAAAACCACATCAAAATCCGTTCAGTACTTTTTGCGTGATGCGCGCACAAACAGACAAACAGACAAAAAATCTAAAAAAAAACTTTTTGGGTATAGTTACGTCCCAGTACCCTATCCCGACGTTGTTTTTGTTGTGATGTTTTTTCTGGAATATCTTCAATGTACAGACACAGCTTGTTTACAACTTTATAATAGTATAGATGTAATTATTATCTTAATGAATGATGTTAGTCAAGGCTAGCGAATGGACCCCCGGCACTGAGGCATAGGAGTGCGGAAACATTAATTCATCTTTATGAAAATTCTTACTTCCATGGTAGAAAGGCAGCGTATAACCTAAGCTTACACTTTTTTGAAGCTTATAACCTATCTAAATTTTCCAGAAAACTGCTGAGTGCAAACAGAGAGTCGTATTACACGTACTCTGGCTCCCTGACGTCGCCTGAATGCAACGAAGCTGTCACCTGGATCATCTTCGAAGTACCAGTCTACTTGACGGATGCCCAGGTAACCCTTTCAACAATTATTACTACGACTACGACTATTATGCCTACCTAGGCTGTTGCCCGCGGTGTCACTCGCTGCCTAGGAAAACTACTAATTTCTTCTGTTCATTTAGGACATGCTCTATTTGTGGGCCCAATTTCATCCAAATCAGACTTTTTTATGTGTTTACTCAAACACATAAAAAAGTCTGATTTGGATGAAATTGGAAATTTGGATGAATTTAGATGAAGATGAAATTGACAAACGTCTTCACAAAGTTTCTCATTAGTAGTGTTGTAAGAGGTGTTCAATTAAATAATATCCATGCCGGCCAATCGTAGGTATATGGCCCCTTGGCCAGTTCATGAAATTCCTAGGCATTCCATAAAACGCCGCCATTTCATGATTTTCCCAATTAATTTATGAAATGGCTAAGTCAAATTCAGCCAGATCGATCAACAACTTACGTTTGTCGATTTGGCTAGCTAATTAACTGCTAAATCTTGTAACGGCGGCGTTTTATGAAATGCCAAGGAATGATCTGGCCATTTCTTAATGGCCAGGTCATGAAATTGGAGACGTGTAAAATGCCGTGGCCCGATCTTTCGGGCCACGGCATTTTACGTCTCCGTCGCTGCGGGAAGTGCAGTTCCTGCGCCCTTGCGTACAAAATCGCAGGCACCCAAGCTCACCTTCGCAGCTTCGGCTTTGGGACCAGCCTCAGCCGCTCCGGCCGGCCAGGAGGACTAGGTAGTGAGATGACGGCTGACAGGAATGTATGGAAGAAAAAAAAATGCTGCGCCGACCCCAAATAAATTGGAATAAGGGCAGATGTAGTATGATGAGGCCAACTCAGGATCCAACCGTCAACCGTAAACTCAATGTCCTCTTCCAGTACCGTATGTTCGGCAAGGTGGGGGTGGGGCGCCACAACTTCAGGAGTCTGCAGAAGTTGCACCACCACATGGTGTTCACGCCAGGGGAGACCAGGCTGCACATGCCTCAGATCGCGGTGTTCTTCGGTGACGTCATTAAAGCAGTTACGGATTTTTTCAGAAATTTTGGATCGTAAGTTGTCAACTTTTCTGAACACACACCATTATCATTTTTCTTTCTTACATATGTCATTGAAAAAGTATAAATTATTTCTTTAAATATTGCCTACGGCAAGCAATTTCTCGACCGTTAGAGCTCTTAAGTCACGTTTAGCAGTTAAATATACTCTTCTAAGTTTATCTTCTTTCATATATATCTGCATTGAACAGTCATATCAAAAATCAATTAGTTTAATGATTATAGTGCAGTTTTGTTACGAATCACAATATTATTATTGTTTCAGATTCATGTCACATGGTATCAAAGCTCGATAGCAAAGACGGGATAATGTCCCGAGACCCGGGTCTCTGTTCCTCGCAGTTTAGGTAAATTAGCACTGCCTATTCCGACCGTAGGTATAACCATAACCTCCTGTTATGACATAACATACAAATAGACCTTAGCAATTCTTTTTCAATGGCAGGTGAAATCTATTTTAGCTAAATGGAGTCCGTTCCGTCCAGCTAAGTAGCTCATTATCCTTTTGCAATGGAAGCCCCGCTTTAATGTCAAAAGAAGTTGATCAGAATTCAGACGCCCAATTCTCGTAAATAAAAATGAGTTCCGATTTCTCAATGCCACATATTATGTCAGAAATGGTATTCTCTTATCCGTTTAACGATGTCACTTAGTACGTGAGAACACCGTTTGTCCCATTTATGACATTGAGATGATATCGAAACCAAATCGGAGTTATATTTTGAACATTATTTTTAAGAGAATTGGCCTTCTGTTTGCACCTTTATAACAGGGAAATATTATGATTTATGGATAAAATAAATATAAAGCTTTCCATATTGTTAAATGTTTTATTTAAATAATATTAACAGCCGTATCTACAGTCTCACGCACACAATCATACATTGTCAATCGAGTTCTGTGTACAAATATTGTTTGAGAAATAAATCATTTTATGGTTCTCAGAGGTACGATCAGAGAACAATATTTTATTGAATGAATAATAAATTTTAATAACAATAATATTTTTGTTCACACAAAGTGTATGAATGAAGTCTGGTATAAAAAACAATTACGATAATTGAAGCGGACAACACACGAACATTGCAAGTTAAATAACAACTTGTAAAGTCTTTTGCCATTTGACCAATTCAAGGCTATATACTTAGAGATTTTTGAAACATAGTTTCTTAACGCGGAAATCATCACGTAAGACAAGGCGTTATGCCCCCTCCATGCGACTTTCTCACTCTCTCTGTCCCTTTCTATTATAAACGAGCGTACAGGTTTTTTTTACCGATAAGTTCAATAAATGTTTTGCCTGATTTGGCAGTAAATACTGGATAAAACTCCAGAAATAATTGTAATCAAAAATATAATACCCACTCAAAATATTTGTACACAAAAATCATGAATTCTCCCCAAGCATTGGTTGCTCAACGCCAATATAATTATGTCCAATATACAATTAGTTCCATCGAAGTAAGTACGGGAGCAATGGCAGCAAAACATTGGCGCTGGCAAACAACATTGGGCTTATGGTACCCAGGTATCATTTAACTAATAAATTACATTAATACGGTTTGGTTCTAAAACATACGAATGGTAACCGCAGTTGTATTAACTAGAGGTTTAAAAATTATATGCAAAATGTATGTAAAAATATCCATTTCATTTGATTTTGTAAAAACATCGAGTAAGAATATTTTAACTGATCAAATAGGAAATAACTTCCTTTTTAACATTCTATAATATAAAGCCTAGTACAGACAGCACGATGTGATTGGCAATATACTGGAATTGCCAATCAAATTGTGACGTGTAAACAGATTGAAGATAAACGCAAACGAATACACCAATAAACCAATTAGCTTTGACGCGTTTAAAATTCACAAAAATATACATTTATATTTTTGGCAATTATTATTAATTGCCAATAAAATCTTGTTGTCTGTACTAGGCCCAAGAACATACTTAAGGCTTCGCAACTGTCTCGTTATATTTCAAACAAAATGTCAATTATACCGGACATAATATGACAGAGCCATTCCTGTAAGATTTACATAAATAATATTACATAACAAATAAAAAATACTACCTATACATCATATTAACACAAGACGTTAATTTGAAAAAACACAATGTTTAATGTCAGTAGTATGCAAGAGATAATTTGCTCTAGCGGACAGCAGCCTGTGCTCAAGCATACTATTTACAACTCTATTTGAATTTAATAAAGACGATATTTAATTATCAGAGGGAAAATGCATGAGCAGTTCTCCGATTGACCTGCACTGACTCTAAAAAAGTATTATGTCACTAAATTGAATCTCTAATCTCATGCGACCTTTAGGACTAATAAGCGCGCATTTACGCAGTGCTACTCTGTGATATTCTTTCTCATGTTCTTACGATTTTTTTTAATAATATCGCTGTGCACGATATACCTATACCTAATAAAAAAATACCGAATATATTTCTTCACAGTATCTACGTATTTTTAAAAAAAATCAATTTTTACTGGTCAGAATATGCGAAATATAACTTCCTTTTCATCACTCTATCGGGTGGCAGATTAGACAGTGGAAATATTTAAAGGGGTCATTTTACTTATCATTATGAACAATTTTTACTATGGAACCAACCCGGAAATCGCGAAAATAAAATCTGCTGTTCCACACATTTATGTTCACATAACTCAACAAAATGTATGGAACAGCTGATTTTTATTTCGCGATTTCGGGGTTGGGCCCATAATAAAAGTTGTTCATAATGATGAGTACAATGACCCCTTTAAATATTTCCACTGTATAACCTACCACCCTGTATAAAGCTTAGTACAGATAGTATGATTGACGAATTACTCGAATTGCCAATCAAACTTGATCGGCGAATTACTCGAATTGCCAATCAAACTTGATCGGCGAATTACTCGAATTGTCAATCAATCTGTGACGTAATGAGAGCGGATTGGCAATAAACTAAACCAAATATACAATAATATTTAATTATAAATAACCAATATTGCCAATTATAAAATTGTATCATCTGTACTAGTCTTACGAACATACGTTTCGTAACTTTTGCTACAGTCGGCCGCTGAGAGAATGCGTTCCTGACAGCTCGTGATTGTATGGGCGACGAAACTTTGAAGTGCATATATTTTACGACTAGAAATATTTTCATCGTTTATATGCAATACTAAAATAACTAAAATTCTTATTATAACATCAATAATAAACTAAACTGGTTTAATGCTAAATTAATCAAGTGTCAGGAACGCATTTTCTCAGCGACCAGACTGTATATTTTTTTTTTATTCGATCATAGGCCATCTCGCCTGATGTTAAGCGATGATGCGGTCTACTATTTTGTCTATCATTTTGTTTTATTACAAACAAAATGACAGTGACAGAACATTCGATAAGCGTTCAAAGAAGATTTTCTCACATCTACTCTGCGTAGTTACCAACGAACATACAAACATAAACAATATAGTACATTATCTATGACTACGCCTGACCGTGACTGCTGACGATCTCCTTCAACCTCTTCTCTATGTACTGCACTCTGGACACCAGCTTGTCTTTGGGATTGAACTCTGTGTATGGAATATGGAGTACTTTGAAGCCCTGGAATGTAAAAGAAGATTATTTTTACAAGCTTTTATTTAATTTGCTCTGTTAGTGACCCCTGACTAACAGAGCAAATTAAACCAAAGCTTGTAACAGAATTTTAGAACAGAGGCCCTAGCCACGTTGCTTTTCTGTTATCGTTCACGCCAAACGATAAGCACAAAATGTATGGCAATGACATTACCTGCGGAAAAGTCACGTGACTCACAAATGTCACTCCCATACATTTTATCCGTAGCGTTTGACGTTAACGCTAACAGAAAAGTAACTTGTCTAGGGCCTCAGATCCCTCCGACCAATTGAGCGGTGGAGCCTCAGATCATAGAAACAAGGGAGATGTGCCAAGGCGCTATCGAGCTTGATGCCTGATTTTGAGCAAATTGCTCATATTAAAAACGTACGCGCTGGCGACGAACCGAACACGATCGATGGTATAAATACAGTGTTTTAGTTTAGTGCTAGTGTTGAGTGACGATTAACAGTTATGTTAGATTGAGGGTGTGCGGAATGTTTAATGCGTGGGAGATCTTTTTATTCACATGGAGCGCTTAATTATGCGCGTAATTGTGTCGAAAAATGTACTAAAAGTGGCATCAGTTGTTCCGGTACTAATTTGCTATGATGGCATATCTCCTTGTTTCTATGATCTGAGGGTGTAACGCATAATTATGTCGCTTCGATGACAATGCAGTAAAATGGCACCATGGAGGTGATCTTATGATTGAGCTGGGAGGTGGCTAGGTATAGGAACTCCTGAACTTCTCAACATAACTCCGTCGTGTTTGGGCTCGTTGGATTTGTCTTGACAAGTACTATAGACCTAAATGATGTCCAGGATCTCGTGTTGGGAAGAAAATTAGAGTGCAGTGATAGCCTAGTGGATTAACCATGTGCCTCCCACGGCGAATGGTTCGAGTTTGATCCCGAGGCACGCACCGCTGACTTTACGAAGTCATGTGCGTATTAGAAATTAACTATTACTTGCTTTAACGGTGAAGGAAAACATCGTGAGGAAACCGGCATGTCCTAGAACCAAAAAAATCGAAGACATGTGACGTCCACCAACCCGCACTGGGCCCGCGTGGTGGACTACGGCCCACTCCCTCTCACAGAGAGGAGGCCTGTGTCCCAGCAGTGGGAACATTATAGGCCGATTATGCTATGCTTATGCATAATAAAATCTTGTTTTGAAAACGATTTTCAAAATAAAACTTATTGGGTCTATATCTGTGGACGTCTTTTGCTGAGAAGACAAGGTCATGAGACTGACCTTTAGTTGTAGTAGCCTGGTGTACAGCTGGTTGACGCCCAGCGGCACCGCTGCCTTGCGCGTCATGTCGTGGTAGTCCAGCCCCAGCACCGCTATCCGGAACACGCTGGAATACATACATACACCTGAATATTATACGGCCTATGCGTTTTTCTAGGTCCCAGGCTACCTTTTTGGCAATATACATCCAAATCCGTCCAGCCGTTTCAGCGTGAAGTAACAAACATACACAAACTTTCGCATTTATTATGTTAGTTGTTAGTAGGATTCTGTTCTACTTAGCGCCTATTTTAAATATATAAATACAGTGAATAAACCATTTTATTTCAAAGTCAAAGTCAAAGCATTTATTTCAATTAGACCACTTACAGGTGCTTTTGAATTGTGAAGGAGTCAGTCAGTTAGTAAACAAGATGAAGATAGATGCTCGTTCCAAAACGTAGATTCCTATGGAGAACAACGAGCAAGAAACTCCATGGTTACTATTTGTCATTACCGTTTTAGAATCAATACGGTTACTATTTTATTTTTTACTACGTTTTTATTAACTCGCTTTCGTGTCTGTCTGTCTGTTCGGTACAATATTGCAATTCATTTTTCAAGCACTTCATGTCATCAGATTAAGCTGAAATTTAGTATACCTATGTAATTTGGATGACAATGCAATATTACGGACTATAAAGTAAAAAATAATAATTGTATTAAAATAATATATTTTTTTAAAACCACTTTTTTAAAACGGGCTTTTTAAAAAGTATAAAATAATTTCTGATGAAATGAAAAACGTGGAGCGCATGCAATAGATAATAATAGTATAAGATACGCCCCACTCATTCATTCACTCATTTAATCAGAAATTATTTTATACTCTTTAGTTCGTTTTAAAAACGTGGTTTTAAAAAAAAAATTGTTTACAATTATTTTATGTCTGAATCTAACGATGAGTCCTGCTTCAGATTTCGAAGGTAGGGGACGGTCGTTTGTTAAAAACTGTTACTAATCTCTGTTTAAATTAGATACGGTACCTTTTGTTATTTTCAGCTTTATCTAATGGTACAGGATGGCATTTAGAGTCTACTGCGAACTCCGCATCTGTAAACAAAAACAACTAGGTAACATAGGTAACTTTAAAACGATAATCATTATCCGTTTCACTTGCACAATTACTACCACACAAAACCACTCACCATACAAGAACCCCATGCCAGAATTGCACTCCCTCTTCAGAAACGCCTCAGCGGACACCAAACTCTTGAAGGTATCCATGATGCTTTGCACGTAGAAGGCCTTCTCCTTCGCGTAGACCACTGGGACTCCTACTGATATGTCCTCGGGCAGGCGCGCGGAGCCCGGGCTCGTGAGGCTGAGGTAGGCATCGATCATCATCAGCTTGCGACGGGAGGGGATCGCTATTTCTAGGAAAGAAAGAGGGAAAATAATTAAAGTGGTGTATAATTTACATGTATGGAGTTATGGACACTGGGGAAAAATCCGGACAAGGGCGATTACCACTCGCGCCCTAAGGTAGTGGCGTCATTCACTGTAATTTAAACCAGGGACCGAAAAGGTCACCCGTATAGGGGTTAACCCGGGTCATTTTTTTTGGGTTAGGTGAAAAACCTTGCATAAAGGTTAACCCGTATTCTGGGTTAATCAGCCTAATAATAACCGGTTCACGCATAGAGTTCATTTTTGTTCCTTTTTTTTTCATTTTTGTGCTATTTCATTCGGGTTAATCAGCAATATTAACCGGTAACGGTATCCGTATTAAAGGGTTAACCGGTTACTCTGCATTAGGATTAACCAAAAATATGGGTTGGAGATTTAACCGGTAACCTTTTAACCCGATTAATCGGTCCCTGATTTAAACCTTATGTCAAAGCCATTTGAAGCGCGCTCATGATTTGCAACGCCGCACTGTCGGGGTCCGTCAGATGACGTCATGATTATTACATTATGTGCATTAATAATAATATAATATGTACAGGAACATCTATCTGTACCTACCAATATAATAAAGTTGAGGAGTTTGTTTGAACGCGCAAATCTTTGGAAATACCAGTCGGATTCGAAAAATTATTTTTGTATATGATAGCCAGATTCATGAGGAATAGTATAGGCTATTTAACATCACGCTACGACCCTTAGGAGCCGAGCAACGGGGGTGAAACCGCGGGGAACAGGTAATTTTTTAGTATGATTTATTTATTCAGAAACATGCTTACCGCCAGCAGAAAGTAACTTGTCAATGAACTCCGGGTGTAGTGTGGACTCTAGGTGATGCTTCTGAGCTTTCTCCAGGGTCAGGAGGGCGAAGACGAGGTCCAGCCACGATGACGACTTGGCCATCTCCTCTTCTTTCAGCGAGAGAGCAGTCTGCGGGTTGGACAAAGATTTTGGTTAGGTACTATGAGATGGACAGAAGTCAGCAAATTATGACCACAGGCAGTGGCCTGCCTAGCGGGCAAGCCCAACGCACTTTTTTCACTTACTTTGTTCACTTTTCATGAATGTAAGTGATTTTTAAAGTAAGTTTTTTTTTTTTTTTTTTTTTTTATTAAATTATAGGCTCGCGTTTGACCGCCATCTCGCCTGATGTTAATTATTCTTGTTTTGCTCGAATAACGCCATTAACTCACTTAAATTCATGGAAAATTAACATAAATGCTCTCTAAAACGTAAAAAATGCGTTGGGCTTGCCCTCTAGGCACGCCACTGGCCACAGGAGGCAAGTTTATGAGCAATGTTGTGCGACACTCGATGTATTTGGGTTGCTAAATAAATGGTAGTAGCGGGATCGTCCGGAAGGGATACCGCTGACCCGGACAAAAGGGCTAAGGAAGGAACATGGGTGGGTTTTAGTCAGTAAGAGTCTGACACTCCCTTCCGCTCCGCCCAGAGCGGGAGGGGTAATTTGATGATTTCCCATCCTCAAAAAAAAAAAAAAAGAAGCGCCCCCTATACTTTTATAATATAGGGTAATCAATCTTGGTATATAACAAACTTATTATCCGCTTGGGGAAAGGAAAGGTAATGAGTTTTTAGTTCGTTTGGCAGAGAAAATAGCATAGCAAGTATACCCATTTCGTGATGGCTGCAAAATAACACAATGATAATTTTTGATAATCTGCCACATTGAGATGTCATAAAAAACATTGAATTACTAGCTGTTCACCGCAACTTGGTCTGCGTGAAAACAGATGAAAAACGTCTCAGGCTATCTGTTAGTCAAATTTCATCCAAATCCGTCCAGCCGTTTCAGCATGAACGAGTAACAAATATACAGACACAGACCCACACATACCCCAAATTGCGCATTTATAATATCAGTAGGATAGGATAGTAGGATACCACTTACTTCAACCAATGCTAGGGCAGAATTTGAAGGCGGCAGATAGTCCACAGTAGCCAATGTAACGACTGCAGACGCGATGTCAGACGCGCGGCAGATCTGTATGTGCTGCAGCAACCAGTCAGCGATGGCACACAGAACTGGCTCGTGTCTGTACTTCAGGAGGCCAAGGGAAATGGTGATCGAGTTCACCACGGCGGATTTGTCTTCGTTTGATGGTAAGCAGTTTATGACGTCACTAAAAAGGAAAGTGATAGTATCATGTATTTTTTTTGTTCCAATAAATATTATGAAGCACGTGATAAGTAACGTTTATTAGACATTGATATAAGGTTTAGATTACAATGATCGACTCGCGTTCGTGAAATGTAAGTCATACTGTATGGGGTGACAAACTGTCAGCTGACATAAGCTATGAGATCCTTTTGACTTGATCATAGGATAAAAAGAAACTCAGAAAGTCTGAATGTCTTCAATCAAAGGAAATGTCACATTAAATATGGCAACACTATCATTAATTTATTAGTGGTCACTTACATATATTCTGTAGGATTGACTCTTACTTACTTGCATATCCTATCTAATAACACTGGGTCTGGGAAATTGAGTGAGGCCATTGCGTACAGGAGGTCAGCTGACTTCTTAAGGTCAATGACCTCTGCTTGGTTTGTGATGTTGTGTGAGAGAGCGCGGAGAAGCGGCGTGCTGCGACGACCTTTATGCTGGAGGGCCTTCATTACCTGGGGGGGGAAGGGATAGGGGCAAATTAGGGCTAATCATAATTTGATATGATGTTATAATTCAGCACATCGGCATAACTCTTAGGACTCTTTCAATTTAGAGGTTTACTGCCAGACTGCTGCGGTTCGAGTGTAGTACTGCAATAACTAACAAACGGTTTTTTTTTTCAGTGCAGTATGCGTCAACTGTATGTAAGAAAACTAACTGTCCATGCGGACAAACGCCGTTATTAATTGGATAGCCTCTTTACATACAAAAACATTAGCAAAGGGGATAAGCCATCAATGAAGTGGTTTGTACCTTCACAAAGACTTGTAAGAACAAAAATTTATAGACTGACTAAAAAAAAACAAAACAAACTTACTTTGATCATCTGTGGAAGTGTCAAATTAGTTATCAGCCTCGCAGCCTCGTCATCTCCAGTGATGCCCAACACAGTGCTGAGATCCTCAGCCATGGTCAATGAACCCACGGCATGAGCAGTGGTAGACCTGGCCAGGATACGGCACAGCTTCAGGAACCGAGGGTCTTTTTCAAAGTCGGTAAGCTTTAATTTGTTACTGCTTGTCCACTCTGATAAAATTGATACCATCTAAAAGAAAAAGATTGTTTAGAGAAAAGTAGATTATTTTAGGTTTTGTTATTTTTTTTTTTTATAATTTGACATTTAAGTCAAATTAAGATTTACCTTATTCTCAACTCTAGCTCTCTCTCTCTTTTTTAACTAAAAATTAGATTGAAAACTGTATTAATTTCCTCTCAACCATCTTCTGATCTTCAAGAGGTTGCCAACAAATAATGAATTGTGTCTTGTTTAATTAGTTGATGCTTGAGCTCTTATTGAGGCCAGAGTCCCAACAAAATGAACATTACAGGCTAATTGTGTATGAACACATTCTAAAGACACTTTTATAACAGAATATAGTGAAACTGATGTTACAAATAAGCTGGTTATTAAATTAAAATAATTTTGTTCATGCAGGAATTTTACTTATAAGGGCTACCAGCATCTATCAGAACTTGCCTTTAGAGCATGCCTTCGTGACACTACAGGGTTCTCAGCAACGACTAGCAAGCTGTTGAGGTCCAAAGCCTGTGTAATCTGTCCGTCTATCTGAGCCACACGACTGAACTTCACTGATTTCGGACTGGGCTTCTTTTTATCTTCAACAGTTTCTATATCATTTAGGGAAGCAAATGCTGCTGCAACTAAACCTGCAATGTAAATAGACATTGGTAGAATATATAGAGACATTTGTAGAATAAGGTTTTGGCACTGTGAAATTATTTATACACCATAAACCATTTTCAGGGTATTGGCCATGATTATTTGTATAGGTAAAAAAAAAGTGATAAACTACAGCAAAAACACTACAGGTTTGTATATTTAGGTACGCAAAATGAGCTATCATTGGGTCGGAAAATAAAAATGATTTACAACAATTTTACCTGAGTTTTCCTTGTCATCAGCTGTCATTTCTTCAAGTCTCTTATCAGGTATGTTTGTAGATAGTTCTAGCTTCTCAGTTTTGAATACTGTGACGCTGGGACTGGAGTATTTCCTTACGGCCGCCCTTGAACCTAACCTCCAAATCACTAACCCGCTCAATTTCAACATCTGTGACCAAAAGAACATTATTTTTTTAACACTTGATTACAAAATATACTTTGCCTTACATCATACTAAAGTTTTATGACATAAAACATTGAAATTTTGCATTAAAAACACGTAAAATCCCACTTCTTACATCACGACCTAAAGATATCAGAAATAATTTTGATTTTATTTATTAAATTCTTTATGTAGAAAATAATACGAGTAATAAATGTACCTTTAAATGTTATGGAAACGACCTGAAAAGGAAAAGCGTAGTTTTTACAGCATTTACAAAAAGTAAAATTATTTAACTTTTGACAATGGAATGACAATTTATCACACAAAGTTGCTACATGAAAATAATGTTTTGACCAGTATTGCCAACTAGCGCCTTCTTCTTGTTGCTAAATATTTTTTCAAAGTTGCTAGACTTCCCGGCCCGCAGCCTAATTGCGTAACTCAATTTCTTTCACCAAGGCTTTCATTTTGACAGTTCAACAATATCCATTGCGGCGGCGGCGTTGAGCTAGTTACGGGAGCACGGAAACAATCAAACAGCGTAATGATTGTCAAAAACAATGCCATGATGATAGCAATTGAGCTACGCAATTAGGGTACCGATTTTTGCATCCATAAAAGTTGCTAGAAGATTTTCGATAAGTAGGTAAGCAATAAAAAAATTGTATAAATAAAACATTTAAAATTCTGCAGGATGATGATTAAATTAATATAAGTATTTAAAAATCAGACTTTAATTTTAATAAATTAAATGAATTAAAAGTAATTTTAAGATGTTTTTGTTGCTTCCTCCTTTGTACGCTGTTTTCTCCTTTTTGGAATACATTTCAAGTTGAAATGTATTCCAAATGTATTCCATTTTAAGTTAAAATGTATTTCACTTATTTTATCAAAATATAATTTGGAATAAATTTCAAGTTGAAATGTATTCCAAATTATATTTTGCTAAAAAAAATAAGTAACAGATGAAATCTTCATCTGTTACTTATTTTAGCAAAATATAATTGTAACAGCGCCAACAGCAACTTTTTTCTGAGGGAGTCTCTAATACAAACAAAATTGCAGAATTTAGAGTTAATAAACTTATATTTCTCGTTTATCGTTAATTAATGCTTATTCAATCGTACATCTTCTACAAAAAAAAATCTATTAAATTCTGACCGCTAAAAATTACTAGAAAAAGTAGCTCAAAAAGTTACAAGTTTCAATAAAATGTAGCTGACTAACATCAAAAAATTGCTAGATCTTGCCGTAAAGTTGCTAAGTTGGCAACACCCACTTTTGCCACAGATTATCTACTTTTGCCGTGTTCTCCAGCATGGTAAACAAAACGTAGGTAATTATTTTCCTTAGCAAATACTAAACGTTGCATTTTTCCTTGTCTGTGGTCTCTGGTCTGTGACAATCAATAGTGATGTTCGGTAGAAATTGAATAACTCTGAAGTTATCTGAAGTTTTTTCAATTAATGGATCAAAGATCTACTCTATTCTTCATTAATAGATAGAGTGATTGATATTGGGTGATTATTATTTTATTTATTTACAGAGTCCTATGTTTTTCTTGATTTCGTAGCTTTGTGATATTTTTGGCTACAATTAATTACTAAGTATTCGAATATGACTTTAATTGAAAACTGTATTTATCAGCTGAAATACATCACTAGCTTAGAAAATTGCAAACGGCGATCGTGGGAGGAAGTTTTGTTGTGATAATTTGTTGATATTTTACTAAAAACAGTGAAACCGGTATTGAATAACATTAAAATGGTAAGTAAATATGAGTACGCATCAAAAATCAAATTTAAAAACAGTGTAAATGTAAGAATAACATAAAAATTGTTGGCGTTTTAGACCGATGAGTCTGTGCGAATTTGAATTGGTTTGCTTTGAATTTTCTTCTTATTTTTAGTAAAATAATATGATTATTGTCTTAATTATGTGGAACTCTTTATCCCACACGCAAAAACACCATGAATTAGGCTATAAATACGAGAAAGCATGGATAACGTACCTGTTTAGATATACGTAAACGGTAATTTCGCTTACCTTCAGTTTATTGATAAATTAATAACTACCGGCGTTTCGAAGATCTTATCGCGTTTGCCCTTTTGCTACTTTCAACGTTCCATATTGTGATGTCAATAAGTTTTTGTTTGTATTATGTATGCATAGATATCTTGTTATAGAAATAAGATAATTATAGATTTACAGTGAACTTGAAATCTGTTTTAGTAACAATCAATACTATTACCCTTCTGTTCATAGACAATTCGTTTTCCATCATTCTTCCAGCATAACAGGTAAACGAGCCACGGTGCTACCATTTCTATTTTTAAAGTCATAAAGAGAAAAACATTACTTACATACTATTTTAATAGTTCTTAATTTGTGGACTTGTTTAGTACTTCTTATCTACTTCATCTATTTTGATGCAGTTTTCACTGTCATTTAGAGAATTCCTTGAGGAAAGTTTAAGTATAGTATTGTACAAATATATTCACATGTTAACAATATGTTTATCTGTACAGTAATAACATTATAAAGGATTATTAATAAAAGGATTATAATTAGATAACAATTATCAGGGACTAGCTGAAAATCAGTGCTGTGCCATCCGCACAGCAAATACTGAGCTAGATCCCTTGCCACATATATGTTGTGTATATTGTGTAATGTGTTATCTTATTTAGTTTGTACTGTGTTATGTGTGTGGCTAAATAAATGGTTTATAAAGGTTAAAAATCGAGCTAGGGATAAAAATAAGTAAAACACAGCTAATTAATCATTTTTAGAATTTGTCTCTGTGTGTTACCTCAGAATGGCTGAACAGACTTCAATGAGACTTTTATCATTGTGTAGCTAGCATAGGTTTAAAGCATAAGTACCTACCTACATTTTATTTGATAATTATGGAAATACCATCTAAAACAAAGTATAGTCACAATTGATTAGTTGTTCAAAATTACTATATTCCTTTCCAGATTATGGTTCAACATGTTTTTTAACCTGAGCGCATGGTTTTATTAGTTATTGCTAATGTATATGTTCCCAGCTTTGAACAAATACTAATGCAAATACTTCTACCTAAGTAGAAAATTAAATAAGTACACGTTTAATTAATGAGTAGCTTCATATACATTAGGAAAATATTTTACATAGCTTAGACTTTACAAATGTTTAAATTAAGTTTGGTGTAAGTTTAGTCCTACCACGGGGTCGCATCAGGAACAAAGGAACATTTGTTGGAATAACTCATAATAGACGGCGTTATATGTATCAATATGTTATTGAAGTTTGTGTAAAATTGAGAACATGAAAAAATATGTCATGAAAAATATTTGTTCAAATTTTGAAAAATCCTTTAAGCACGGAAAAATGTATAGCCCGAAGATAGCCCGCGCTAAATCGGTCACATTTCTTTGTATGAGATGAGGCATCTGTACGTATAGTATTATATTATCTGTGGTCCCATTAATATTATAAACGTGAAAGTTTGTGAGGATGTATAGATGTATGGGTCTTTGTTACTCTTTCACGCAAAAACTACTGAACGGATTTTGATGAAACTTTACAGTAATACAGCTTATACATCAGAATACCACATAGGCTACTTTTTATCCCTAAAACGCGGGCGAAGCCGCGTACGGCAGCTAGTATTTCATATGTATTTGGTATTTTCGATGAACAGACAGACACAAAAAATTGTGTATAATCTTAAGAAAAGACGAATTGCGAATTTGCGAATACATAATTATTATACCTACCTACACTTCAATTTTATTTATTTAAAGGCTAGATCCGCCCTTGTGATCAACATCATCTTGCTGCATGAATAAGAAGGTTCATAGCATAAATTAGAATTAAAATTTTAAATACATGCTGGACTAATATTAGCCACCGCACAAAAAAACCTCGCCATACAAATATTTCTATTGATGCGGGAGTCGGGAATGGAACCCACGACCCTGAGTGCAGAAGGTCGACATTCCACTGAGTTATATAAATCGTTACTAAGCTGTTAAAATAAACCTAAATGAAAAATACCCACAAAATCAACATAGCATGGAAATAATTATAATAAACCTGTGTTGCCAACAACAATAAATATAAATAACGGCTACAGTAAAATCAAAGGGCTAATTTAGATCTGTCAGGTCGTGCGTCATTCTGCAATCGGAAATAGACCATGAGGCTATTCTGTAACTTTTTTATTTATAGTGAGGTGACACAACCGTTTGCTTGAAGTTTGTGTGATGGAAGATGGATGGGAAGGGCCATCTAATTAACGGGGAGTCGGGGACAGTCGTGATTGTCAACAGATATAAAGAATTTGGACAGTTTCCCATTTTTTTCGTAAGAAATCTGCTTTGATGAGGTAGTTAATAGGTTTTGGAATGGAAAACTATGTTTGACATCAAAGCTCTCAGCGGTCTTTATGTATAATTAAAAATCTCGCATACATTAATAGGATGTTAAATATTATAACCCGCACCAATAAAGAAGTGAATCTAAAATGGCGGCACTAATCATTCCCTCTCATTCGCACTCACATCCGTGTGAGTAAAGACAGCAATAGCGTGCGAGTAAGAGGGAATGGTTAGTGCCGCCATTTTAGATTCGCTTCTTTATTGGCGCGGGTTATTGGTATATCAAATCAAAGACTGAGTCTATATTGCAGACCACTAATGGACTTAACTTTCTTCCGAATTGCGACATTCGTGTCTAAATACCGTGATCTTAGTTGATATGCAACAGTAATTTGTGAGATGTCAGAAGGTCCCGTGACTCCTTGATATCGTAGGTATGTATTAATTAATTGCATTACATAGTGAATACTATCTCTCTGCATACCTACTAATTCAAGTAATTGAACGAGCGAGCGTCATAAAATGGGTTACAAGTTGACTTTCAACAGTTCGTGTAAGCTGTAATTAGTTGGTGGTAGATATGTAAGACCCCGTTCCCACTCGTGGCAGAATGTTTTGTATGAAGCTGTTCACTTTTATCTGACACCATTTTTGACTACATAGTGTGTATAGAGACAGCATCATGACATCTGACAACTGTGTAACAAGATGATAATTCGCAGGCGGGGGCTGAAGGCGTCGGTGCGGCTCGCTGAGCGTGCCCCGCTCCGCGCCCCCTCCCGTCATACAACATTCTCCAGGTGAGCTTCCTTGGAGATATACGCTTAGCTGAAGTGGCAGTGGGCCGGCCATGTCAGTCGTAGAACCGATGACCGTTGGAGTAGACGTGTTCTAGAGTGGAGACCGCGAATCGACAAACGTAGGGTAGGAGGCCCTCAGGCTAGGTGGAGCGATGATCTTCGCAGTGTGGCTGGTGGCGTGCAATTGGAGAGGCCTATGTCCAGCAGTGGACTATAAAAGGCTGATGATGATGATGATGATACGCTTAGGCCGAGATAAATAAACATTACTTAGCACGTGCTTTGGCTAGTGTTAAAATAATTTTATGATACGATTTGCACCTGTTACGCGTAGGTATCTCATGAATCTTAAGATAACAGACATGTGCGTGACACGGCATAATTAAATTATACAAAGGACTGTCACCGTTTTCTTTATTTATTTTATTTAGCTTTAATTTATACCAATTTACAATTCCTAAAGCCTGCAATACATGTTGGCCGAGCGTTGTCGAGTGAAGGCCAATACCAACATGTAGACGGCATATTTGCCTTGTCTTGCTATCGCTCGGTGTCACTTGCCTAGTTGGTTGAGTATAGACAAGCGCCAACGTGTATAGACCTCATTTGACGTAGCTTGCCACAACTTGCAGTCGCTCGCGATCACTTGCCTCACTTCGGAGCGGTGTCGGTTTTTCTGCACAAATCAAAGGCGCTCGCACGCGTTCCGACAATAGTATTCATATGTTTGTCCGCGCGCTATTATGCGGCTGACGTAAAACTTGCTAAACATCTAGACAGTAACGCTTGCCTTGCGTCAATTTGTCTAGGCTCGCGTTGGTCTAAGCTCGGCCAACATGTATTGCAGGCTTTAGACACTTTAAAACTTTTTCATACAGTAAGCTTTGAGTTTAATAAAATTATTGTTTTAAATGTGGCCTCTTTGCATTAAACCCTCTATGCTGAGGACTCAAGTAAGATAATAATTTATTATTTTCCAACAGGTTCGTTTAAAGGTGTTGTCAGTGCTTCACGCATTGCGACGGAGTTCAGATGGACAGCACACCGGCTTTTATGTATAGGTAAGTTTTTAATAATTATCATACCAATATCGTTCTAGGCAGATTGCCTGCAGTTACAAATTGAAGGTTTCGATACAGCTATCGAGATAAGCTATCGTTTTAGCTAAAGAGAGCAGTAGTAACATTATAGGCTGATTATGCTTATGCTTTAGCTAAGGCTCTAAAGCGACCGACTATGGCCATAATTTGGCTAATAGAAGCTGTCAGACAATATCTCTTAGGATAAATTGCCAGAGCCACAAGCTAAGTTGCCAAAAGTTTAACCCAAGCTGCCAGACGCCTAAAGTTTGGACGAACTAAAGTCACAAACGAGCCCGACGCGTCTAGCATGCAATCTCACCATCGTCGTGGATTACCCTAAAATATGATAACACATGATCACGGCACCTCGTAAGAGCACACATAAGCATAGCATATAGCATAGCATAATCGGCCTATAATGTTCCCACTGCTGGGACACAGGCCTCCTCTCTGTGAGAGGGAGTGGGCCGTAGTCCACCACGCGGGCCTAGTGCGGGTTGGTGGACGTCACATGTCTTCGAGTGTTTGGTTCTAGGACATGCCGGTTTCCTCAAGATGTTTTCCTTCACCGTTAAAGCAAGTGATAATTAATTTCTAATACGCACATGACTTCGAAAAGTCAGCGGTGCGTGCCTCGGGATCGAACTCGAACCATTCGCCGTGGGAGGCACATGGTTAATCCACTAGGCTATCACTGCCCACTAAGCTATCACTGTAAGAGCACACACTTTTATCTATTTACTCGTAAAGATACGACCATAAGTTATCGATGCAGTATTCTGTAAATAAACGAACATCACACGTTTTAATAACAATATCTATTTATCTTCTTATATCAATTAATTAAGCGGGTTATGGAAAACATAACACATTTCGCAGTTAGTCCCACATAATTCCCTGTTACGTAGGAGGAGTAGCAATATAGCTCACGAATCTAGGCATAAATCCAGACTCCGAACTCCTACTGAGAATTCTCGAATAGAAAAACCAGATAACACTATAGGTATTATAATAAAACAAGTTTAAACGGATTAAATCGCGTATATTACAGAGTTTTCCTGACGTTTCGAACACTGCAGCGTTCGTGGTCGCAGGACGACTGAGGTGGTAGGCGTCATGACAGCTAATTTATAGAAAAAATATTGTCGATCTACCCGCACAAGATTTATTTTTAATCGATATTATTATAATAATATCGATCCCGCACAAGATTTATTTTTAATCGATATTATTATAGTCGTGTATGTGATCAGTACACCAACGAGGCGCTATGGAAAACATCAATAAGATAACGTTCGTGTATTATTTTATACAAAGCAAAATTCCTATTCAATAAATTGTGGACGAATACAACTTAAATATTGATGTTTTTCGCGAACGGATCTCTTTATATGAGTGGGTGGGAATTAAAGAAAATCGTGAGATGTAAGCAATATTTGATACTCTGCGAACGTCTTGAGTTTTGAGAGAAGAAATCCGATTACTTTATTGAATGTTAGCATTTCCCATTCTTTTTTATTTTAATTTAAAAACTGTTTATACAATAGAATTACAAATTTATTCATTATGCCAAACTGCATAACAGTTTGTCGGCAGTCTGCCGGTTTGTCTTACTCAACTATCAACAAATACCTTAGTATGTAAGAAGAAAAGTTATAGGTTAAAAAATGGCCTCTTAGATGTTTATTAGTAGCTTTGTTCCCGAAAATCAGAAGCCTTGACATATTAGATAAATGTATCTGTAAAACATAACCCTCCTTCTGGCGCAGTCGGGTAAAAGTAAGCAATATTACTGAATTTATCTCTTGCACATCAGCCGAAAGACGTTCAAATTTTCACAGGAAAGCAGACGCAATAGTTAAACAATAATCGCCATGAATCATATGTAATTCACGAGACAGCAAAAGCTTTAAATACTTACCGACAAAAATATTATTCAACTTTATTAATATCGTAAAGCTAAACCCAAGGCCTCGTTTACATGTCTAAAAGCTGTCACAAATATGTCTGCTATTTAAAACCTCTAGCTTTTTACTAAGGAACAAAACAAAACACGATTTCGTCTCCCCCTTTTCCCCATTCGCCATGGTGGTTGGATCGATACCCCGCTTCGATTCCCGACCTGTAACACACACTCAAAGCATTCCCCTTGGACTACGGACTGACGTAGGTTTAGCGTTCCTGCACACGATGCCGCGGCCGCGCAGTTACACTGTAGATACGAGTCGCGCCAAGCCCGCCACCGCGCCGCCGCCGCGCGCGTTCTCTCTGTTTGATTAAGGGCGGGTTGCTTCAAACCATCTGTATTCGTAAGTCAGTACATAATGGTTAAGTCAGTATGAAATTGTCGTACAAGCCGCCATATTTGACGGTTACAGATACGTAACTGTAAGATGAAACAACATGGCCTAATTCCATTACCGGCCGCGTACGAACGTGCACGTTCTGTGGAAATGGAATGAATCAAACAGAGGGAAAGCGCGCGGTGGCAGGCTTCGCGCGACTCGTATCTACAGTGTAACTGCGCGGCGGCGGCGCGGCGGCGGCATCGTGTGCAGGAACGCTTAGGGGACGTGTGACGTGTGACTGACATTTGGAACTTTTTTATGGTGTTAATAATGATGGCATTAATTCTAATGCTTCGCTTTTGGACATTGTATGACTTAATTTTATAGGATGACTAGCTGTGCCCCACGGTTTTACCCGCCGTTGCTCGGCTCACAACGAAAATAAAATACGACTTTGTATGGTGATTTTTTAACGAACTGAAAAAATGCAAACAGAGTAACACTAACTACCAAGCAGATTTAGTTGTTTCTACTACTTACCATCCGTAATTTGTACTTAGCTTAACGAAAGACTATTCTCACTTTGCTATTTATCTACTTTACAAAGGCTAAGCCATGGACACGGTTGTATGTATGAACGGTTTATGAAAAAAAAAGTAAAAACAATGTCCAATATTTTAGTCACAATATTTTTCTGTCTAAATATTTAAAATGCGAGTAGACTAACCGCTCTATTTGCATATAAATTCAAAACAACATTGCCACTCCAAATACTTCAAATAAACATACATCAAGTGCAAATAAACATCGAATTAATATAAAACCCCACACTTCCGCGCGTCGAAATAACAAATCCGACGTTTCTGTAGTAAATTAATATTAGGCTGTCTGCACATGGCTTGGGGGTGAATAGGGGCGGTGCAGCGAAGGGGCAATGTTCGTGCAACCGCGTTGAACCGTGCCTTATTACACCATACGCCATATTTTTTGATGAAAAATGAAGGCACTTTATCTTTTTTTGCAAATTGGAATTGTCAGCTTAGGCTGGCAACCTTTTAATACATGAGACAAGTATAAATGTCTTGTATGACTGGAAATTATGGGGTAAAAGCAAGAATTTTAAAGTATCCTTTAATATTCTTCGGTAAAAGCGTATGTTTTCTAAAATAGTAGGTACTTACACAAAAATCTAATAGCTTTTTAGTTTTCTTTCTAAGTAAAGTACTTAAATAGAGAAAATCGCAAAATATTACCTACATTTTAAAATTGAGTACTAGATACTTACTAAGTAGGTATTTTCGTATTTTCAGCGTTTTTAACTATAACGACATAACCAATCAAGCCCATGATGATCTTTTCGAGACGATCGGGCTACTTTTTAGGGTTTCGCAGCTCAAAAGGGCGAAAGAGAACCCTCATAGGATCATTTTATGCAAAGAAGAAAAATGGTGACGATCTCAAGTTACTTAAATCAAACCCAATGCTTTTATCGCATCTCCCCTATTACATACGGTATGTTAAACTAGCTTCCCCTGTATCCTTCACCAGTGAACTGCTAACATACACTCAATAGTTCCCATATATCAATAGAGGGGTGCTAATAATGAGATCGATTCCCGGGGATGTACGACTGATTGGTTTGTTGAATACAAGGAAAATGTAGTGTATTTTATTTCTGTAAGGAAAATATGTCTGTGTATGTAAGATTATTTTTGTTTTTCTTTTTCAAAGTCAAAGTCAAAGTCAAAACATTTATTTCAATTAGACCATTTACAGGCACTTTTGAATAGTCAAGCAATAGTTGTCAGTCAGTTTGTCCGTTAGTTGAAGCTAGTTGTAAGGATCATGGTTTTATGGGCCATGTCAGCCATGTTTATCTATAAACTAACTGTGCCCCGCGGCTCATCCCTGTTGCTTGGCTCCCAAGCAAGGGTCACAGGGTGATGTTAAATAACCTATACTGTTCCTCATGAATCTGGCCATCATATATTATACAAAAAGATTTTTTTGAATCCGACTGCTATTTCCAGAGATAAACGCGTTAAAAAAACAAACAAACAAAAAACTCTTCAGCTTACACTAGTATAGATATTATGTGTGTCGTAGCTAGCTAGATACACACTTTAGAACACCAAAATAAATATAATCTAATCATTAAAAATTTAAACGCTTTACTCATCAAACATTACCCCCGGATGTCATTAAGTCCCATCATTAATATTTCATTCCCCACACGCTATTCAAGTAACTAAGTTATCAGAAATACTGAAAGCGCGAAATTGCAGCGCGTAGCAATAGGGAGGGAAATCTAATCTCCGTGCAATAAGTTGTAATCCCCTAAAGAGGGATCGACCTCCGGGCGAGAGGAATGTTTGGTATATTTTTAGGGTTCCGTACCTCAAAAGGAAAAACGGAACCCTTATAGGATCACTTTGTTGTCCGTCTGTCATGACCATGACTGGAGCCATCTGCTCATAGATGGCGCCATAGAATTACGCAATAGCGCCATCTATGATCAAGATATGATATATCTAATAGCTGCATAGATGGCGCTATTGCATATTTCGGAACCCTCAGGGCGCGAGTCATACTCGCACTTGTCCGGTGTTTTTTCGTCTTAGATGAATGATTACTGTCTTGCTGGGGATGGTTCAAACGGTAATGTGTTTCAAAATAAGGAATGTAATTTATTTTCATGCTCAACGGGCGGCCTTTTTTATTTGCTTTGCTTTTGAGGTAATGTCTGTTGCATCAAACTTGGGCCGATCTGGCAAGTGTAGACCAGCATGACCAATTCTATCTCTATTCTACCAAACAATAGACAAAGTTCTTTCTATCAAATCTTTATCTCTTTTGCCCGAGCACGTGGCGACCCGTACTTGGTTTATCAGAATTTTGTCTACTGATGAATAGAGACATTTCTTCTCTTCATTGTATGCATAAAACGGTAAAAATCTTTCTACAATCTGTCACTTTGTCTATTCTTCTCTAGAAAAAACCCGTTTCTGTCGTGGTCATGCTAGGCCGGTAGTGGCATATGACGTTTCTTCCCCTCGATGGCTTACTAAGCTTATCTCAGTCTTCTGTCCACTTAAAAGGCATCTTCTTGAAGTTGGTCGCAGTCTCCACTTTTAAATATATTGTAAACATTAACACCCTTACCACAAAAAAGATAGACACGC
This sequence comes from Thalpophila matura, assembly GCA_948465475.1. Taxonomy (NCBI): domain Eukaryota; kingdom Metazoa; phylum Arthropoda; class Insecta; order Lepidoptera; family Noctuidae; genus Thalpophila; species Thalpophila matura. The sequence continues at coordinate 16,579,082 of OX419186.1, read as the reverse complement.
GTTAAACGCGAATGCTACCAAAAATAATACACACTTATTTTAGACAAGTTAGTGCTAAAACAAGTGCGTATTATTTTTGGTAGCATTCGCGTTTAACGCGTGACTATCTTTTTTGTGGTAAGGGTGTAACAATTTAGTTCCAAAGAATCAAGAAAACCGTGCAATGATATCTTTTATTAGGTACTTTAAATCATGTTAAACGTGCAACTCAATTCGGTCTCGCCCGGACCCCACATATTTATCTAAAGCAACGCACACACTCCAGATCAGATCAATAAGCCACGTGCTGTGTGTTCACGTGCGAGGTGAAACGTGCGGCTTCCGACGTGGCCACCTACCTTTACATCTGTACAGCACTAAAGCTGGAACACATTACTGGTGAATTTTATGAGATAGAACTAAGTGCTGCAGCGTTAAGTTAAAATATAAACTTTTTCATCGTTTTGTGTCGTTCCGCGGTTTCCATTTCGCTCAGTTTTCAGCTGACTGAACAAGTTACACGTGCGACCTAGATCTGAAGTTTCTCCATCTGTATCTTTCTCGTAGATAACTTTTCTAGATTCTATTACGATTGAAGTCTGTTTTACGATACATGAATATTATAATGTAAGCGATCGATACTAGATTCTTCTTACTAACTAGCCTGACACAAACGTATTTGATGTTAAATACACACACTACATCACCAAATCAGGCCAACGGAATCCAAAAATGGTCACTGCTGACTGATTAACCACCAGTTTAGGTACTCCACTGATTGCTAAGCGCCTTACGGCCTTTTAGATAGGAACAAAGATGTAATCCTCTTACGACCTCTATTTAAGGGCATCTACTATCGACTGAGCCATTTCCAGTCTTCTAAGCATAGTAGAATACGAATCGGGGCTATTTGTCATCTACATCACACTAGTATTGAACCAAAGATGTGTCTGTCTTGTAATCCTCTTACGACCTCTATTTAAAGGCATCGAGTATCCAACTCAGCCATTTCCAGTCTTCTAAGCATAGTACCTACCAAACGAATCGGGGTTATTTTGTCATCTACATCACACTATTATTGAACCAAAGATGTGTCTGTCTGTTTGTACGATTATTATTATAGAAAATTAACATAGCATCTTGGAGAGCCAAAAACCTAATTAGGTTTATTTTTTCATCCCGGAAAATTGCTTAAAGTCATATAAACCTCTGGGGCTCGTTTACTAGACTTTTGTTGTAGCCTCGTGTGTACTAAGGCTAACTTAGACCTGGGCTCGTGGTAATTGGAAATCGCGCCGGTGTATCGAAGCTCGAAGTTACGTAGCTACCTGTGCAAGTGTTCATCAAAAGTGCAAGGTGCTAATTAAATTGATTGGACGAGCATGCTCGCTTCCCAGGTGGTTTAATTAAACTCGATATGAGTGTTATGTGATCTGGTGTTTAATTAAAACTATGTTATAGATTGGCTCACCTTCTATTACAAAGGAGTTTAACATAACTGGCGAGATGTGGATGTATACTGTACCTACTGTACAATACACCTCTGCCTGTCTCTTCGAAGAATACAGGCGTCATGTTATATGTATGCAAAAAACCACATACATAAAACATAAAAGTACATACAGTTGAAGCGTCGAGACCGCGGTGCGGTTGCCGCACGACAGCCGGACGGCGGCGCTCTCGACGTTTGTCAACTGTATGGAGAAAACAGTAATCCGTGCGCAGTACGACACCCGCACTGTGCAGTCCGGCAACAAACTGAGAGTCTAAAATGAAATAGCCCTTATGTGGGAAGCTGGTCCCGCCGGGCAAGGTGTTTTAGCATTCAAAAGTTGATTAAAACCAGCTACATCAATCAACAAATGAAAAGCCTGCAGTTCCTTTACGCAAAGCGGTCCTTATAATAGGCCGAGCATTAACTCCCACGTCTCAAATAACTTCCCACACCCACGCGTAGCTCGCGTATCCTATCACTTACGCAAAATTAAACGTTTTCACCAACCAGCGACACAGTGGGGCAATGCTTCCGTTCCTGATATTTTATTCTGTATGCCTTGTGATTTCTGATAACTTGGCTGGCAACTTAAGGCACCTACCACATTCAACTAACGACATCATTCTGTCTCTAATTTGTTAGCAATTTTGTAGAAGTTATAGATCTAGATCTGAGGAGCTGATGGTGGTTGTGTAGTATGCTATACGCAAGTCTTAGTATTGTCTTGTGGATGGTAGAAACTGGTAATTTACATCAGCATAAACACAATATTTCTTCCTTTATCCAAAGCAGGATTATTTACAATTAACAACCAACCCCCTTACTTATAGACGATGATTAAACAGCTCTTATGTCAATTGTCATCTCTATTCATTATCATACGAATGACAAGAATTATATTTAATCAGTGGTTAAAGTTAAGAGGCGTATATAAGTTAAAATTGGTGCTAAGACAAAGATTCAACAGTTTAAATTGTGTGCCTACATAAATAGGGTAAATTCTAAATCTTATCTTAAATTGTTTCACACACCTCACACGTCACCCAGTCGCGAATCCCATTAGACATGCATATGGCAACATTTTACACCAGCTCGCGAAACAGTGGGGCCAAACTTCCGTTCCTAATATTTTGTTCTGCCACATTTGTATGCAGTGCCTGACGCTTCCTCCGGGTTGCGCGTCGTGAATTTATTTACTTCGTGACGTATGAGCGCACTTTTGTTCTATGACCTATGTATTTGCTTTGAAGGACTCTGTAAGTATTCGGAATTCTGCTTCAGGTTTCTACCTACGTAAGTTTTGTAAACACTAGACAGTAGTCTAGACTGTCTACCAACGTTTTGTTGGTCTATTTCGTTTCTCATTTGGTCTATTTCCAGCTGATGAGCAGCCTATCTCGGTTTGATTTAGATGCAAAAGTTTTTTTCATTTACACATCATTAGTATAGATCAGATTTCAAACTTCCTCATTTATCTAACATTTTTTTTATCCAGTTCTATTTTCTTCTGCATGCCAAATGCCAACCATGGAAGACAGTATACGCGCTCCTCAAACCGCATTGATTATTATCAGCTGGTTTTAGTCTGAATCTTCGGTCTGAATGCTAAGTCCACTGACGTTTGAAAAAAAAGCTGGTCTAATAGTAGACAAAGAGTCGGGTGATGTCCTATCTCCCCAAGTTCCAAATTCCCCAAAATTTTTTTTCATACATTCATTCCCAACGTCCCTAAAAGTATGCAGCTATCTTTAATATCAAAGGAGAACAACTACTTACCTACCTTATTAACTTTAATACACAATGAGCCAACATCGCTTACTATTCTGTACGACCACCGCAGGTCCGTGGCTTCTAATTAAGATAAGCTCTCCGCTTTTCTTTCATTCGGATAAATTAACGACAACAAAGAAATGCTCTCTGGTTACCCTCCACATATGTAATAAACTAGTGTATATTGTGGGTACTTGTAAAATAAACCAACAGGATAATTTGTTTACTTATAAGTAAATATTAAATAGACCATGTATTTGCGGTTTTCCTTGCATTCATTATGCAATAATAATTTTATTTATCCTTTGATTCATTTCATAATAGTCACAATGTTTATTTTGTCTTTATTTCTATTGTTCTGTTTTAACTCCGTACCTGCAGGTAGCGGAGTAAAAAAAAAAAAAAAATCTGCTGTTCCTTACAAAAATGCACTACAACACTATCAAAATGTATGGAACAGCAGATTTTTTTTTTCATATTTCAATGTCGGTCCCATAATAAAAGATGATCATATGGTTTTAATTTTATCCTGTATAATTCTAAATTATGTTCAGTCATTTTGTTGATGGTGGTTGCAAAGGTGGATTTCGTTCAGATCTTATTTATCATGATCATCATCCAATTATTATTACAGTTGTGATAATTTCCGTATTTCCCCAAGATCGTATTTTATCATCAAGAATTTGTGAAAGTCCGTCATTAGCTGTAAACATTTACTGGCTATAAAACTGTAATCTGTAATACTCATTGCTACTTCCCCGTACAGTGAAGTCTTGAGAGTCCAAGCACGTTCGAAGGCCAGCAGGAAAATCATCAATGGACGTCAAAGTTCTATCTTCTATGTGATGAGTGATGATATTACAGATTTGGATGCAAAAACGAAGGGAAAAGATCCACATAATATGGAAGCTAGGCTTTCAATATCACAATAAGTCTGGAAAATAAAACTACCCAATTACTCCAAATTCAAGTCAAATTACGCCGAAATGAACACAGTTCTTGAGGTCATCCTAATCCCAGTTCTTATGTAAACAGCTGTCTAGCCTTCTTTAATCAATGTACGAATAAACAGAGCTAGTCTACCATGGACTTATCGATTGGAAACAGTATCCGGCTCACGTGGATGCTGCATCTGACGGCCTCACGTGTACCATGGGCTTTGGGGTGAGGTCTGCGGTCGGAGGGAGGGGGGCAAATCCCTATAGAGAGCTACTGACCAAATTATAAACAGCGCATAGCAAAATCGCAAATGTTTTGAAGGCTAGGGATCCAAAATAATTAATGAGCTGCTCGGCTACGATAAGCTCTTGAATAGGGCAATTAAAATCTTTGCAGTCATTTATAAAAGCAGCCAATTTGTTGAACACTCTAAAGCATACTGAACAATTTTATTCACAATCAGACTTTTCCCTGCTGCAGTATACTGAAAAAAATAATTAACGTAGTGTCTTAATGGAAAATAGACCTTGTTGTTGAATATGTGAGCAACATATGGCCCAGAGGAGTGATAGAACATATCCGGATGGTTATATTGACGTGATAACAAAGTGAGTTTAATGAAAGCGCCCGGTAACAGCCCCCTAAGCGAAACAACGCCCACCCTGCCGTTTATACCCCCATTCAAGTTCACTGCGACCGCGCCTCATCCCTAGCGTTTCCCCAGAATTTAGTGCCAAACTAATTTCCACTTTATACATTAAATATAAGATTGATTATTGTACGTGCGCCGTAACTTCTTGCGACGTTTTATAAATGAACGGCACGTGTTTGTTGAATAATGGCAGGATGGTGAAATTACGACCTTATGCGGCTAGATTGGAGGTTGATATTGGTTCGCCTGTCGCGCGCACTTACGCAGCCTCCCCTAGGGTTGGCACGGTCGATCCTTGCAGTCGCGTCGCCGGCGTTGTCCGGACGTGTCCCGGCGCTGAACACTTTTATTTTCATAATTAAACAACAGTAACAAAACATTCCACTCTTTCCTTCCCCGTGCAAGGAAATTTGTTGGATTTCAATATAACTAAATTATTTCGCGTTTTTAACTCGCGCAGTTAATTTCGTAGAGAAGCAATTTTTTTTTGTATTTTTTGTGGTGGCGATGAAAACTTGATTAGTGAATTAAATTGTCGTGCAAGTGATATACAAATTATGTGATGTGTTTAGTGCGGATAGAAAATAATAATAAATTATAGTGACATCGCCGTCGGTGGAGTTCGCGAATTTTCTGCAATATATTCGAGCTTAGTTTAACAGGCTTAGTTTTAGGGAAACAGTATTATTTTTTGATTGAGGAGCCTTTTACAAAGAGGTATTGTTTGGTGATTTTCATGTATTGGATATCGTCCTGTGTCCGCTTGTAGTTAGGACCGCATTATGTGACAATGCTTTTGTCTTTGTGAGACAAATACGCTTCGGTACTGCAAATGACTACAATAGTTTGCAGAATGACAATTTGATGCACCAAATTGATTGCATACAATCATACAATTCAATTGGCCTAGAACTGAACACAGTTAAGTCACTTCAAATCCTGTTATGAAATGCTTGCAGTGAATCATTTTCTAAATTGAAACACAAAATAAAGTCAAATTGCACCATGACTAGACCGAGGTTTAAGCGCTTAACCAAGATTAATGGTATCAGTAATAGATTTAGCTATGAAAGTTCGCGTTATAAATCGCTGACGTAATCGTTACCTAATGGCATTGTCAAGATATGACGTCATCAACTTTATTTTGATAAACAGACGACTAACGGTGAATGGTACAGCACACAGCACGGCAAAGTCAATGCCTACATTTTAGCATGAGCAAATATTTGTCCTAGACATGCACTAAGGTTGTATAAACTTGGATTTTTGTACAACAATAGAATTTGAAATTACACGCGATTAAGTGATTAGAAATAATTTTACAGAACCTTGACGTAATTGTTAAATTAAGGAATATTTAAGTTGAAACGTCAATCCTCTAGTTGAATAATTATTATGAGTGTTACCTACGCGTTTAGAAATCAACATTCCAAATGGTATTACGATGGATCGTATAAACATAAACCTTTTTGAGCATAAGAATATGAATGGCTCCAACAATCTCACTAGATTATCTGATAAGTAGTAGCAGTAGTAACGTTACATAACTCTTGCATGGTGCAACCGGCACCAAACACTTTGTATGTCGGTTTCACCAAATTAAATTATGTGTATTTTCCTTTTCATTCCGGCACTACGTGTGCACGAATCGTCACGCCCTTTCCACGTATAAATTGAGGTTAATACAATGCCTTCACAAAATCTGTCAAAAGATGCAAGATTTACTAGCTACAAGGATTCCGTAGGCGTCAGCAACATTGAAAGTGAGTTGGATGTATGCCTATCTAAGCCTGATACCACCTCCGCAATATTTATTTGCAATAGCTCAGACTTGAAGATTCCGAGGTTCCAGAAATCCTTTGCTGTTAAAGCATGCACTAGTATTTTTTCTTCACCAATGTTAGTGAACAACACATTGTCGGTGTGAAGTTAACAGGCCATGTTTCAAATGCATGGTGCAATCCACTGCATTTTTACCAAAGGATTTAGCGGGGTAAGCATTAAATGCACACTTATTTCAGTAGGTACAAGATCCAAGGTGCAATATTTTACGATAATATCTACGAAAATTAATAAGATTGTGTTGTGTTACCGAGTATCGAAGTAATTATTACTCCATTCGGACCCTAAACCACCATGTTAATGTTAACCACAGAAACTTCCCATACAAGTCCTTCCCTATCCAATAAATAATGGCGCATATAAAAACAAGCTTGTTGAACATCGCGGCTCCAGGGTTTGTCAATACGGTGTGTTTACCGACGCAATGCGCAAGTCTGCCGGCGACCCTGGCTCCGAGCCAGAATATCAGCTGATTTGGACTCCGTAGCTCGATGAAATTTTAATATCCATTGTGGTTGTTGATAGAAATTACATTTTAGGGTGTAAAGGTATCGGCATTGGACATATGCCTGGAATTTGAATGCTATGCTCATTTATTTTATGTCAGATTATATCACCCGATTTGGGCTCATAGATATTGTTATAACTATTGGATACCAGATTATCAGCCATTTTGGAATTCTTCACGGTACCAGGCTTATTGCACTGCGTAGCAACTTTGGAACTTATAGGATGGTCAATGTATATTGATTTTCAGGGCTCGTAACATTGTTCCTTTAAAAAATCTCTATTCTAAAATAGGAATGTTTTACCTCCAATGGTAATATTAGAATTAATGAATGCTCTTAATCCACAATGTTTACTACCATTGATAGGTAGCTTATCTAGATAAATAATTAGCTATAAGTATCTACTTCTTCCTCCTTTCTTTGCAATCGCTGCTTTCGAAGCAATATTCTCTACATTAGACTGCTTTCTACAAAAAGTAGACGCTATTTACTAACAACTTTGATGTCCTCTTCCCATTTACGACTTTTACCAATTTTAATGTCCCTCTATTAAAGTACGAACAAACTGCATATCTGAGTAGGTATAGTCTAAGTTCTCCATAAATCGTTTTCCCCCATCTATAACTGTGATCCTCAGTCTGTACTTTTTAGGGTTCCGAACCTCAAAAGGAAAAAAGGAACGCTTCGTCGTCCGTCTGTCTGCCTGTGTATCAAGAGAATTTTTCTCAGGAACGCGTGGAGGTATTAACTTGAAGTTAGTAAGGAAGAAGTCAAATACGTCTTAGATATCTATACTACCTACTGGCTCGGGCTGTAAAAAAATCAAGCTCCTAAGTCAACGCAATAAAAAAAAATAGTATCAAATACTGAGGTCTACGGTCCCTTGGAGCTGTAAAAAATCTTCTTTTTAAGTGAATGCAATAAAAAATACGGCCATTTATGCCCCATATTTTGACACTCGCAAGTAAATTAAAACCTATAGGGTACTTCCCGTTGACCTAGAATCATGAAATTTGGCAATCAAACAAGATCACACAGCACAATGAAGAGAACAAAATCCGAAAATCGTTAATATGTAGTATTTTTTTGCGATTACATACTTAAATATTGTACGGAACCCTCAGGGCGCGAGGTTTACTCGCACTTGTCCGGTATTTTTTACTGCAGTCGCGGTAATACTTTACGTTAATAGCCATTAGTTCAACGCCCTTGCTGGGCGCGCCCGCGCCTCGTCGTAATTAAATGTGCCTAATGTCATTATGATCGCTCTTTACTACGATACAAGTTTTGTTATAGGAAAATGGCTACTTTTTATTAAAATATATTTTTAGAAAACCTCTTAGGAACTTGCAAAAGCCTTTAGGCCGCGGCGGCACCGGTACGCGCGACGCGACGCGACGTCGATTTCCTGAACAAATAAATTTTGGTTGTCGTTTCTTATGCGGCCACCGACATACGTTTATATGAAGTTGTTTTCACGAAATCGCCGCCGCCGTCGCGTCTCGCGTCGCGCGTACCGGTGCGGCCGCGGCCTTAGAGGTCACCATGAGGCTGTACTAGGAAGTATTAAAGGCATCTTTGTTCCGTTGTGAATGGGAAGGCTCCATTCGCCTGCCCCTAACAGAACTGTGGTGCTCCGGTGGTAGCGGCTCCGACTTTCAAGTCGTAGGTCGTCGAGCTCAGGGGCACACTTTGTGCAATTTGTTTTATCACCACTGTTATAAAACGGTGAAGGAAAACATGGGGAAACTGACATGTCCTAGAACCAAAAATAAAGACATGTGATGTCTCATATGCGCGTGCTGGTGGACTATGGCCCATTCCCTCTTAGAGAAGGCATATGTGACATAAACCTTTTCTCCCGAAACATCCATTATAGGCTGATTATGCTATTCGCCTATATAGATCCATTTCTCTCTCTCATACTCACACTAAAACAAGGATGGCAATGAGACATTTTTTTATTATAATCAAACTTGGCAAGCGATTATGAAAAACAGTGATGGCAGCAAACTGCCATCAGTTTACTGAACAAAATACTTGGCACCATTAAACTTTTATCATAAAACGAATCCAGAAGGTTCCATTAAGTTTTCATGCCAAAAAATAGCTAGATTAGATTTCCACACAAACTGCTTATGCTGAAAGTTAAACAGATAAGCGAAATGAGGTATCTAGTTTTAGATTATCTCCTAAACAAATGCAGATATCCTAAAACATTCAGTAAGTTTAATTTCGCTATCAGATAAAACCAACTTTTTACGGTTACTGCGTGTTACCATACCATAAACAATATTAATTATTGCTTAATTAGAACAAAAAAATAATAGGTAACGTGATGATTGACATGCTTTTCAATACTTCCTTATTATATTCCAACCTACAGACATTTTTTGCTAAGCACGTCGACCATATCTCTACCAGCTAATGATTCTAAGCAAGATGAAAAATGTATACGGTACGTAATCAAGGTGTTCAAAGACCAAAATGGCTTGAATTGTTTACAATGTTGACTGGTAAGCTGTTATTTCGATCCTCTTATTCAAGACCTGCAAGTCGCCGTCCTAAAAACAGCTGAAATGGCAAAGAGCTTAACAAAAGAGTATTAATTTATATTTTTATGCCTTTTTAGGGTTCTGTACCAAAATGGTAAAAAAGAAACCCTTATGGTGCGACTTCGTCTGTCTGTCTGTCTGTCTGTCTGTCTGTCTGTCTGTCTGTCTGTCTGTCTGTCTGTCACACCTGCTTATTTCAGCAACTACTAATGCTATCGACTTGAAATTTGGAACAGTTATAAAGAATGCTTGTCTAACTTTATTGTAAATGAAAAAAGTCAAAAAATATTTTTATTTTCATTGCAAAAGGGGCCGGAGTGGTCCAAATTTTCAAAGTGGGGTTACTAGGTCAAGTGACATATCATATGAAAGGGCTTGATCTGCACATTTCAAAATATATTTTTATTTAACTTTATGTTTCACAGTTTTCGACAAATCTGAAATAATTAGAGTTGATAGGAATTGATCCAAATATTGCACCAACAATAAAAGGATGTTCCTAACTAGTACAGTTTTTTCAAAATCATCAAAATTCTTTCACAAACAAACTTAGTTTTGCGGTCCGGTTTTTTTCACTTTATACGTCCAAAACTGATACGGAACCCTCAGTGCGCGAGTACGACTCACACTTGGCTGGTTTTTTTATATTTCCTCGTTGGTACAGCACATAAGAGACAGGTATAACATGATGAATGTTTACCAATAGTCGTAAGATTCAGACCGTGGCGATGTCGCGCAACCTGGATACGCGATCCACTTTACACCTGTACTGCAATCTCGGCTATGGTAATGAGATCCCATTTAGGTAAGAAGTTAAAAACTTATAAGTTGGAGCAGATTTTTATTAAAGAACACAGCTTTTAAGAAAGGAGATATGTATGAAAAAAAAAATGTCAACGTTAATGATGATGAACATCAAAATAATCCTTTTAGTGTTAAAAGTATTAAAGTCTGGTCAGCTAAAGATGACACATTTTGGCAGTGACGTTAATTTACAAATTCATAAAGATAGATGTAACTTAATTCTCCTCGTTGGTTTTGATCGTTTTCGTTAATCATTTTACAAAGCATTTTTGCTTGGAATTGTTTGCCTTTGATTAAACGAAAGCTTCTGAAAGGGAATCTTTTACATAAAAGTCAGTATACATTGTAAAAAATCATATAGTTACTCTCCTTTTTTTGCTTCGCCGTAGTCGGTCGGAATAATAAATGACTCCCTAATTTCATTTCACTACAAACGACTCCTTCCATCTAAATTACTTAACTTACACAATGTTCTACAAGTTTGTACGTCACGTTACGTTTAATTTTCCTGTAACTGTCATTAGCTAACTCACAATAATCACGTACAACGTCTTGTCATAGAGAAACTACAAATTCTACATTACAATGTAAATCACTCGCGTTTAATCGAGTCACTCCTCTAATAGCGATCGCCGATTGCATAGCAATTTTACTGCACTTGCTTTTAATTTGTATCCATCGCTTTCTCGTGTGTTACTTCACGTTACGTGACAGATTATATTACTACAGATACTGATTATGGATTCATTTTAATTAACATAACTGTTTTAATGTTAATTTCATTAACTGAAACAATTTGATTGACATTATGCTCAATAGTCTTCTAACAAGCAAGTGTCGCCGTCATTTGGAAAATCATATTGGTTTTTCTGTTTTAAAGATTAATGATCAACAGAATGAAAGAGTTACATTACATTCCCAGGCACATCCGTTATAACCTTAATATTAATATCATCCAAGTTGATTCAAGCAATGTGATATTACGGGTTCTAAGTAAACCTCTTAACTCTGTCTTCTGTTTCTATTTCGATTTAACACTGTACAGATGCACTAGTAAACGAACCCGTGCGTTAAGTAAACATAATTATATCGGCTGAAACAATATCCCACCATATCGGCTTGCGCATGCGGTTGCATGCACGCACGCTGCGTACGCGCCGCTCCGCGCTCAGTCTGCGCTCCACGCGGCCATTGGGCGCACAACCGCCGCTATTACTTTCTACATCCGAATTTCGATACGCGTTCGCGAATACGAAACTGTGTATTCTATTAGTTTTAAAGAAAAAAATATCTGTTAACATGGAAAGTGACTAGACTGGTGATTTTATTGACTAGTGTTTTTTTATAACTTTTTGCAAACAAAGCGCCAAGAGTTTAATTGAATAGTAAACGGGCACGAAACGCAACGTTATCGGCGGAATGCGTAGAAATCGTTCCGCATGAACGATCCAAAAGAAGACCTATCATGGAGGTAACCATCGGATAGTGAACTAGTGTACCTACGACGGTTTCAGGCATCGCTGGCTATTGTTTCATGGCTGGTGCGTCGGCAGCCGTTCGTACGTTTCTCTATATTTTTTCCACGCACTCGTGTTTACTAACAGTTTTAATGGTCCACCGGTCCATCTTACCATATTAATGTTTAACCACCGTAATGTACCTCATTATAAACACTCATCACAAGTAGCGAACACTTAGAAATTTCCACAAAAGGGTCTATTCCGGAAATTCACGACATTTTTCTTACAAGAAAAAGCACTCTATAGAATGAAAACACCTCGAATACGAGTTTAACTACCGGATGTATAACGGGGGGTGCATCTTGACATACCACCTTCCATTTGCGTTCACTTTGTACCTTAATACACTAACAATACGGTACATAACTTACTAGCAAGTGTGTTTTGTGTAACATCAGTCTTCTCACTTCTAAATCCGTATTTCAGTAGTTGGATATTCGGCAGTTAGGATCTAAATTTATTTTTCGTTCAGAAGTGTTAATGAGTGCCTTATTGTGGGTGGTAGCCATGAAGCTGGTGTTTTGAATGCAAGCGATGATTAATTTATTGGTTTACAATATGTATAGGCCATTGAAAGGCTTGTTCCAAATTCATTCTATATCCAAAATTAGTTTCAGAAGTTTTGAGAAAGTTTGAAAATATTTATTCCTGGAATTTCTTGTCGTTTCAAGTACTTAATATGTACTACACTACAAAAGCAATAAAATTTTAAAGCAGTTTCAATGTTTTCCACAGCAACCATACCTAATAATGTAGATGAGGATGACTGAAAATGTCTCGCGAAAATCCATTTGCGTATTTTAGTAAACCGTTACATACATAAGAGGTGAATTCGGTTCTTGACAACATTGAAAATATGCTACAGATTGTGGTCATCCTATCAGTTCATAGCGTAAATAAACTTATTTCACTTGATTTTTAACTAAAATATGTATATTTTTTGCAAATTACACGAAAATAAAATGCAATATTTTTTGTTATTGTAGCTGTCACAAGAACGGTCTGTCGCACTCTGTTGACGTCACACGCTCGTAAGCCAGTGTTGCCAACTTATTTTTAGGGTAAAAAATTCTTTAGGGTAAATTTGAGGGTAAAATTTTAGGGAGCGCCTCCGCAGCCGGCGCCGACTAGGCTCCCAAAAATAATGCCGTTAGGAACCGGAGTAGCCTTGAAGTAGCAGTGATACCAGACGAAAATAATTGCAAACTACCGTAGCAGCAGATTAATGTTGCCGTGTTTTAAGTTGAATTAAATACCTTAGACTGACTTTTAAATAACAGTGTTAATGTAAAACAAAATACAACTTTTTTGGACTTACAAGGGGGATGGAGGTGGTCGACGGAGCCCCGGTACGCGGAGCTCCTATTTCTATCTGCAAGGTTAAAAGTAACATAACACGAAGGGGTTTACGGGGGCTTCGTTCGCTCGCTCACTGAAGCCCCCGTCAACCCCTTCGAACCTAACCTGTCCGTGTCGGGGTGTCCAAGTTCCCGAGCTCGCTTCGCTCGCTCTTGGACCCTAATTAGGTATGTTACTCAAATGAAATATGAAATGTTTTTTTTAATTATGACAAATTGCCAACTCCCTTTCCCGCTTTTTTTTCAAAAGTCAGCGCCGGCTGCCAATTTAGCAACCAGTGCCGGCTGCAAATTCAGGTCACGGCGGCGGTCGCGGAGTCACTTCCAAAATTTTAAGGTTAGATTTCGTATTGTTGTTTGATTACTATAGTTTATGGGCTTTTTGGTAAGCAATACATGTAGGTACCTAAGTATTTGAATTGAATTTGAGTTAAACAAATTCAGCATATTTTTATTGTGAAACATGACCATTGATTAAGAAAGAACTTGTTTTATTGTATATCTAAAACCAAAACTTTAGCCAGGTATTTTTGTATAAATAGTTATGATTTTAGAGTAAAATTAATCAGGCATTGGGGTAAAATGAAAATCTAGCTTGGCAACACTGGAGTAAGCACGGCTTTGACAGATTGTAGTTTGCGTTTTATGTTTTCTGGGTGCTATATTTGATCTTAGAGCTATTTCTGAAGCTGTTTTCATAGAAATCTTCTATCTAGTGGCATAAATATTCATATCGAATCTCAAAATGGAGTCAAATTTTGTGCAAGCTGATACAACCTACCTAAGATAGACGCATTTATGGTTGCACTTTTCTTTAAGAATACCTAACGCTGATTATTATGCTGCGGAACTTAAAAATGTAAAAACAGCAGTGTAAGTACCTACCTGCCACATATTTATTTACAAATCTTTTGTATAATCATTCAGAAGTTTTGTGAAATCTCATTTTAGGTTATGTTGATAAAAACTTAGAAACATTACCTATAAATTCTTTTGTGTCATGAATCATGATGGACTGCTTAAAGACGTATTTGTACATTGTGGAACTACACACCATTTATATACGCCATTATAGCCAATAAAAATGATTTATTGATGAAATTAATTTCAGCTGCACCGTCTGTCTTGTTGACAAAGCTCGTTTACTAGCGTGTTACGTCACTTCCGCAGAAACAGCGTTTTTGGAGCGGTTTTGGAAATTTATACTTTATCACTGATTTTTATTGATAAATACAGTAGATCTCCCTGAAATATCAATGTAGTGTGCTTATAATATAATGAAGATTAATTTAAACCATTTCCCAAAATCAGTCAAATACCGAATTCAAAGTAGTTACTACACAAACAACACTGTAAATGTAACTGATACGTCCAATGTTTATTAAACAACATTAATCATTAATTGTTTTCATAACATTCATAATTATGTTGTAATAACACAAAACAATGCCTTAAATTCAAAAGTTAACGGTGTCGAAAAGAATGACCTTCTAACATCACAGCTGCCCACGACTCCGCCCATGATGGAACACGTTAGTAGAAACATTAGGTCTGAATCACTGTCATGAATGCTAAACCAAATAATAAATCAAACAACGATTGTCAACCACGCTAAAAGCATAGTCATAAATTATAGAATAAAGTTTGACAACGCCTTGATAGACAGTATTTAGTAATTTTAATAAATGGCGATTACGCTTTAAAGAATTTATAACGGTAAACCAGATATTAGGACTATACAACTTAACGGCAATTTTAAAGCTTTAGATATAAACGTTGATGAAATAATATACATGATAGATCAGATAATGAAAGACAGAATAAAAAATCAAAATAATTTAAACGAAAGTAGTCATCTGCACATTTCCGTTCTTTGAACCGACAAAACAGTGTCAGAAAGTGAATGTAGAACCAAATACCCAAAACCTTTGACACGAAAAGGAAATGAAGTCCATTACAAAAGTGGCTAATAAATATCAACCAATGAACATTAAGGTTACTATCTACTTAAACACTAATGAATAATAACTGTAAATATTTTGACTATGATTGAAGTGAATGAAAACATTTTGCGATACGGTATACGGTGAGGTGTTATCTAAACAATAAATCACGGTGTTTGGACAATTGTATGCAACATCAGCTCCTTGTATGAATAAAACTAGACGTCTTGGTTTAGTATTTTTTTAGACAATGCCGTTCGTTAAATTTATATTAGAGTAATCATTGTGAAGTCGTTGCAGTCCAATATTATAAGTTCTTCGTGTATTACTTACACTGCTCTCATTACTCTTGCCATTTTTAAATGATTTAGGGCATTTCAGGGCATTAAAACAAAACAAAGATGTCTGATCGTTTTTTTCTAGCAAATAGTCGTATTTTTTTTTATCAAGTTCCATGTTTCCATATTTACCTTGCATCGATAATGACTATTGAGTATTGTTTTCTTTTATTTGATTTACATTGGCATTGTACATTCTTACATCTATTAGAGCATAGAGCCTACTTGCATCACAATCACTTAGTTTCTCAACTTGTATGATTCTCAGTACTGCTATGTATGGTGCATGTGTAATATTAATTTGTAATCATCGTCATTTGGAGCGGTGATTGTGAAAGCTGTGGGGAAAAAAACAATAATGTTCATATAAAATACCTACTGATATCATAAATCAATACTATTTTGTTTATTCATTCACTGCAAAAAAAACAAAAACATAGCTCTCAGAAATGGAAATGCTGATTTTTAATATCATTTGGTACAAAAATATTATTCTTTCTATGAATTGATTTGGATGTGAAGTAGCTTAAGGCGAAGGTAAATGGTAACGGTCAGTTTTAAATCTCTTATTTCGCCGTCAAATAATGCAGGTTAGTTGTGCAATTTTTTTATGTTAAACTAGAACATATATACATCAATCGTACCTGTGAATATTTAACTATTGTTGTAAAATACTTAATGAAATAAATTCATGAATTCGTGTCTACCCAAAACATAAAAACGTAATTACTTTCAAACCGCTTAAGATATTTTCATGATTTGTTTTGTGTGAAAAGACTATGTTACTACCTATAATAATACCTGTTACTTTTTTTTTATTTTATGTTTTAGATACTAAAAAGTAATAATACGTCTAATTCTGCACAGCGCGCTCCTTGATAGGCGAGTCGTATTGCTCGGTGGATGTATGTCGCGTTGCTTGAGCTCAGCGCAGAACACTCAAGCTATACCGCCCAAATCACTCAAGGCCGTTGGCGTATACCGGGGCCTTAATCATTACCAGAATCTGCTGCCTGATTTAATTCATATACTTATAAGTGCATAATATTTAGATTTGTTACCGATGTTATTGTTTCAGTTGTGTTATATGCTATTAATTGTGCTATCAATACTGACATCAGGGTTTAATGGACCGGTTGCTTCTTGTATTACATTACTGGCAGTATCAACCGGTACTGCGTCCAAAACATTATAGATTTCAAAATTTCTTGTTCTTGACCTACGTTCACCTAAAAATAAACACTGAATTACCTAACTTGTTACAACTGGTCGGTGGTAACGACCGTGCGCGAGTAATTTTACTTATAATTAGTGTAGTGAGTCACGCTCGGGAATAGAATCGTGGCGCTACAGTAAACGGGTCAACGCTAGAGAACAAGGAGTTATTACTTGGGAGAGTGCACATCTGTGCAACAATTGTTTATGTGGTACACTTTATTAACGCCTCATATTAAACGTTTTAATTAGAAGATATACCATTACCATTTGACTTGAAAGTTATTTATAGATTAGATTGTGGTTTCTTTGTTTATGTACAAGTTTTTTAATCGGTTCATTAAAAACTTGGCTGAGCTCAAAATAGATGACCATGATTGCTGATTTCCATTCTACAGTCGTAGATGTAGTTATATTTTCTTCACAATGCAATATTGCTGTGTAATTTCTTTGTTCTTGGATTAAAAGAAAATCTCAAGTGAGCTAGTTAGAATGACAAGCAAGTGTAGGAAGAAAGTGGGTTATTGTGGTGCTTGTTGACAATGAGCCAGAGCACAGTCTCATCTATTAGTTACCGTTACTTTCTGCGTACACACATATTGTTACGATTTGGATTATCCTAACACCTGAGGAAAAAATATCTAAACCGTATCAACTGTTGTGTACCTACTAAACTAAAACATCAATTTGAGGGTATCTCCTACTTAGTTCGGAGTTGGTTCCATCAAATCCACCATAAGTGAACACATGTTCTCCTTCAATGTTTTGATAGAAGCAAGCTGCTTGTTATTTAACTTGCAGTTTGCAGTTATTCTAACTTTTAAAAACCTTCTGTCGCAGGGAAATATCAGCTGAATTAATAATTTAATTTATATAATTATTATAACTTACATAATTGTCGAGAGCAGTGGCCCCTTTGCGTAGTCCATCTGTTTCCAATTTTCATTGAAACGTGTGGTCTAAATAGAGTGGAGGCGATCCATCATCGCCATGTTCTTCAAAAGCGTCCAAAACAGAGCGGAACACACTGTTGATTTAAATAGGATTCTCTAGAAAATCACTTTTGGAAGCATTGTTTTTGTGTTCCATATTTTATTTAGGATTTTAAAAGGGGGACAGAACCTTCCCATTGTCCTAGACTGATAGGTCACAAATGTGACGTGTCTAAAGACTCGCATCATCTTAGTCAGTGGCGTGCTTAGAGGGCAAGCCCGAGAGTATTTGACTTAATTTTTCATGAATGTGAGTAGCGTACATTAAAAAAACACTTACATTCATGAAAAATTAAATCAAATACCCTCGGGCCTGCCCTCAAGGCACGGCATGACGGCATTGATCTCAGTATTACTATTCGGAACAACAGATGCTGATTGTTTGATATTTTTGTTTGATAAATCACAAAGCTCATGCTTGCTCCAAACTGCACCAATGCATACATTTACATTTTAATTACCAACTTCATGATTCATGGGTTGCAAGTACATAACGGTGCAGGAATAGTAGCAGGTGGCTGGGCAATTGGGTATAATAAGAGCATTATCAAATATACTGGTTATTTGAACACGGTTCAGCAAATTTTATGTATCTGGGGTATAGTTGGGGTTCTGCCCGGGAATAAACCCGATTTCAGATTTTTTCCCGGGTAGAAACCTAACTATAATCCGGAGCCATACTATAAGGAGTTAAAAGGGGATGGTGTTATTCACCCTGTACAGCTTCATCTCTTTCTAACACTTGATTAATATTAGCAATAACACGTCTTAGTAAGGCTTCTGTTCTTTTAAATAGACTTCTAAATATATTTTCTCTTAAATAGATCTAGAATTGTTCTTCAAATACCTTCTTACCAAGTTTCATTTGAATAAAATATATTATTATGTATTTGCTATTCGAGATCTACTTACCAAAACTAGTGTTTCTACTATAAGCAGCTCTTCGAAATTTTATTTGCTTTGTTTTCAGGTATTTTTAAATTACCAGTTAGAACTTGCTAGAACAATCATCATCATCCGCCTAGCCTTTTTCCCAAACATGATAGGTCGGCTTCCAGTCTAACTGGTTGCGGCTGAATATCAATATTTTACATGGAGCGATTTAAATTACTAGTTAGAACTTGCTAGAACAATAATTCTACAAATGTTATTTATAACCGTAGATTTGTTGAATCAATACAACATTGAAGCGACATTGGCAATGAAAGCCCAGGACATCGAACGATACCCGATCACGAAACATGTAAAGTATGTAAATCAGTACATTTGTACTTGTAACTTTTAATTCCGTATAAATGTTTGCTTTCCACTGATTAGAAAACTATCGGATTTACTGCTTCATTGATGCCGTAGATGTGCCATTTTAATTGCGCTGTGTTTTTGCGGTTACAACGTTTTTATTTCGCATTACGTGTCCCTGTCTGCGCCCGAGGTATTCCATGAAGCACACCCAAACGAAGCACACCCAGACGAAGCACACCTAAAGTATGGTGTGCTTCGTTTGGGTGTGCTTCATGGAATACCTCCTGCGCCCGCATGAAACATACTTAGCTTAATAGGTAATTTTTCAAACCTTGGATTCTGTAGTAATGAACACTTAAAGAATATTTGCTTTAAAGCTAAATATTCTTTAAGGCTTTGTTTGGTAAGGTCTGCCCTTTTCTGTTTCATTTACTTTTATTTGGACTTCTCCTGACTCACAAAGATGACTCATATTTTAACCATTAACCGCCAAGTGCACCTTTGCTCTTTAATTATTTCTTAATTAAACGCTGTAAAATTATATATCAGACAGTAATCGCAACAGATAAAAAAATGCATTAAAACACTTTATAGATGCGAAAAAAAAAGCTTTGCGCATGACTCATGCGCAGGTGAGCATAGCGTCTGTGCGTCTGCGCAGGCTGATGGCACACAACGATCTCCGGCCACCATAGGGTGCGGCCTGCGGGCGGCGGACTTGGGGCGTCCGTCGCCCGAACGGAAACAGGCCCGAGACGGTGGCGCGACGTGTTCCGCGCGCGCCTCTCTAGAGGAATTGCGGCCGTGCATGACGGCCGCATAGGGTGACGGGGCCCGCCTTTCATTTGGCGGGCCAATACCTGCCGGGGGTGCGGACGAATGCGCAAGCGACTCCCGCGCCCCCGGCGTAAGGTAATTGGAGGAACACCGGGGTGGTTTTAGTCAGTAAGAGTCTGACAGACCCCTCCGCCCTCCCCAGGGCGGGGGACATCCATGAGGATTTCCACCTCGAAAAAAAAAAAAAAAAAAAAAAAAAGGCTGATGGCACACAATCGTGTCAACAAACGTTAAAAAAACATCATTGGCCTAATCTCTCTAAACTCAAGTAAACTTAATACTTACCATTAAAATTGCCTATGCACGTGCTAACACTAGTAATTGTTAACTACCTACTTCTTAATTTTTAAACAAATAATCAAGGCTCATTAGGCTGATGGCTAAATTGCTGTACCTACATGATCAGATCTATGAAATAAGAAATACAACGCTTCCGCGGTCAAGTTCGATGGGCGATCATGACTTTACTCTTGCCGACCTCTCCAATTATAATTTTATTATTGTAGTAGCCGTGTAAAGAGTGACTATGTGGGGCGAAAGTCCAGTTACAAGTGTTACAATTTATTATGAAAAACGTACGCCTCCTTTACAGTAATTTGTAGCCAGGTGAAAGACTAGCCTCATTTTTTTTTACATTTAAAGAGGTTTTAGTGTGCTCGTGAATGTCCGTCGTAAATTCTCGTATTTGTTTTACGATGTCTGCAGAATGTTAGTGCAGTTTTGTTTGTTATGCCCCCGTAATGTCTTCTTTGGCCCGCAGTATTGACCCACTAAAATTTTAGTGTTCCTCTGAGTCATTGCTACTGAGACGAGGTGTGTCTATGCTGAACTCTATATATATATACTCATCTTGATACTACGATAATGATAGATTAGGCACGGCATAAAATAAAACCAATCCATAATTTGCTAACATTACTCGGAAGGTAGTTTGTGCATGGATAGCTAAAGAAAATGATAACTTCATAAAAAAAAAATACTCACTATATGGGCCGCCCAAAATTGCTCATAACACTGCAGAACAACAACACAAAACAGGCGCTAACTAATAAGAAATATGCTCATTAGAAATACCATTACAAATAAGAAATATGCCATCGATTTCAATGCTGCTCCAATCACTACATAAAAACTATTCACCTAAAACAAATTAACATTGCTATACTTTGCAGTCGACAACATAACTAGAGTCGTCTGGATTCCAATAAATAAATCTTCGTGTCTACATCTCCGGATACCTTCATTGTATTCCGTGCATTCTTCGACATCTGGCTTTCGTATGTGTTCCAAAGTGATCGTAACTCATTCTCTTAGCACTGGCATCTTTGAATACGACGTTGGAATTTTTATTTATTATTTTTTTATTTATTATTTATTTATTTATTTAAAACCTTAATCTATCATTACAGGGTTTACCCTAATGCGACAGCTAAGAACTTAAACTAATCAAAATTATAATACATTAAAACCTAGGTACATTACTTACAAAAATATAATACATAATTACAATAAAGTTTAAATTAAATATCCTTCTCCTTATAACATAATACAAATAGTAACACCTTTGCGAATTCACTGAAACAACATGTAAACACATCAATCTGAGTTTGAAGACTATTGATGGTGCGGATAGCTCTTGTAAGAGGTGCTTTGGCGAGTAAATTAGTTCTCGCTGAAGGTACCAGTAGCAGTGGCGGGCTTCGCCGCCGCCACACGTAGCGGTCCGGCACACACAGACTCAAGCGTTGCAAAAAATTGATGTCATCCAGTAGCAGGATCCAGTGGTCATGGTATTCGGTACCTACATCAAGTCAGGTCTGTCATTTTACTGAGGATGATGGCTATACCGCGGATACTTAATTTTAAGTTGTTCTTTCATTGAGCGTCATAAAGAAGGAATAGGTTGGTCGACTGTCTATGGAACAAGTAACACAGAATATAAAAATACCATTGTTAAATCAGACCAATTGCAACCTAAATAAAAACTTCGCCTCAGCAATGCATGTCTCTGGCTAAGATTCACCTCCTTTTCTCATACAGGGAAACCAGTTGGAAACCACGTGCATACTCTTAGTTGTATATTCTGTACCTTGCAGATGTTATGCCTCACATTCTATTATTATTTCTTACCTCGATCTGCTTGGGCTGGGCTGGCACTACTATTAATCTTAAACAATAACTTGTTAGATCAGAACAGCTTCGCCCTCAATCTGTCTGAGAATGAAAACTAGACTCAATACATTCAGGTCAGTATACCTAAGTGTTTAGACTATCTCAACGCCAGGTTTATTTAACGTATCATAGTTTAGCAATAGTCTGCCTTTTCTTCCAAACCCTATTGCTTCGTTGATCTAGTGGCTGCATAAACATAAACAACTGCTGCTTGTGTTTTTGCATAAGGAAAGTCTCAGTTCGCAGCTCAGTTTCTGGATTTGTGCGCGATTAATAGCAATAGCCTTGCCTTCTGTTGGCTTATAACATAACTGACGATAAGACCTCTATCCATCCCTTTGGAGAATACAGACTTTTTGTAGTGCTATGTTCTACAATCATAAAGCTGAGTATCGCCATTGCGTGCTTCGCGAGGTCCGGCGTGGTGACGGTAAAGTGCGGTGCTCAATGGGGCGCTTAGTGTGAGCGCGCTCGCAACCTGGAAAATGTTTCGATTCAGGGTCAAACGTAAACTGACACCTCGCAGGATCGGCATGGCTCGTGTCAGCTGTGTAGACAGAACATCAGAATATCGCGAAGCTGTCTCGTAATGCCGGTAGTACCCAGCTTATCAGCTAACATGATATTCCACAATATAGATATGCTCAACAGAGACTTGATCAGATCGCGGTGGCTAGTCCTCTGCACACCTCAATCGTGTGCGTCATCAGCGGTCACATTGTTGGCAAGCCTGCGGTATGCTGTCGTAATTAGTCACTACTACTATTGTAATCTATATCGAGGTATCAACAACTGATAAGCAATACCGAAATAATTGACTATTAACCTAGTAGGAAGCTTTCTTCATCTTCAACCTCTTATTATGCGTTAGTATATGTAATTCTTCTCAAGCCAACATCATTGTCCTCTGAGTTTTTAATTAGATCTATGCTAATAATGGCTAATTATAAAGAGAGAGTGCGAATTTTGTGAGTTTGTGTATTGTGAAAATTCTTTCACTAATAGGCAGCTACATTATCCCTGAGTGATAAGCTACTTTTATCCCGAAAAAATCTCAATTCCAATGTCAAACATAACATAGCAAGAGAGATGTTACCACCTTTGTTATTATGGGTGTGAATAATTCTAACAATACCCCTGTAAATGCTGCAACATTGAGGATTTGACATGTATGTGTTACATTGACTGATACATCATTGTGTCGCACTCACTCTAAACCTAAACGCACTACGTCGATAAAATAACAAACTAAGTGCCTCGCCTAATTTTATGTTCTGCATAAACCCAGTATTTAAACATTTGACGTGAAGCCAGTCTCGAAGTGACGTGGGCGTTTCTATGACCCATAACTATTAACCAACTAGTCCAAGGACCTAGCATTATACTTGATTGGAGGCCTATTTGCGCGAATTTATCTATTTGGTCCGTTTTAAATCGATCGACAATCGGTTTACTTTAGATATCAGTTAAAGGACATAAATGTAAATAAATAGTCACACCCAGGACCTTTAAAGTTCTAACTAAACATATTTTAAACTATCATTTACTACAGTAATACGTAAACCCTTTTCATTTAAACCTCTATTAGATCTGCAAAGACCTTCCGAGGCATTAGCTTCTATTAACAATTTAATCCTAAGTACTTAATACTTGGCTAGTAAAACTCTATCGAGAAGCCTGCGACACTTCATTTAATCCCATAAAAGGCTTTACGATCCTATTTATATTACAAGTGCCCATTCGAAATATCGATATGAAATCGATGCATCGCCCACTCGTATCAAAAGTCTTCCTAAGGAAGTTCAGTTGGCTTCCTTACTGGATGCAGTTGAACGTTTTATAATGGACTGTTGTCTGGATGCCAATTAGTGAAGAATATAATGTATATGCTGGCTGACTTATGGTAGTTGCGGACGACTTACAAAATTTAAAAAATCCCACCGACGACCCTTTTCGAATAGAATTGTACGAAAAGAAAAGAAGGGAATTTAAAAATACTTTTTTATTAGGTAGCACTGTAGTGTGTTAGGTGACCCCTCAGGAGTCCATGGACCCCAGGCACAGAAACCCTATACATATAAAGGAATTGCAATCGTGAAAAAAACAAACTGTTCCAAATAAAAAAGGTTTCTCACTCGACAAAATATATGGAACAGCTGATTTTATTTTTCGTGTTTTCAGGATTGGTCCTGAAATATTGCTAGGAATAATTATGGCAAAGTAAAACGAATAATTTTGTACTATATTTGATTGTACCGGCTTCCCCCCACCCTTCAGCACTGGTGTCTACCTACTACCTACCTTCGAGCACTGCCACAATTATTCGCAAAGGACCGGTCGCTTGCTGCCGATCCGCCCACTCGATGTTGTAATCGAGACATATCTCGGCTATCGATAACCACAGGGTGTCGTGAACATGTCGTTAGCTTGATTGACTATCATTGAGCGGATCGCTCCGAGCGTCGACCGGCTTCTAAACCTGTTACCTACATCAGCTACATAGAATGGAAGCAGGCTGGGTGTAATCGAGTCTGTGCTAGATAGGAATCGATTGTTTAAGTGCTCAGTATCAGGTGGACGACCGGCGCTACACGTATTTTGTGCTGATATCTTATATTTACTTTTGAGAGTGGTTTGAATACTTAAGTATACAAAGTATACATAACTATTAAACACATACGGCCGTACAAAAAATAAAGATCTGTTCAACACACGTTCAACACGAATGCTACCAAAAATAATAGGCAATATTGTTTTAGCACTAACTTGTCTAAAACAAGTGTGTATTATTTTTGGTAGCATTCGAGTTTAACGTGTGTCTATCTTTTTTGTGGTAAGGCCGATAATATTTGGCTGCTATTAGTGTCCAATTCTTCTCATGATATATCACCATATAAATAGGTTTATTTTTGTAAAGTTTTTGATTGTTATCACATCCTATAGTGCTTTTAAACAGCTGTTAATTCAATGCGTTTATATTACTGCTTCACTACATTATAAGAAGTCTGCAAAACCAATTCGTATAAGACTGCAACATAAAGTAACGTTATATTAGGTCAACTGGGCAACATTATCCGCATGCGACCGAATGCGGGCTGACCAGGCGACCGTAATTGAAACCTTACACAGCTTTTATATGGCGACCCATTTTTCTCTTAAACTGTTTTAAAAGAAGATTAAAGGTTTAGGTTTTAGGATTATGTTCCACCATTTTGATACGATTTCCGTGTTAGAATCGAGTTTCATAATTCGCCGAGACGAGACGACAGATATAAAATCTGAAGAGATCTGTGGTTTCTTCCGCTTTCCTAATAGTGTTGTTAAAATAAGCGGAATATTAAGATTCATCATTAAAAAGTTACGACAAAATTTACAAGAAACCCTTCCTTTTGGTTTTGCCGTAGTCAGGTAATAACCATATTGTATTGTTTTCTGACCTTGGCGTTGACAGAATCGCGAGAACAGCTAGTTCATAGTTCATACCTACAAAGTAACAAGGGTTTACGGCAGAGATTTTTCAGGCGATATGTTACCAAAAAAGAAAAGAAACCACACAGAATATGGAAGCAACGAGATTGAAATATGCATTAGTAATGATAGCCTGCTGGTCACGAGCGCTGCCGTGGCCTATTTCTATAGAACTACTGCCTAATAACTAGCTTCATCGTTTTGCTGTCGGAATTTCAATGATGGATGTAATTTCTTAATGATACGATACACGCAATCTATTTTCAATGGTCTAAAGTTCATGCTGATGGCGCCGTAGTATCAGTTTCTGTGTATGTATTTAGAAATTTTAGAACCTTATTTAAAAGACTACAACCGCAAAATTTCGGAAACCTTGATATCAGAAGGTATCCGTATATTTCGCGTATTGTACTACATACACACACACTATACTCTATGGTCCTAATATTCTAATGATTCCTAGAACCAACGCAAATGGTCCTAATGCTCTCAACTAATTTTATATGGTAATAATCGAAGGTTGCGTCAAGCTATCGTTAGAAAATACGCTTTGCTGTCTTGGATAACATTTTATTGCAACCTTGTCAGTAGGCAACACTATAATCCCCGTAAAAAGCGAATATGGATGCCATAACTCCATAAGTTGTAGAATCGTTTGTCATACTCGAATTTATTTAGTTCACCAACAAGCGTTTAGCTGTTGTTAGTACATTGAAAGCCAGACATGCAAGAAATTTAACTCTAAATACGATTTCACGACGGGCGCATTAAATACAATTACTTACAGGCAAACATAATTATAACTAGACTTAACTTTTGACGATTGACAGAAACACGATGTTTTAATTATGTTCAACGCTAATTGTATTTAGTTATCGTGCAAGCACGCCTAAAGGTGAAAATTCTTGACATTTGACTAACAAATTTTCCAGATATCTTTCCAATAATAAGACAAAAAGCATTCCTTATTGAACTTGATACTTCTCTTGAAATTCTCCTCAGTATTCTACGCGTCATCACTGAAGTATGTCGGGTATTGTTTTAAGCACTTCACCACATTATTATTTATGAGTGGAGTGAAGCGAGGAGGCGCCAACAATGAGCTATTGATTGCGTTCACATTTTTGTTAATTAAAATGTTACTCAGGTTGGGGGTTTGCGTTTTGTTGAGGTCGTAATTCAATGTACGACTTCGCTATATTCAGTTTAGGTGAAACATAGCTTATTTTTTCCCTTCTGGACATTGACAAGGCTTTTAAGCGCAATTACAGTCCACCAGGATAAAAATTAAGCAATTTTTAAAAGCTGTTCAAATCTTGATTATGTCAATTGTTGTTACCAAGCTATTATCGACTCATGCGACTGTAACATAAATAGATAGGCAGGAACAGATAATTGTTGCCAAACTAAACTAGTGCAGATTGCAACAGCCAGAGACTTATGATATTTATCTGTCTTTTACGATTAAGACGAAACTAATCTTAAATTAGTTGTATTTATCACAAGCACCAAAATTACTACAATCATTTAGCGCATCCCAATGTCAAATACAATTTACATATTGCATACTAAATGCATCATCGTACACCTACGTGCAGATGTAACATGCACGGCCTATCATTACATCACGCGATCCAACCTGGATGACTCACGCGGTGGGCGATGGCAACCGGTCCCAGGTAGAATGTAGACCGTTTTTACAGGCCCTATTGGGAAAATATTCTGCACGTTTTGTAATTTGCAGCTCACTAAAATAACTTGTCTTGCAGTATGTGCCCTTATTTGCAGCGTTGATCAATCAAAGTTGTGCCATCGAAATTGTTTAACCTGTTATTTTAACAAAAAAAATGTTTAAAACTTTTTTGGGTGATGCACTCGAGCATATCTGAGGTAGGTCCTACAAAGTTAATAATATGAGCACATCCCTGGCTACGCCTCTTCGCCTTGACCAACGGGCTCGTATTAAAATATTCGATGAAGTTACCTTTTTTATTGTTTTGGGTCTAGAATCAGACGTGCAATAACCCTGCCTGCTGCCTCTGGTACCTATTATACGACCTGCACATTCCTATCAAAGTTTTATACACCCATTTGGTAAGGTCGTCGCTTCAAGATATATCTGATCCATATTCCACTAATGATTCATGCGAATTCTTTGTGCTGCGAATTTTACTTTCTAAATGGCTTCAGTTTCCTTTTCGTTTGTTTGAATTTTAAGTCAAAATGTTTCCGTATAAAAAATGACTTGCTAGATTTCTAAACATTTCACACTGATAAGTATTCGTGGTACAATTTTAAATTTACACTATCATTTATCTCAGCTGATTGAGATTGTGCAATAGAAACTGATTTTTATACCGTGACAGATAGCTACAGTATTGTCTACATTCGCGTATTGTCTGCGTATCTTTGATTACATCTATAATTATTTCGAATTCTTTTCTGATTTTACTTTTTGCTACACTTTACTTTCACTAAGCAATCAATTATATGGAACGAAATGCTCGCGAAGTCTTGTCAGAGTTCTATGATTTATACCATCTCCGTTAAGTGTGTCTGGAATTGTGTAACTTGTATTTACCTATTATAATATTTTTTCTGTATCTTCATTCAGTGTTTCGTATACATCTGTATAAGTCTTAAAGTTTTGCGAACTACCTACTGTTAGATATGAAGATCTTTTGCAAATTATAATAATGTTTAATAAAGTGGATGAGTCCAAAACTTTTGCACCACTAGCGATACCTTTTATTGTAAGCAAAGCTATAGTATCGACAATTGAGGAAGAAAATAAACTTGTAAATGCAGATAACCGTTGCCTGAATAAAGATAATCATAGAGGATGTGACTTCTGTTGCACTGACTATTACGAAAGGGAAATAGATAAAGTTAGCTACTAAGCTGTTTGTAATGATGGTATAACGACCTGGCACACCAATGAAATGTTTAACAATTAAAAATTACTACTGTCGCTAAGATAAGTAAAAAGTTCTTGTTTGTGAATGGTGCAGTAATTTAACCTACCAAGCAACATAAGGTAGATACAATAAAAGGAGTCTTTAAGGCGTGCTGGCGGTGGCTCAATGAAAAACTGATAACCAGGTTGATGCTGATCAAGTGATCATAATAACGTTCAGAACAAACATCACAAGCGAACAAATTAATTCTACGAACTTCCAAACCACTCAAATCGTTGTACGAGTATGCACCAATCTGCCCGGGCACACTATGTAATATCAACGTTCTATTCTAAGTTCTAAGAAACACTGGCAACAGTCAAATATGTATAATTAAGATTGAAGAATATACCAATTGACCTGAACGCGAAATCTGAACGCAATCTCTACTCAACCGGCGCTACTTAGGCACTTGCTGCACTTAGTAACAAGATCCTGGTCCTTTTCTTATTATTGGTTCTATTAGCTTTAATGTCCTCAGAGTATGGTCCTTTGTGACTCGCCCACGGCGATTTGTCTTCATTAGACCTAACTAAACATTGTCTTGGTCATCCCACTCGAACAATTTGTATGCTACCAAACCCCCTAGTGCCTTTTTAGGAGCTTATATAAAGGAGTGCGGTCAGTAATATTAATATTTGCATACAAATACGTTAAGTTTATTTTTTTCCGTTGGCATTGTCGCTACCAATATAGGAGTGGAAAATTGTATAGCTTTTTAATAAACCAACAATATCGTTGTCGCTGTCGTTCTAAATAATTATTATGTTTAGAATATCTTGTAAATTAACATCAGTGAAATCGAATTCTGATGTAATCTAAATTCTAAAATGTGTAAAAAAGTTCTTTGGGATCATTTCAACTTACTCGTACTTTTACGTTTTTATTCCAAAACTTTGAATTAATGTTTATAATTTGTGTATTCCTGCTATGGCTTTTATGATTATCTACTTGATTCCTTTTCCATTTTGGGAATGGTTCTCTTCCTATCATTGTTCCACATAACGATCTCGACAGCAATAGTTACAGCTTCGCAACGGAAATTAGCTGCTTATGCAAAACAAACGTTTGTCTCTAATTCATAACAGGAAAGAACTCTTAATAGAGTATATTTCGCAGCATTACACAGCAAAACAGCAACTTATCTCCGCCCATCGATCAGCGACTTCCGAGCCCGAAATTCAGGTCGTGGTTTCCTTCCAAGCTTCATGGCATATCACCGTGATTGTCCCTACGGTACTTGACCCCGTCCGCCTCGGAAATTGCTAGCACTTCCATGGGAAGTTAGGAACTGAGGCCTGCCAACCTTTTATGGTTATTAATGGGCCTCATTGTAGAAGGCTGTCGAATTTTTGTTTAACACCATGAACGCCACGCAACCAGCCATAATAGAAAAGATATTGTTTGCCGGTCACTGGTGAGCGGCACGGCGTTCGATGACTTGATTGGTTGTACAAACTTCCTCAGTCTCAAGGTTAATTATAATGCATTGTTTGTGTGAACGGGATTATGTAAGACATTCTTGAAGTTTATATATAATGTTAGTAATTAATTATTCGTTGTGTGCTTAGTGCGTTTAGAAAAATATACATAATATTAACGATTTATGAACTTTCTTTTACGGTTCGTGTGATTCTTTTCTCATATACAGTCACTGTAGCCACAGTATTTGATATCAACGTGAACGAATTATGACACCGAATGTGAGTGTGACCTTTTTTAATCTGACAAATATTTCAAATTGGAAAGGTTTAATTTGATTTTCTCCCACGTCCCAACCCTTTTCAATCCTGTGCCTGAAGCTTATAAGCTCGTGGTCACTGAGGTGCTTGGTGAAACCAACGTCACATTAAACTGTTACTGCGATAATAATTCCACTGACAATTTCGTTTAAATAAACAAACGTTTAAATAAATGACATACAATCACAGATTTACGTCTTCATCATGCGTCCATAGTAATTGCTACTATTACTGAGGCTTCCATTCCATTCTATGATGTCAGGTCATGTGGTACTTAGCTATGATACTCTCACTTTCGTTAAGTTTCGTAAAGAACAATTTTAGTATCAAAAATATATTATTAAACTTGAAAAGTGTGTTATGCGGTATTACTTTTGGATTTATCGACAAAATAGTGAATGAATGACATTCGTACAAAAGGATCACTATTATACAAAGCAATATTAAATAAAGAAAAATTGTAACGGCCGCCGCCGCCGGTTGATTTATTTATTTTTTGTTCAGTGTCGGTTGTTACATCATTTCAGCGAGCTAGAAAGCTTTTCTTATCTTTGACTGAAATTGAATGTTAATTCAAAATCTTTGTTAGTTTACACATGAATGATTACATCTTGTCAAAACAGGTTCAAAGAACATTCCTTGTACAATGTGTGAGGCGTGGGAGTACTTATTATACATAATTATTACGTTCGTAATTCTCTGGTATTTGCTTTCATTTTTAATGGCAACGCTTACGATGTCCGTCGCGAGATACTTTGTCATCTTTCATTATGAGTTTTCTCTTGTTAGTGCTGATTAATTGTAGGGTTGGCAATTAAGATAAGTTGATGACTGGGGTTGATTGTAGGAACGATTTGGATAGTCTATAGTCATGTATTTTGATAACATTGAAGAGTTTCATCAGTGATCTTTATAAAATTTTAGCAAAACTAATCATGAATCTTATTGCGAACAATTTTTTGAACACTCCTTAATGTTTAGCACAGCTTAGTTCTGCAAACATTTAAATCAAATTATATGTATTATGATGTATTATGATTTTGAAAACCCACTCAACTGTCTTCAAGCAGAGACAAGATTTTAAATTTTAATTTAGTCCAGTCATTATATTCGTTAATCAATTTAATGTCGAGGTGTATTGAATTCAATTAGTCCACACCTCCACAGTGGGTGGAAATAAGTCAACCAATAAAGGTCCTTGGAATTCTAACACAGTTTTTGCCGATAGTGTATAAAGTATCATTTGCAATTCAGTTTCTTTATTACGCAACTAATACAATTTGTAATTAGCTTGACAGCTTTTACAACTACACACATCAAAAGTATCTAGGGATCAACATATATTTTTGCAATAACTTTTCTCCTGATTGATATTAATTAAAATTTTCTTTAAGGATTCATCAAATAAAGTGTTTTTGTTTGTCACAGTAACGATAAACCAAGTCACCTTTGCATTAATAAAGAAATTTGCCATTTTCCTAATAAAGGGATTTTTGACATTTGAACCACTAACATTAAAGTTCGAAAAAAAGACTGAAATAACAGTTTTCTTTAAAATTTTATTGCGTAACTTAAACAATTAATAATCCGTGTTTCTACCGCGAACACTAACAACACAAGAACATCGGTTTGGCATACTCAAAATGAGTTCATCCAAATCACGCTGTGGAATGGCCGCCCATGTTCGTTGCAACAACAAAAAAAGGTCTTCTTGCGACTGGATACCCTCCATATTCGGCAGAGCTCTTCTCTGTAGCATATCCCATGCATGCTCAATCGGGTTCAAGTCTGGCGACTGAGCAGGCCAGGGCAGGACATTGATGTTAGCTGCGGCGAGAGTCTGTCTTACAACTCTTGCGGTGTGCGGTCGTGCATTATCATGCATTAACTGAAATAAGGGACCGATTTGCACTTGTAGAGGAACGATGACGTCTGATACAATCGTCTCAGCATAAATTTGAGCGTTGAGGTTGCCTCTGATCCAAATCAACTCAGTTCTTCCGCCGATCCAAATACCCGCCCATACCATGATGGTTCCACCACTATAAGGATGGACTTCCTGGCAGGATTTTAATCGCTGTTGGCGTGCAGGGGTTCTCCAGTGTCGTATACGTCTTGTATCCGGTCTCATACCAAAACGAGACTCATCAGAAAAGCACACGAAACGCCATTGTTCTTCTGCCCAATTTCTGTGTTCAAGAGCCCATTGATATCGAATCCTACGATTGTGCATTGCTATAGGTGGTACCCGTAGCGGTCTTCGGGAATGAAGGTTCACTTCATGCAAGCGGTTTCTGACTGTTTGGTCGCTAATTAAGTTCCCTGAAGAGTGATGAAGCCTCACGGCTAACATCATGGCGGTTATTGTTGGAGCTCTTCGAGTTAAGATTTGAATGTATCGGTCTTGTCTCCGTGTGGTGCAGCGATACCGTCCTCCATGGCGCTCAGCCACGGTACCAGTGCTTCGGTAACGTGTCCAAAGTCGACTGATAACACTCTGACTTGTATTCAGAGCTAAAGCTACAGTACGTTGCCGGGAACCAGCTTCTATCATTCCCACGGCTCTGAGCATTTCTTCCCTGCTTAAATGACGTCGCCGCTCCATAATAACGTTGGTTTTAATCAGTAGTAGGGAAACAGTAGCACTAATAATGTCTTCAATGCGTTGTATGTTTTTATAGGGAAAATATTGACAGCTTATTTTCATCTTTTACTCGAATTTGATTGAGAGTTCCTGATTCAAATTATGAAATGCACCAAAAAGGATCCATATAAATTTATAAAATCATAAATTTATTACAAAGCCACATCTCAATCTCAAGAAATCCGCATAAAAATGCTTAATCCCTAGACACTTTTGATGTGTGTATATTGTCTTTGTGCACGCAATAGAAAACTTATATTTCAGTTTTTATACTCGAGTTACTTTAAATACAAAGAAACGGATTATATCAACGGTAGGTAGATATATGTTTTGCACTCAACTCTTTATCATCGGCTTAGAACATTTCAATAATCATCTTTTTAACTCTATTAGAATGAAGGATTCCTATTTGACAATTTATAGATATCAGAACTCAAATCCATTTTGTGAATTTAATAACTCGAAAAGTCGTCTTGGCATAGATTCAATCTGTTCTCACATACAAAAAAATCTTCCTCACAAATGAAATTACGGAACTTGTAATATTCAAAGAATCGCTTGTCAAACAAGATTCACATTCACATTTTCACACAGATAGATTACATGTTACAGACTCATTGTTACACTTCTTATGTGATATGACAAGTTCCTCTACATAACGTTTCGTACGTAACTTCATTGTTATGTCCTATTAGGTAATTTCATTGTTTTCCTGTTAACTTTTTTTGATTATAGTAGGGTAATTTTGATTTTTATGTACTTTTGTTTGGCTTCGCTTGCGTCTAAGTTATTTATTACCTACTTCTAGCTGATTGAGTTAAGAGATTCAGAAACTTAACGATTTGTTATTATGAACGAGAATCAAACATTATGATTAATTAAGGTGGATTTCCAATTTGACAGCACATCGGGTGCCTATTATTCTTCAAATAAATTCTTCATGCCAAGTCCATACAGATTTTAGATTACCTAGATTTCTTCTTTTTTATCTCTCTCCCAGAACTTATTATGATAAATCAATAAGACAAGACCTAACTTAACAAGATCCAGTCTCTTCTACCTAACTTAACAAGATCCAGTCAGTAATAAGTGATCGGAAGGATATTAATTTACACTACTAGCTATGTCCAATTGTCCATTTACTCGAACAGTGCTCATTCTGTCTACGTTTTATACGTCAACTAACTTTTACAGTGCAGCAACTCACACATCTCGAAACGTAGCTAATGGTCTTGTCATTGTGTTAAACGTGGTTAACCTGTGGTTTAACTGAACTTTATTTAACTTTGTACAGTGTATTAATTGGTTACTCCGCTCTTGTTTGCGGTGGGAGTAAGGTGTCTGTACCTAAATAGTGATATACAACATTCTTACCACCACGATGAGCTTCGTCGTGTTCATGTTTATCGTGAATTCGTGATATGTAATCCTGTCTGTTGTAACGACACAACTCATGTTTGATACCATGAGCAGGTTGCTGTCATCACGAGCGTTGCCTTTGCGATTTTAAGTTTTTTTTTATGTATGTATTATTATGCCCAGGATCAAACTGTGAAATAATGCGAATCGTATTGCGAACCTTAAAGCTACCAATTTCAATTCGGTAATTAATTCTAACAGACTTATTTACAGTTTCTATTGATGGGCTGATTAGTAATAATGACTGGTTTGCGTGAAAATGTTCGCCTCCAAGCTATTCATAAATTGGCATAATGATTTTGGATTTTCCTCGTTCAGAAATTTCGGCGCGGGTATTAATGTCTCGTACAATACCTTCATTATTTAGATTTGTGTGTATTGAAATACTCAAAGCTAATGTGAATACTTACATAAAAATTTTCATTGCTTTGAATTTAATACACCATGTTGAAAGGCTTTTACATTGCTCGTTTATTAAAGCCACTTAATTTTATGAATATGGTAATAGAAACACTTATGATTCTGAGATCAACGTTCTTTAGATTTTTTATTTACATAAAAAGTTGTAATTTTACGCCACCAACTCCAAAAATTGTTTTCAATTTATTATAAAGTAAGTGGTAATAATTATGTAAATAAGTGTTACAAGTATGAAAAAAGTTGTAATTCGCGTCAACCATGACTTACTCGATGTTAAACCCTTGACTTTTAAAACTGACCAGCCTCTAAAGGTCTTAAACGACCTCTGGAGTAAGCAAACAGCTGGACAGTAACATAAACATTTACATCATTACTACCTCGTAAAGACCAGCGCTATCGGAAACTCGTAAATTTTAATTATTTTCTCCATTGAGCCGAACATTTTCTATGACCGGCCGTCCTGCCTGGTATGTCCTATGACGTACGATGTCGTAAAATTACATGTATTTCTGTCCACATTAAATGTTCATTGGATTCCACAAGGACGTTTTTGATTGGTTTCGTAATAACAATTAATATACCTATAGATTGAATCAGAAAATCTGGCGCGTGTAGCGAATGTATTGACATTTTCTCCCATCTATTGAAACGTAATCAACATCCATTCCTGGACTTACCTGAATTAAAAACCATTTAAAGACCCTCTGAGGCTCTAGACAAGTTGCTTTTCTGTTAGCGTTCACGCCAAACGATAAGCACAAAATGTATGGCAATGACATTACCTGCGGAAAAGTCACGTGACTCACAAATGTCATTTCCATACATTTTATCCGCAGCGTTTGACGCTAACGCTAACAGAAAAGTAACTTGTCTAGGGCCTCTGCTGTTTTTTTGTTTTTCATTATCATTAGAAGAGTGTATTCCATTTTAATCACCACATTCCTTATACACATAAACAATCATACGCAAAAATAGTCTAGCAAAGTACAAACACACAGAAAATAATTCTAAACCTCACAATCGACAGAACAA
This sequence comes from Thalpophila matura, assembly GCA_948465475.1. Lineage (NCBI taxonomy): Eukaryota > Metazoa > Arthropoda > Insecta > Lepidoptera > Noctuidae > Thalpophila > Thalpophila matura. The sequence goes on along the minus strand of OX419186.1, from coordinate 16,543,238 downwards.
AATTCTATTGTCGTGTCAATTAGCTAACCAGTCTTCACTTCTACAAGAATGTGGCATGGCGTGTCTTGTCCATACAAAGCTTCTTAAAATGCCTCGATCTACGACAATGCGTTCAGATGTAGAGCATCTCAGGTATGCTCATCAATGTGGCTAAGAACTGATTGACCGCACGGTTGTCGCAGTGGCTGAGAGATTGGCTGCTGCGCAGTCGTGTCGTGACGTGTCGCGGGTTCGATTCCCGCATTGCACATAGGTCTGGCTGTTTGTGTATGTGAAATTTGTGTTTGTAAACGCACCCATGATACAGGAAAAATCCTAGTGTGGGGCAAAGTTTAAAAAAAAAAAAAAAAAATTGCTGTCTTTATTCGGAACAAACATTTTTATGATGATGTAGATTTGTTGAAACATTTTGTTCGTTATTCAGTACTAAAGTATCAGTTTGAAGCATTAAAGAGGAAGAAATGTATTTTTATTAAATTCTTCAGAATGCATTTTAAAATAAGTAGCCCATCATACTCAAGGTTAATAAGCCTAAGTGGTACCTCTTGACGCAAAAGATGACATAGCCAATTATATTTTAGGAGAAAGGGCTGTGGAATGGCACACAGGTGTACTAGAATTTCATGCGGTCACCATCTGCGTAACCGAGTTATTACGGCAATACCCCGCCACGATGGTCCGTTGTGAAGGTAGAACAGGCACAGGGGACGTTTATGAACTCATATTACGTAGACCCTGCCATAACAACGTTCTTCTTTGTTATTTCTTTTGGTGGTGTTGGTGTTATACAGGGTAAAATTAAAACCAGTGCGAATATTTTAGGAGGTGAAAGTACTCATGAATATGATCAACTTTTATTATGGGACCGACACTGAAATATGAAAAAAAAAATCAGCTGTTCCATACATTTTGATCGTGTTGTAGTGCATTTTTGTAGGGAACATCTGATTTTTTTTTTCAATTTCAGTGTCGGTCCCATAGTAAAAGGTGATCATATTCATGAGTACTTTCACCTCCTAAAATATCCGCACTGGTTTTAATTTTACCCTGTATACGTTTTCTAAAATTATAAAGGGGCCAAGAAATACATCTCAGTTACACCACATACATTAGTTTAGTTGTTCGCTATGTAAGATCTGTCACCACGATTAATCATCCGACCACACATTGCGGGCGCTCCAAATCGGCCTCGATGTGTGGTCTAGCACTTCTAAATTAATTCTTAGCTATTGATAAGTGTAGTGGGAGGCAATAACATTGGCTAATTATATATAACTAATAATTATATGCTTTCTGATGTTTTACTTTTTATCATCTTTTATTTTATGAGTAACTATGATTCTGATTTCTCTAGAAAACGACATTTTCTCTTGTATTGTCAGTTTTATTGGATTTTAAATCAATAAAATGGAATCGCTTAGGTACTACCGCACACTCCGCATTCCATATCACATGCTATTGCATACATTGATAAAATGTAAACTATTTTCCATGCACCAAAAATATAAAGCTTGCAACTTTTGCTAGTTCATGCAAAAGTTGCAAGCTTTATATTTTGCCAAACATGTTCCTAAAATGTTTGCAAAATCTGGCTTTAATATTTATGCTTGCACGAAAGAATTAAATTGTCCAGTTATTGCGAAATGTTTCCCAGTATAAAATGGAGATAGCATTCGTTTTGAAGGTCGTCTGCCGGAGCCAAGAATACGAGTACCGCATTGCAGCCTAGATGCACTGACCCGGCTGCACTTCTCAGAATGATATATAGGTTAACTGTAGATTACCAGTGTTACTGTGTCTCAATTTAGCAATACTGTTCAACATTTGGGAGCAGGTGGGTTCTGCCCCAGTTTTGACAAACAGCCAAAAACTATTGTTAATTCCAATTTTACGAAAAATTATGTTCAAATGTTTTGTGTGTTAAATCATGCCGAAATGTCTGTACTGATTTTAATGAAGTTTGACGCAAAAGTGAGTCACACAAACGAATTGTCGTGATTTTCCTTGAGAGCAGAATTTACTGTGAAATAGTGGACTTTGAGTTGATATTTGAACTCAGACAAAAATAAATACACACAGTAAAAAGTTGATTGACATCTGTTGGATCTCCTCCTCCAGTCATTGACACTAGCTTGAACGTTTTTGGCTCCTAAATATAATTTCAAGTGGTTGAGTCGTGACTTTTATCCCGTGATGTACTCCTTAGTCCTGCATCATGAACAGTTCCTTTTAGATAATGAATACACTTGAATCATGTAACTTTGATATTGTAAAGCAATCGAATGATATAAGCAGAAATGTCTTACAGTAATTATTTATGTAGTCATTATTATAAAAATCTGAAATTACTCCATCCGTTCTGTTACATTAAGCAATAATATAGCCGCTGCTTTTCCTTATTGCCGTATAATAACTATTAATTATATTGGTTTTATTAGAAATACTATTACAGTTTACGGTATTACTTATATAACATCACTTAGTTTCCACTTTCCGCGATGAAGTAGAAGCAAACGAAAAATATTGTGCTACCGTTTATCAAGACATAAAGTAGACTAAGAAACTATCCATTGCATTGTCTGAAATGTTTGCGTTAGAAGACAATGCACTTAGCGCTATTGCTATCTTTAAACTTAATGTAATGGTACAATACAGATCTGAACTAGCACTTACCTAAAAAGGTATTGAATGGACCTTTGTCTTCCGTTCTTTATCTTCTTTAATTAAAATTAATTCAATACATCGCTGCTTTGTTAAACTTTGTAAGCGATGATCTACATTCTACAAAGTAAATGTTCAACCATTTCCTTAGATGAATTCTATTTACGGAGACCCAACTTTTACCAACGGATATTTACAGGGTAACATTAGCTTAGGTGCGGTGTATGTCTAGCAGTTTCTTAATTGATTGATCATCATCATCATCATCAATCGCTCTTTTCATCACACTCCACGCATACGCATACCTACTCCCTTTAACGCCATCTTGCGCCAATCTTGTCCAGGTCTTTAGCCAACATGATACCAGCTAGATAGTGCTCTTGAACTTTATCTTGTTCTCTCCAATCTAGATATAAAGTCTTATCCACGATTCTTACACTTTCTCTTTCCTATCACTTTACAAGTTACACTACTCGTGTTTAATTAGCGTGGTAAAACGCTTTGAGAATACTTTTCATTTGATGACGTAAAAGTATTAGTTCGGCAGAATAAACTAGTTTGGCCAACGCATTCGTAAATATTAAACTACCTATTATTTGTTTTTACTTTTTGTTGTTTTAAAAAGACTAGTATTGATCAATAAGAATGCATAAAAGACTACACATAAAAGAAAACACTTTTTTGAAAGAGAGAGGTGAAATCTAGATTTGTGTTATCCATAAAATAGTAAAGTTTATTTACAGTACACAAAAACACATCCTATCTTACATCATGGATAGTTTCACTCGTGTCCGGAGATAAAATTTTACATGGTCTTTATCGAAGTTATCTATGTAGGTGACATTGATGTCACATAACTCGTCCACAATGTTGACATTGCAGAGAAAATAATTTTATTGCTCGTGACATCGAGATAACAACTGATTTTATGGGAAGAAAACGAGGTTCATTAAGGGAAATCTAATCTAGAAGTCAAGATAATTAACCTTTGGAGAATATTGAAAGACATGTGCTAAAAATAATTCTAAATGAACAAAGTTTGAAGTCTGCACCAGCTAGTAAATTAATTAGAAGTAATTACGCATGAAATATAAGACTTCAGTAAACTCAATTATAATCATGATGATTTCTAAGCGCCTGCGATGATCGGTGAACGTCCTCGATCGTTGCACCTTCAGATCATAGAAACAAGGGAGATGTGCCAAGGCGCTATAGCGCTTGTAATTGTGTCGAAAACTGTTCTAAAAGTGGCAACAGTTGTTCCCGTACTAATTTGCTATGCTGGCATATCTCCTTGTTTCTATGATCTGAGGTTGCACCCTATCCATCACGCTGTTCTCTGCCATGCCGGTGATGCCGGTCTAGACGCTCCGTCTCACTCCAATTACAATAATGGCCGGGTGCATCGCGAAATTCCATAACACTTTCACCGCTGTAAGTGGCTTTGCTTTCATGTGCCTAATGGCTAGAGAGTATGCTCTTGTTTTGCTTTATTGTTCAAAATGATTAATGTTTGCATCTTTTTCCGCTGCTCCATGTTACTTGATGTTACGTCAGGTGATGAAATTATGTTTTTTTTTCGCTGCCTTATGAGTTAATGAGATATTGTAGTGTGATACCATAAACATTGTTTCGTTACATGCAAAGATTTCTCACGTTAAGTACAACTACGCGCTAGAGTAAAATAATTTCCGTAGCGCCATTAAGTAAGATTTCAAATACCATCCGGGTCGAAAATTCTTTCAGAATCGTCTTGACGGTAAAGTTATTTAAATCCCTAAAATACCCTCTTTACTCTGAATTATTTACAGCTTCCTCAAAGCTATTATTGCATCGTTTAAATCGTTAGCGGTTTACTTTGCGTCTTCGAAAAATAATGTGTTTGCTATTTTTATCGTTCCCACTTCCTGTACGATGTCACAGATCCAAATCCGTCATTTGTTCTCATACGTCTTCCTCTGTCACAACGTGGTTTCAGAGACAGTTAGTATTTATTCTACGATTGTTTGTTAAAACCTTGGAGGGTTAGAAGACAAAGACTATTAATTTAAGTCACTAATGATTATTTTTTGGATACTCTGTGAAATGTGTTTCGTCGTTGAGTAATTGGATTTGGGAATGTTGCTTTTGTCATGCCTCCAGTGTTTTTATTCATGCAATGTTTGTTACTGACCAGATTAATCAATGCAAATGAGTTTAACGGTAATACCGTTGTTTAATCACTACTATTTGCAGCTTTGCGTTGTTTGTGACCTGTAGTTGTTTATAGCCCGTTATTACTATGGTAACTTCCAATCTAGCAATACCATCTGTTTAAAAATATAAAATTGCCATATTCGAATCCTCCGAAAACGGCAATTCCAGTTTCGTTGGTAATAAATATACTTCTTTCAATAAATCTCGTTTCATTATGTAATTTATTGCGATAGGTTTCCATAAACGTGAAATTCCCCCACAAGGTATATAAAGAGTTGCAAAACTACAGTTACCGGTATGTTTCCACTCCCAACCTATTTGTGAGTGTAACGACTGTTCGGGAACATTGTTGTCGCCCAGATTCGGGCCTACGGCTTAGGGCTACTTTATGGCTCCTACACGTGTATGCAGAACCTCGTGGACGTAATAGCACGGACGTTTTCACTTACGCAACTAGTTCGACGACCTAAACCGATTTTGGTCAACTATTTGGTTATGGTTTTTATGTTTGGATCTCACCTTGAATTTTACGGCCGTCTGCCTTTTCTGCCTAAAACGTTTATTGGAAAGCAATGGGTTCGATAAATTGGTAATCCTTCGCCCACCATGGCAGATAGACCGTATTTAATCAACGCCTTGTTAGTTTTATGCCTTGACTCATCCGGCACCATTTCGGTAGGTGTCATTAGATGTGCTAGCTTTGATCAATGTTGTTTTTGCTTATCTGTGAAAGGCAGAATACGCTGCTTTTCTAAGTGATGTTTTCAGAGAAAAGACTTACTGAGAGATTAGCTAACATCCGGCCACTATTTTCAGTCCAACAAGATCTATAAGCAGCGGTTGTTTCTACAATGCTAAAAGCATCAACTCTAAGAAATGTTACTTGTAACTGTAACTTCGGTAGAAAAGGCAAAAAGTTTTCACATCATTCGTAAAGTCAGATTTTTGCAACATCATCATTGATTCTCTGAAGGGGCTTGAGACCACGACTAAAGAGCCATCGAAAATCCGTCAAAGCACCGCTCAGGAACTGGGTCGAGGGTAGTTGGAATAACTAGCAAGTTCTTACACGTAACCCTTCACTAGAGAAACTGACTCATGAAGTCTGGATAGTTTTCTTCGAGACTCTTCGTTATGAAAACGAATTTGCTTAAAATAGACTGAAGTTGTGTTTGTAATTCTTCAATTTCTGAATGGATAATGTTATCTTATCAAAACATGTCAAGGTTTACTTTTACTTTATGCTAAATACGTTTCATTGATGAATTTGCTAGCTAAGGAAATATCAAAATTGGGAACTGCAATACCTAATATTATGCTGGCTCATTGCCAGAGCTCTGTTTCTTCAACTGAGTCGTCACTTATCTCCGGTTGTGCATCATCGACAGCCTGTCGGATCACTCGGATCTTATATCGCCACTTAATGAGTCAAGAAGTGATTTCTGGATCAATATTCAGGATGCATTGCTCTTACAAAGTAAATCCAGGGATTTAAATTTGGCTTACGTGTACGTCGATATGTTACGGGAACATTTGATTTTTTTTATTCACCTTTTCATGTTGTTTTAACATTTGTTGTATGTTGTAGTATTGTTTAGTCTCCCATGCTTCCCTGATTACTGTCGATGCCAGATGCTCACTTTTTTTGGTTATATAAATCAACACAGGAAATGTGTTTACTAGCATATGGTTTTCGTAAGCCAAAAACTAGTCTATCTACAACATTATGCTTCGTAATTTTGTGCGTGATTCCAAACCTCGTGATCTATCTAACAGAATATGAGGGCAAATAGAAACCTAAACTTATAAACGTTAGAAACAATTAAAGCATTCGCGAGGTTATCGAATTGCGTGCACAATTGATTATTATGTGTAATTTAGGTCGTAAATAAACAAGACTTAAGTACTTTGTACATTGTAAACCAAGTACTCCCTGGATATTGGTATGATAATGCTACTTGCGTTGTAAATATCCTTGAAATATTAAAAACCTTGCTACTGAACTGGTTAGATCATTAATTTCTTTTTAATGTTGATTCAGTTTATCAAATGAAAGCACAGTATAAATATTGTCTCGTTTATTTTTATTAATGTATATTGTATGCAACCTTGACTAAGTCCAATATAAACAGATAACGCTATATCCACAAGACATTTACGAGCGGCGTGCGCTTCCCAACTGTACGCCAAAATTTACGAGTCGTATGTTCAACATTAACAGTTTATACTACGTCCTGTTTCATCCGTTCACCATCACAACAATAGAATGTACATAAATAATCAGATTACAGCGTTCCTAATTAACTTCGCCGTGACCTAATTAAAACGTTACGAGAAATTCTTCAGTTTTCTTTGTTGCTACATACAATTTTCATTCACTAATTTTAGGTGTATGTGTGAAAAACATCGAGCTGTTCACTTGTATACAATGATCGTCGAAATCTGGCCCGATTCCAAGTAAAAGAGCGGTTAAATTACAGACCACTATAATAAAATTTAAACGTTTACCTCCCATAAGAGCCCTTCTAAATTCGCCATACTGCTGACCTATTTCGTGTTCAATCTGGAACAATCTAGCGCTCCTCTGTTTATTCGAGGGCAGAGCTTTTATAATGGGATTTTAGTGTTCGCTACTATGATTTACGAGTACTATATTCTGTTTGCGAAAAGTACACTTACCATTCGGCACACGCTGGTATCCAATACATCGTATTTTCGGCTACCGACGCCAACATACTCTAATTTCCAATCATTTTAGCTTTTAAACATTATGAAATAAAATATAAAACAAAGTGCTAAACAAAATGAGTTCGCGGGACTATTACAAGGTGTCTTACATGAACAAGGGAGCTGATCGCTCCAGGACATCTATGGACCATGACGTCCTCGACAACGACACGGAGTTCAACGCTAACCAGTTCAAACTGTACGATGACTTCACCACCGACCTTCGCATCGCCTTCCATCCCCTCAGACGGAACTTCCACGATATCACCAGGACCGATATGATGAGGAGGAGGGGAGACCCCAACGATTCTGGTGTCGATATGGAAAATGGAAACCCTCTTGAAGATGTTTCAACTTCTAATGATAGTGACTTGGTAAGTATACCTAGGAGTCGTCTAGAAACAATGATTTTATTAGTATTTTATTATTTTTGGTTTTAAATCTATCAAAGCCTCTTTGCCTCTGAAAATATTACAAACATAATGTAACAATTTACGAAACCACTTGCTATAAATCATACAGCGTGAAGTTTCTCGTATAACTGGATACTTTATCTCGCTTGGCTTTCAGAAATAAATGGGTATATAAAATTACAGTTGGCTGGAGCTTTCCAACTGAAATATGTTTTCAACACGATTCATTTTAATCAGAGTATTTTTATTAACATTTTCGGGATTATAACTCCAAAATCTAGGCTTTAGTAGTAGAAATTGGTTATTACTACTTGTTTGTAAAACGATTTTCGCTTTACTTCAATTTTGTTGTGTTTCTGCCAAATTCATTTAAGAATACTTGAAGCATCAAAACATCATATTTATTACGACCATAGTCTTTATTTAAACATAACAACCGATAAATAAGACAGAAAATTCCTATGAAATGCAAATCTGTGTCGTCCGGGCGACGCGCGTCGGATCGAATACTACAAAGTACAATTAGTGATGGCTGGCGCCAGGCCATTGTGTCCGGACCGGACGGTAGTGCCTCGTCTAGCCATTGTCCGGCCGCTGTGCCAATCGGCAGGGGTAACTTGAGACAATGCTCTATGACACAATCACTTGATTTGAGCATAGAAGGAAAGGGGCGATGCTTTGTAGGGTCATAGTCTTGATTCGGGCTGAATCAAAGTTCATCGGTTATTGGAAACTAAAAAAAAATCGTTGAAATAAGAGTCCAGTTTCGGTTCATCGTATCCAAAAATAAAGAAAATATAAACAATTATAAGGAACGTGCGTTTTTGCTATTTCTCCTAACCGAACTATGTTTATTATAAACTTCCTCAAAGCACCTATTAAGGTGCAATCACCTCTTAATTATGTAGTTCAATCTAAACAAAGTGGCAGATTTACGACGATCGCAAAATTGCGTGTTATAAATTCATATACCACATCCAAACTTGTTGAATCCCCGTTTAACTGACCTAATTCAATCAAACACATCTTACATTTCATGAAACTCATGATCCAAGGGGAACTTTAACAATATGACGTAAGTGGTAACACTATTACATTGTAGACTGTGACTCATTGTAATGTAATACGCATTATCCCCATACGGGTGGTCATACGTGACACACAAACATAATGCGACTCCATATTTGTAGAGCTTAATTAAGAATTATCCTTTTATTTGGCAACATCATCCACAAGTCCATAATGTCTGCACGATGGCCTTGCTGGATAGACGGACAAACGTGCATGTTTTTCCTTGAAATCAATGATTCATTTTTCCGTTAACTGCACATTATTGAAACGCATCACATTACGTATTCAAAATCCGTTATAACTCGCCTTGTTGACTGTTGAATGTAGTAACTGTTACGTTTATGATGAAGGTTTATTTAATTGCTTGGCACAATGCCGCCCCTGGCTAGTCACTCTGGTAATTAAGGATATTGCACGCATGGTCTCGCCCCGCGCTTGCGCGTACTTTTTCGAGCCGGGCCAACCGGTATTTTAACCCGTCCACAAATAAATACAACTTTAGGTACGCCACGGTTACGCTGCGGCTGCGACCGACTGGCCTTGACCATACGAGTAATTTAAGTGGACTGCTCATGTCGGGCAGCATTCGCCTTAAGCTGATTACCTTACAACCAGGAGTCCTTAACCTCGACTCCATTACCCTTAAACGATCTGGCATTTAAATGACTATTTTTCAATTTGTTGCAGTTGGAGAACGAAGTGATGGTAGATCCCTGGAGCAGCATGGACTCCTCGAATTCACCGTTAACTGACTCCGGACCCTCGGCAAGTGAAGACTGCACCCCCTCCACTTCGAGTGAAACCCCTCGCGGGCCTCTAGATGCGTCCTCCCCTCTTTCGCCTGACTCGCGCCGCTTACCCGACCCAAAAGACACCAAAACCAAGATCGTCCCCAAACACATTCCCCCAAAGTCATCTGACAAGGCGCGCTCGCGAGACCTAACCCTTGAACTAGAGACCCTAGAGCCCGACCTCCTCTCACGCCGGCCGCATTTTCTTGACGAAGATTACCAACCGCCGTCCAAGTCGAACATCGAATGCCGAATCCCCAAGCCGCACTTCCTCGACCACTCGCCGTCGCCCGATGAATTCGACGAACGTAGTGACATCACAAACCCAAACTTCTTAGACGATGATGTCGAAGGCGACGACAGTCAAGCACAAAAGAAGGCAGGAGCTCTGCCGAAGAGACCACAAAAAAACCAGCCTTCCACTTACTCCAGTTCTGAAGATCGACCGCACAGAACAAGTTACCGAAGCACTTTACATTATGGGTTAGAAAGTGCGGCACGATCGAGTGAGCGAGACAAAAGAGCGTCCCAGCTCTACAGGGGGACCTGGCCAGGAGAACGCGACGTCTGGACAGGTCATGACTCCGCCAGTGTTCGCAGTTTCTCTAGTAACGGTTCCGCAGAGGGAACGAGACCTTCGTCTAACTTAGAAAATAAAATGGAATGTGTTTGTTCCTTAATTTCGCTTTTAAGTTTATCACCGGAAAACAACGCAGACTTGAGTGGGCCCTTATTGGAAATGAGCCGATCAGTCGAAAGTTGCATCGCCATGAGGCAAGCAGGCTGCATTCCGTTATTAGTTCAGTTAATACATTCGAAGGTCCCTAGAGAAACTCGAGACCGCGCTGCGAAGGCGCTTCGTAATATAATCCACACACAGACTGACGACAAAGCAGGAAGAAGAGAAGCCAGAGTCTGGAGATTGTTGGAACAAGTCAGAGAATACTGTTATGTGTTAGAAGACCTCGTCGAAATGAGGAAAGAAGAAAAGGAGGTCATAGAAGACGATGCGACTAAGCATCCAAGTCAGAGCGTCGCAGCTCTGATGAAGTTGTCCTTTGATGAGGAGCATAGGCATGTGGTGTGTCAGTTGGGAGGATTGCAGGCGCTGGCTGCCTTAGTGAGCGGAGATCAGGCGGCACATGGAAGCAGAACTGATGACAACACGTGCTTGACCATGAGGAAGTACGCCGGAATGACATTAACGAACCTCACCTTCGGAGATGGCAACAACAAGTCCTTGTTGTGTTCCTTCAAAGACTTCATGCTAGCTCTGGTTGAGCAGCTGGAGTCACCCAACGACGATATGCGACAGGTTCGTAAATCAAATTTGTATAGATCTCGCCAAACTAACATTTTTATTTTAATTACTCTCGTAATGATAAAACAATCATAATGATTTTTACAGGTAACAGCAGCCGTGCTGCGCAATCTTTCCTGGAGAGCGGATACCAACAGCAAACAAGTACTTAGGGAAGTAGGGGCTGTCAAAGGCCTCACTAAAGCCGCAATGACGTGTCAGAAGGAGGCCACACTTAAGTCGGTCCTCTCAGCCCTCTGGAACTTGACCGCTCATTGCTCAATGAACAAAGTAGCCCTGTGTTCCGTTGAAGGAGCTCTCGGCTTCCTTGTTGACATGCTCAGCTACAACTCACCTACAAAAACACTAGCGATAGTGGAGAACGCAGGTGGCATCATGAGGAACGTGTCGAGTCACATCGCCGTCCGCGAAGATTACAGGCAAATTCTCCGCGAGAGAAATTGTTTGAGTGTCTTACTGCAGCACCTCAAGTCTCCGAGTCTCACTGTGGTCAGCAACTCGTGCGGCACTCTGTGGAACCTGTCTGCAAGATGCCCACAAGACCAGCAGTTCCTATGGGACCACGGCGCGGTGCCGATGCTCAGGAGTCTTATCCACTCTAAGCATAAAATGATCGCGATGGGCTCCAGCGCCGCCCTCAAAAATTTACTCAACTCCAAACCGGGTAAAACGCACATAATCTCATTGGACACGACAGCTAGGAACATGAACCTACCGGCCCTACCTACGCTAGGAGCTAGGAAACAAAAGGCTTTGGAGCAAGAGTTAGACCAAAACTTGGCCGAGACTTGCGACAATATTGAACCAGCAACATCTCCTACGACGAGTAATAGGGAAGAGAAGAATCTCTTCACGGCCACAGAAAGACAAATCGCCATGAACTTAGAAAGGCATAGAATGACGTCCAGTTCGCCTCTAATGGGGACACTGACTTCCCAAATATCTTTAAGTCACAGCGCACATTTGGCGAGCTATTTGAGCTGCAGTAACACTTTGCTGAAGGGTGCGTTAGTCACTCGCTCCAACACCGGTAGTGCCGGTAACGTCAACAGATCAGAGAGCAAGGATTCTGTCACCAGCACCCATTCAGACTCCGTGTTTGAACGAGTCATGCGCACCGGCAAGGTACCAGTGCCCACGCCCAGAAACAAAGACCTAATGAAGAGCGAAACTTCAAGTGAAACATTCAAGGTGTCTTCGAAACAACACAAAGATAACTCTTTCCTTCGCTACCCCACTCAACCTCCCGTCCCTCCGCCGCGAAGTACCACAGAAATGAGAACAAATTACACAGAATCCGGTTTTGACGTCGACCAGGATTCTTGCGACCAACCTATAGACTTCAGCAGGAAATACTCGGAGACCAAAAACACCGAGTCCGAGGTTGAAAAGCCAAAGACTGATAACAAAAAGTATTCGAAGAAGGACAGTCCTACCACGTACGGCGACTACCAGGAGACTGATTTAGACCAGCCCACGGACTATTCCTTACGTTACGCTGAACACCAATCCGAAACTGGTTCAGACATGTCTGAACCTCCTGGCCCGTCAGTTCACGAGGACACCATCAAACACTTCGCCACTGAAGGCACTCCTTATGAAACACCGGCGATCTTCTCAACAGCCACTTCAATGTCAGATCTAAGAGTGATCGGCAAAGACAATAAGAAAGCAGCGACGACCGCCAAACCGAACCCTGAGGCGATGACACATTCAGACGAGAAGGACACTTGTTCCATCGAGGACCCGCCGAACCACGACAACGATAGGGCAGCGTCGACACCTCAAACCGCATCAGTATCGGAACCGATTCCCGAGAAACGGGGAGTTTTCGATACGAAGTTCAGCTCGGGGATGATAAGTCCCGAAAAGCCAGTGAACTACTGCGATGAAGGCACTCCTGGGTACTTCTCGAGAGTGAGCTCTTTGAGCAGTCTCGGCGAACCGACTGAGGAGGACAGTCTGGCTAAGAGGAACGCTATGGCGACCATTAACGTGGACCCTAGCCCCCCGGAGCAAAGTACCAGCAGCTCTGCTAAGGACAAAGAAGGTAACTTACTTTTCATAAATCTGAAAAATCTTGAGAAATAATACACAGGTGCTACAAAAATATTCTTCATCCAAGCTTCTAAACTTTCTCTTGATCCAATGCTTTATTCTTCTAATCCACATCATCGTCTTCAAAGCCTGGTTATGAAACTACACCATCACTGAGGCCGAGATAAATAGACATTACTTAGCACGTACTTTGGCTGAGCAGTATCGTTGTCACTGTCGCGCAACATGCAAGCAAGACAGAGACGGGAACATAGCTAAGCCAATCTGCTAAGTTATGTTTACTTATCTCGGTCTGACTCCTTCTGAATCTCTTCAGGTTCCAAAGCAGTGACGTTCGCGACGGAGCCGGTGTCAGTGTGCACGGGGTCGGACCCGGCGTCGGCTAGGGCTTCGCCCCCCGCGCAGCGGTTCGTGGAGGACACGCCCCTCATGTTCTCGCGCTCCAGTTCGCTCGGCTCGCTGCCCGAGTGCTCGCAGCAGGACGATCAGGGATCTGTGCTGTCTGAAGTTAGGTGAGTTAATGCTTCAGTTGCATTATGCTTATGACCAAATTTATTTTTTAGACAAAATTTAAAAAAAAAATCTTTGAAGCTGAAAGTCATTAATGGGATAGGAGAGAATTTTATAATTTCATTGAACGGTGTAAAAAAAACTGCTGGTAAGTTAATTGGTTGGCCAGCGGCTCTCATTCTTTTTTATATTACGACTCCCTGTACATGTTGTATTTTTTTGCGATGCCCTTGAAAAAGAAGATACCTGCGTGTAGAAAACTGAATAATGTAGAATCTTCTAGTCTAGGCGATCTGAGCGTACCGGTTTGCGATGCCCTTAGAACAGAACCGCGACGTCCCGCCGGGGCGTCGTAACGCAGTTAGGAAACCCCATAGGAAACGCATAGCATGACCACGATAGAAACAGGTTTTGTTGACGGAAGAATAGACGAAATGACAGATAGTAGAAAGATTTCTACCAACACAGCAGAACAACCGATTTCGGTCGTAAAGCGTTCGCTATGTCGAGACTGAAGGCCCAGGAGCCCCTCCGAAAATATTTCACAATGTGATGTGAATATACCTATCCTTGTGTTGCAGCCGGCTAACTTCAGGCTGCATATCGCCGAGCGAGATCCCCGACTCGCCGGGCGCCAGCGCGCCGCTGTCGCCGCGAACTCGCGCCGCGCCCGCGCCCGGCGACCTCACTGCGCTGTCCACGCCTCCGCAGGGTATGTGAACACTTAGCTACTAATATATATACCAGAGGTTCCCAAACTTTATTGTCCCGTAGACCACTTGCCAGGTTTTTAGGGTTCCGTACCAAAATGGTAAAAAAGGAACCCTTATGGTGCGACTTCGTCTGTCTGTCTGTCTGTCACACCTGCTTATTTCAGCAACTACTAATGCTATCGACTTGAAATTTGGAACTGTTTTAAAGAATGCTTGTCCAACTTTATTGCAAATGAAAAAATTAAAAAAATATTTTAATTTTCATTGCAAAAGCGGCCTCTTTTGCAATGAAAATAAAAATATTTTTTTAATTTTTGGGTGGGAGTCCAAAATTTCAAAGTGGGGTTACTGGTCAAGTGACATATCATATGAAAGGGCTTGATCTGCACATTTCAAAATATATTTTTATTTAATTTTATGTCTCACAGTTTTCGACATATGATGAAAAATGACTGAAAAAATACCATTCCCCCCCCTTTATCTCCGAAGTTTCCGGAGTGAAAAATCTGAAATAATTAGAGTTGATAGGAATAGACCCAAATATTGCACCAAAAATAAAACGATGTTTCTAACTAGTTCAGTTTTTTCAAAATCATCAAAATTCTTTCACAAACAAACTTAGTTTTGCGGTCCGGTTTTTTTCACTTTATACCTCCAAAACTGATACGGAACCCTCGGAGCGCGAGTACGACTCGCACTTGACCGGGTTTTTTGGTTTCGGGTAGACTCCCTGCTTACCTAATATTATTTTTTTGCAAATTCATCACCTTTGTGTTTTTGGCAGCTGGTGTAGAGTCGTACACACTCACTTTGAAAGATCTGAATTTCTTTATTAATAATACATTTATTATTTATAGACTTTCGCCCGCGACTCCGTCCACGTGGATTACAATAAAATGACATGGCAATAAAATGAATGTAGGATGGCTAAGTAGTACTACTAAGAAGTCAAGCTATATCTCTGGTTCATCCCACCTGAATCAGATGAAATGTGGCTTAGATTTTAAGTTGGACATCAAGCTACCAAACTGTGAAAACCACATCAAAATCCATCCAGTACTTTTTGCGGGATGCGCGCACAAACAGACAAAAAGTCCAAATAAAATTTTGGGGATGCTTACATCCCGTTGGGTTATCCTGATTTTTCTGAAATATCTTCAATATACAAACACGGCTTTTTTACAATTTTACAAAAGTATAGATTTAAAATATGACCACTGAAAAAGCGGCTTCACGTCACATACAGCCTGACTTTTTAATCACCATCCAAATTTACATATTATGATCTTTGATGAAAATAATAAAATACGTGTTTTTTGTTTTAGTACCACTCAGTACTAAAATATTGAGTTATGGCTTCACAAAGTTGGCTAAAAAAAATTTACGTATGTGGACACCGTGCGCCATACGCGCGAGGCGCCTGCGCGGCGCGCACCGCCTGCCCTCCACCGCGCGACGCTTTCATTGATAACGATACCATTCGCTCAGTTTGTGTCACCTTTCAAAACGCCTTTGGGCGTTTGTGAATTTATCCGTTTTCAATTCGTATTCGTATTTTTACGAACCATTTTACATACATCTGATAAGTATCAGTTTTTAGTGGGTGAAAAAAAACTGATTCGTAAATTATACGAGTAAGTGCACAAATTGGCATTTGACGGCGCGTTTGAACGGCGACACAAATGAGCGAACGGACTGTAATAGGTTGCAAATTTTCCCTTCATACTTTCAGGGGCTTAGGACCGGCTAATTGCAAAATGCTTGTGCTGTTCACTGTGATTAGAATGTACCCAACACATAATTAATCAAACAACTTAACAATAAATACGGTGGTTCAAAGTGCATTCCATTTCTCTCCAAACAGTCTTGCACGTTTTTGCACATTGTTTTTTAAATTTTCTCAGCACTACTGTGTCACTTCGCACTTCGTCAAACGCACGCACAATTTGCACTTTTAAGTCTGCGAGGCTTTGGGCCTCTTCCACATACACATGGCGTTTTCGTGGCGTATCACCAAATAGTCAAAATCGTTTGACGGTTTGGTGTTACTGCGTTTACAAATGCTATGTTGCGAAGTCGTGGAATACTTTCTGTTTCGTAGTCTCTGGGCTCCGTTTAAACTCTCACCACTGTAACATCGAACCATTTCGTAATACTCGCGATGTGAGAACATTGTAATAAACAAACGATCGCGGATCGCGGCGCCAGGGCAGCGGCGGGGCGTCGGGAACGGAACGCGGAAACACGCTAGCGTCTCGTAGCGGTGCGCGGGGCTGACTGGTGGATCAGTGCTAGGCTAACTGCCGCCGGGTACCTACCCCCGCCCCGGCCACCGCACGCGCCGCCGAGATGCCTACCACATGCGTTGACTCGGTAACCATGCAGAATAATAATTCTTTGGGGAAAAAAAAATATTTTGAAAATTTTACATAGGTACCTCCTTTTTTGTAAAAATTGTGTCTTTGATTGATACCTAATGCCTAAAAAAATTTGGATGGTGATAAAAAATTCAGGTTGTATGTAAACTATGGAAAGCTGATGAGCTACAAGACTAAATATTGTTTTTATTTGTATAAAAATTGCTCCCAAACTAGGAATTGTCTCCTACATCCTGCCACTGTTACAAGCACAATCTCACATGCTCTAATCACGTTGATCTATTCCTCAGAGTCTGCATGCGTCGGCTCAGTGTTCGAGGAGCGCGTGTCGCGGTTCCTAGTAGAACATACTCCAGCGCAGTTCTCCGCGGCCACCAGCCTCAGCAGCCTCACCATCGACGACGAGCCCAAGCTGCCCAAGGTGAGTCAACATTACCATTACCTTTACACCACCAACATGTCATTTTGAGAAGTTGTCATTGTGAGAATAAACATTTTGCCTCCGTTTGTCATTTTGAAGTTGTTATTTTGAGTTGATACGGGTCGTTCTGGTATACATCCTGAATTAATGTATGGGTAAACCAGAATCTCATGGCATAAAACAAAAAAATTAAGTAACGATTTTAGCATGGCATTGCGTAGTAGTCACTTTTGAAATGAAGTAAGAGTTGTGTAAAAATCTGAAAATTGCTAGTAACTTCAAACTTTTTTATCCATTCACCCCAGCCCCCAGGGCTGGTAGTAACAAATTTTAATCAAAATTTTTATCTCTCCTTTAGCCATCAGGGTCGACCTTATACGTTACCAAAATACGCTAAAATGGAGCGATTTTTGCAGGTTCCCCGGTCCCTTTTTTCCCAAATCGGTGCATTGTAGCGTATTGTCGCGTTGTAGCGTATTGTACGCGGGTCATATAGTGATTTTATTAAAGGGATAGACACACATTATGGGACACGTACGTCGGATGTCCGATAGAAATCTGGCAGGTGGGAATTCAAACAACCGTGTATTCATCGGTCACATCTTACGGACGAGTCCGATAATTTGTCTGTTCTTTTAGAGTTCGGGATAATGGTCTTTTAGCTCGAGTTTTCAGATGTTGCCACTTTGATTGTCTCTTTTTGTGACATAATGGTTTTGTTTTCTTGCAGCAATCGCTAAAATTGTTACCAAGAGTTACTCATCAAGAAGAGATCGGCAGTTCACCGAGCAATAATCCTGAAGACGCCTTACAGGATAATAGAAATAGGTAAATAAATAATTTACTTGCACAAATGGGCTTCCAACTTGATAATTATTATCATCCATTATGGGCACTTCTTTGTTGTTATAGTTGCCGGCATTTATCTTGAGCTCTCGGTGGAGTGGTGGTGGTTTGTGTGCGTGTCGTATTGTCTCATGAGTAAGGTCCAAAATCGCTTAGAGTAATTAAGGATCAGAGTTCAAGATTCGTGCCGGGCTTTGTACTAATATTAATGTATCATGTTCATAAATCGTATTATTTTTTTTCCAGAGATCAAATTCGGACCTTGCCTTCAGCGAACACTATTGCTAATGAACCTATGAAAGGTAAGATTTTCGCTTTCATTGATTTACAAAAAAAAAATAAAAGGGGTCTCCTTTTAATACCCATTTTTACACAAATTACGAGTATTATTTTGCAATCCGGTGACGTGACCTCCGTCTCGCGCTCGTGGTCTCCGACTAGTACCCGTTGATTACTGGTCGGAGACCGCGAACACAATTGCCGTGAATTTTAGTTTTTATTCTACCAGTCAACACCTGCAAGCCGCGTTATGAAACTGTTCCAAGAACTAGAGCAATAACGAGAAATGTATGATCTTTCAGGCAGTCAAACACCAGGCGAGGTGTGCAAGGTATACTTCACCGAAGACACGCCTGCCATCCTGTCAAAAGCGGGCAGCAACTCCAACTTATCAGCGCTGTCCATCGACTCGGCGGCCCCCTCCCGCGGGCACGACGCGCACGACGCGCTCGACGCGCACGACACGTCCGACAGCTCCAACTTGAGCGATGCGGGAGATCTGCTTGAAGAGTGCATACAGAAGGGCATCGCTAAGGTATGCCCCACTAATAAATTAAATTGAAGTGTCTGTTAGTAATGTGAAAATACGGGTTTCTTACTAGTGGCCGTTTCCAATAATCGATCTATCGGCTCTTTACCCTACTAGAGATAGATTTTTGACATTACTTCTAAAGAGCTTATGTCAAAAATCTAGCTCTAGTAGGGATGGATTGGTTATTGGGAATGGCCATAAATGCATAATGAAAGTGTATATACGGTACTTATTATTGTAACAAAAATCATTTGTCATTTTTTGGTCTATTCCGGCTAATTTCCGAAATGACTGGACCGATTGTGACGGGATTTGGCAGATAGCTGATATTAAAAGGAGTAACTTAGTTTACTTTTATTTTAGTAAAACAATTAGGGTTCCGCGCAAGATAAAAAAACCGGGCAAGAGCGTGTCGGACCACGCACAGTCTAGGGTTCCGTAGCAAGAAGTATTTCAGTCTTCCGACCGCAAATATAAGTTTGAATTTCATATCATTATGAAATACAAAGTTAATTTTGCGGTTGTCAAAACTCAAAACTGAAAATAGTGAATATTTCAAAAAGTTATTAACGAATCTTGTTCAAACCAATTTTAATCGAGAGTATTTATTGGATGCCAATTTTTTCAGATTTTTTGATACAGCGGTTGGAAAATTACAGGGGGGGGGACATTGTTACCGACTTTGGGAGCTCCTAGTTCACTAAATATGCACTTAAACAAAAAAGTTATTTAGAAACCTTTATGTTATTTTCAAAGACCTATCCCACGATACCCCACATGATGGGGTTCGCGAAAATATTTATTTTCATCCCCCAGTTTCATGTATGGGAGCCCCCCTAATTATTTTATTTTTCATAATTTTATTACAGGCCTTTATAGCGGCTCATAGAAGACATCTACCTGCGAAGTTTCATACAAATTGGTTATGAACTGTGGATTTGACGAGGGTGTGACAGCCGTCTGTCTGTCCGTCTGTCCGTACAGACGGACAGACAGACGGACAGGACGAAACTATAAGGGTTCCTAGTTTTACTACGGAACCCTAATAAAACATGAAATCCAATATTTCACGCGGAAGAAGTCACGGGTAACAGTTAAATAGCTAATATGCGATTGTATGATAAATTTGAATAAAATCCCTTGTTCGCAGGTGGTGAAGAACAAAGGTTCATCGTCTGACGTGTCCTCCGTCAACCCGTACAGAGATGAAGTATATGTAAGTCGTGATAAATAGAAACACGCCAGTCACATCCACTGTTTTTTTTTCTAGAACAAACGTTCAGACAGAATCTATGATCTAAATTAATATAATAAAACTACATTTACAGAGATCACTGCCGCCATATTTGCGTTCGTCCACGGAGACTGTCAGAATGTCTCACGAATTCGCCAGGAACGTTCGCGATAGGTGAGAACATTGAGTAATATTTAGAATTACAGAGATATCGTATTATAGTCACGGTGATAAAATATACAGTATTGTATCTTCATGCAACTATTATAAATGAATATTAGTCACAAATCGCAGGCTTAGGCACTGCTTACAAAACCATCACAGCGTCCGTTCGTCACCGCGGCGCATTCGTGACTGTGCGTTGACCGAGTGTCAACCGAACTGGAGGGGCGTAGTGGTTCACGCGATTTACTCGTTAATTTTTTTTGTTTAATTATTAAATGGGAGATAACTGTCAGTAAGTCTCCCATTTAATAATTACGCCAAATGATTAAAAAATAAACGAGTAAATCGCGTTTTTGTCGTAACTAGAAATAAAATGTTATTTAGTTTTCCCTCTACGCCGACGATATTTTATTACCGTGTCATAGTGTTGTAGTACACGGCACACATAATGCCAAAATGAATGATAATAATCCCCCCTTCCCCCCTTAGGTCTCACAGCTCCCCGCGCGGCAGTCCGCCGCCGCCGCTGCCGCCGAAGCTCACGCGAGCCGCCGCGCCGCCGCGACCGCCCGCGCCCACTGACGGTACGTAGCTCACGAGTACTACAGACTGCAGGTCTCACAGCTCCCCGCGCGGCAGTCCGCCGCCGCCGCGCCGCCGCGACCGCCCGCGCCCACTGACGGTACGTAGCTCACGAGTACTACAGACTGCAGGTCTCACAGCTCCCCGCGCGGCAGTCCGCCGCCGCCGCGCCGCCGCGACCGCCCGCGCCCACTGACGGTACGTAGCTCACGAGTACTACAGACTGCAGGTCTCACAGCTCCCCGCGCGGCAGTCCGCCGCCGCCGCGCCGCCGCGACCGCCCGCGCCCACTGACGGTACGTAGCTCACGAGTACTACAGACTGCAGGTCTCACAGCTCCCCGCGCGGCAGTCCGCCGCCGCCGCGACCGCCCGCGCCCACTGACGGTACGTAGCTCACGAGTACTACAGACTGCAGGTCTCACAGCTCCCCGCGCGGCAGTCCGCCGCCGCCGCGACCGCCCGCGCCCACTGACGGTACGTAGCTCACGAGTACTACAGACTGCAGGTCTCACAGCTCCCCGCGCGGCAGTCCGCCGCCGCCGCGACCGCCCGCGCCCACTGACGGTACGTAGCTCACGAGTACTACAGACTGCAGGTCTCACAGCTCCCCGCGCGGCAGTCCGCCGCCGCCGCGCCGCCGCGACCGCCCGCGCCCACTGACGGTACGTAGCTCACGAGTACTACAGACTGCAGGTCTCACAGCTCCCCGCGCGGCAGTCCGCCGCCGCCGCGCCGCCGCGACCGCCCGCGCCCACTGACGGTACGTAGCTCACGAGTACCACGGACAAGGCTTGAAATACCGGTATTTTTGAAAACCGGTTTAAGTTACCTTGTCAAGATACCTGTTTAAATTTATTCCGGTATTATAACGATTTAATACAGGTCTTAATATCGGTTAATTCTAAATGCGAGTGAGAGAACAACATACCAGCTCAGCTCATGCGTCGCGTGATTGGTGCAATAACAGTGATTTGCAGAAAGTGAGAATGGATGGAATAGCTCATTATTATTAATTTACTCTAAGGCGAATCACGCACTCCCGCGCTACGCTGCGTGATGCGGTGCAGTGTGCGAATCGCTTAAATACCGGTATCGCCAAAATGCCGGTATAAATTGTTATGCAACCGGTATCAAGTCCTAACCACGAGACACTTCGTTAAGTCAGTACTTCATACTGACTTAACGATTACGTACTGACTTACGAATACAGATGGTTTGAAGCAACCCGCCCTTAGGCCATGTTGTTTCATCTTACAGTTACGTATCTGTGACCGTCAAATATGGCGGCTTGTATGACAATTTCATACTGACTTAACGATTACGTACTGAATTACGAATACAGATGGTTTGAAGCAACCCGCCCTTAATGTACCGCGCGTCCTACACGTACCAGGGAGTGATGTCGCGACTTTAACGTTCAATGCGGCCTTGCATTGAGCGAGTCTGATTCTTCTGTGTAATGTCATGCACGATAACATGAATGTCTCATACTAATGATAATGATAAATGATAAATGATAAATGATATTTATTTTGTAAATAGGTTAAAAATAACACTTTTACACGTCAACACATTTTTTTAAGCTAGATGAGTTCGGTGTTTCCTATATGACTACCTATTTTATAGTAAATTAAGTTGTTCGACGCATTTTTAAACGAGCGAGCGTAGTTCTCAGTGTGTATAAATGTTTGCTATCGGAGGGTCGTGAAATGGTAGGCGAATTAATGCGACAAAAATATTTTTTTATTCGAAGATAAGTCAGATCCGTCAAGGGTCTGTCGAGAAATAGGGGGTTAAGAGAGGTACCGCGAGTTCGCCATTCAGGACGAACGACTAATTAATTATGTAGTTATATCAAATTATTTGTGTTAGATATAAAATTAAATAATTACGGCCGTACCACAAAAAAATAAACATCTGTTCAACACACGTTCAACACGAATGCTACCAAAAATAATAGGCAATTGTTTTAGCACTACGTAGCGTTCGCGTTTAACGTGTGTCTATCTTTTTTGTGGTAAGGCCGTTAAAATCTTTATCCTTGCTTTATAGGTCGGAGATACGAAAGCCGTTTGCCTGTCAAGACTGCAAGCGGACGGGAGCGACCTCGTCCGGCCGCCACTACCAACCTCGCGCGAAACGACTCGCTATCGTCGCTCAGTCTCGACTCTTTCGGCTCCACCGACCGCGAGATCTTCGAGGAGACTGTCAAGGCTGGTCTACCTACCATTAATTCTAGGGATAAGTATTGTGCTGATGAGAGAACTCGCGCTCATTCGGCGGAAGGTGTCGCCGAGCCGTGGCGAAGGGATCGAGTACCGCGCTCGCTAGACCGAGTACCTCCCCGTCGTGACGAACTCGAGCCCGTTAGTACTCGCATCAGTC
Source organism: Thalpophila matura (assembly GCA_948465475.1). Lineage (NCBI taxonomy): Eukaryota > Metazoa > Arthropoda > Insecta > Lepidoptera > Noctuidae > Thalpophila > Thalpophila matura. Next base: position 16,519,953 of record OX419186.1, on the reverse strand, counting down.
GTCCGCGACGTCGCCGCGAGCCGGACGGGTTCCGCGCGTCGCAGTCGCATGCGTCGCCGCGACTAGAGCGCAGTACGTCGTTATCATCGCTCAGCAATGAATCCTTCGGCTCTACTGACCGCGAAGTGTTCGAGCGTAGTGTACGCATTGGTATGTCACGTGCGCATGTCACCGCGCGTCGTCGCGGCCGTAGTGACGACCGATTGGAAGCGTCGCGGCGACGGCGCGGCGGCGCTCTCGCCCGTATGGGGCCTGCCCGCGCTTTGTTAGAGGAAGTGATCGCGCGCGGGGCGGGGGGGGCGCGGGGGGCGCGGCGAGTGCAGACAAAAAACGTGCGCCCGCCGTCTGCGGGGCGCGCGCCCGCAGGCGGGGGGGGCAGCAGCCGCGCCACACCTGGCTCTGACGCGCATGACGCACCTGACGCACCCGACGCGTCAGTGACGCACTCGCTGCAGCGCTCCAACGAGTGCTTAGCGCCGCTGTCGGCCAACACCACGCTGGAGTCGGAGCCGCGCGACTCGCTCGACCGCTCCAACGAGTCGTACGCCGACGTGCTGGACGGCTCCTGGAGCGACGCCGACACGCTCACGCGGCACGACAAGCCCGAGTGGACCGACATCAAGTGCTCCGCCGGCAAGCCGCACGGGCCGCAGCGCGACGACGCGTCCAAACGCAGCGACACGTGGAACGACAACACGTGTCCCGATGACGTCACGTTCCCCACCATCAGCGGCTCCGTGCACATGGTGTCGTCGATCCGCAGCGAAGTCGCCGACCACGCCATGACGCTACCGGACCTACTCGAGAAGAGCGAAGCGCCCACAATGTCGTTCTCGCGGCCAGACTTAACGAACAAACTAGAACTCGACAGAGACATTCCTCAGTCGCCGCTGGTGATGATGATGGACAGCAGACTTGAAGCTGAACGACTGATGCTGGACAGTGTGCCCGAACCGAGCTTCACGTCACTCGCAGACGACGGCGAACAGAAGTTCGACTCGATCATTTCGGCCGCTATAGAGAAAGAAGCGGCCCGACTCGCCGCGCAGCTTAAAAACTCTCACTACGGCATGGAGGTCAGTGTGACATCACTCACGTCACTCGACCTTGACAATGTCAAGCCACCGTCAAACCTAGGCAGCTTACTTTCGCTTAGCGCGTCCGGTCACTGGGACGAGACTTCCCAAGTCTCAAAGAAATCGCAAAAGAGCCGGAAGAAATCGCTTCCTGTCGCGTTAATGGTCAAACGAGCCCTCAGCAACTCCATGAACCAAGGCAGCTCGGAACACCTAGACAGCACCCCTGTCAGCTTCCTCGACAACGTGAAGCCTCCTTCCGAAATGGATAACATTGATATGGAAAGCAGTATGATATCAGTCTCCAGTATAGTGTCGGAAGTCGCAGAAGTCAGAGATCGCATACCCATCGTGTTCGACTTCAAGCAACCCATACAAGACTTCCCTCTGTGCAGCACTTTCGCTAACGTCTTCCATGACCTCGATAAAGTAAACCCACCATCTTTGTTTGACGAAATCGCGGAATCAACCGCAGAAATTGAACCAACTACTGCACAGCCAATGTATGACGATTGCGTGTCTAATACTTTGAACATAGTCACCGATATTCCGTCAGGATCAGAAAACTGCACGCCGATACCGTCCGATATCAGCAGCGTGGAATCCACGCCAAAGAGACAGAGAGATCCGAAGTATTTGACTCCAAAAGAGAAGAGACATGTATCCAAAGACAGGTATCAAACGTACACGATCACTGATACAGTAGCCGAGAGCGATGTAGTACTCGAAGTTGAAGAAGAATTCGTTACGTGGACTAAGTCGGAAAGCGACCGATCTGATGAGTACGTTACGGCAACCTCTGAAATAAAGTCCAGGAGGAAACTTAGCGCCAAACAGAGGAGGTTGGAAGACAGAGCTAGGTACCAAACTCAAACTGTTGACATACATACCATCCTGCCGCAGGAACCGCCGCAGAAAGTTGTCGACCCGCACTTGGAGAGCCTCAAACAACGGCTGGCGGCCAAGAAGACGATGAAACAAAAACGAATAGAGGATGCCGAACGATTCAGAACAAGGACGTTAAGCGAAGACATTCCTCCTTCACCGACGTTCGTAACCAGAGATGCTAACTTCGAAAACTTGGAGACTACAACAGGTTACGACAGCCTGTCGTCCAACGAGCTGAACCACCAACAGATATCAGACGACCGGCAGGACGACGACGTGTTCTCACGAGAAACTGACAGCGGACATAACGAAGACGACTTCGAACTGAACTCTACCCAGATGCAGACTTACACGAAGAGCTTCAGGAACTACTTGCCCGTCATCGAAAGTCCCGCAGCGGTCGACATGTGTGTCGTATATAACCTTAAAAACATCGAAATGACCGCTTCGTATAAACGCACGATGCAGATGCAGTGCGACAAAAATCAGAATCCAAGCAGTAGTGACTTCGCGAGCTATGAGGGAGATAGTAATTCCGAAGACAAGGCTCAGTCGGAATCAGACCCGGAGTCTTCTCGACCGAAGCCGAAAATAATTAAACCCAATCGACGCGACGAAAGTCTTGACTCCAATGATTCTCTAGAAAAAGAAAATGACTGTCCGAAAGCTATTAGAGGGAGAAAGAAGGCTATGTATGTGTCGCCCTACAGACGAAACGTATCCGCCGCTCCCAAGAAGCCCGCGGGCCCTCAAACTAAAGCAGCACCTAAGAGTGCCCCTCCCAAACTCACGCACCCAGTCAAAGCCCACACAAGTGCCAAAACACCCAAACCTTCAGTTTCCAAGGCTTCAAGCGCAAACACTTCTCCTAAAAAATCTCTTCCGAAATCTCCCACAAAGTTACAACAGAAACCTATATGTATCCCCCCTGTTGCCACCAAACCGTTACCTCTAGAACGTCAAGGAACGTTCACAAAGGAAGAGAGTTCTGTGCCAGCTAAAGACCTACCGGTCCCTGTCCCTGACAAAAAGACTACTGTCCCTCGACCAACAAAGACTCCTGCACCAAATAAGAACAACACATCTCCTTCAAGGCTTCCACAGTTCAATCGCACGCGACCACCTACGGCCAAACCCAGTCAACCCAAGCCTTCAACATCTAGGGTCACTAAGAGGTCCGAGCCCGCCATGAAGAACTCCCCTTCAAACCACAGCTTGCAAAGCAACGACAGCGGAAAGACCATTACAATAGCATCAAGAAGTTCTCGACAAGGCAGCACCTCCAGTGTCAACTCGATACAGTCTTCCAAAACGAACTCCAAAGACATTGAGAGCAAGATAGCTAGTTTGTGGAAGAAAGTAGAACAAGCGAAAAAATTGCCAGCTAAAGCTGAAAAGAAGGTTTGGATCGAAGCCGATAAAACGGAACCGCCCAAACTTATCAGAAGTTCCACGTTCGAAGGACAGCCGAAGGCGCAAGTGTCTTCAACTCCTAAACAAAAGTCTGCTATAGGTATTAGAGTGTCACAAATACCCAGTTTGAGGCCAAAAACTGCGCCGAATAAAGCCGCAGGATCAGTGAATAGTGCTAAAAAGACGAACACAAGAGTTTTTACCAGGAAACCTGCCAATGGACAGATTACTTCGTAAATATAATAAAGTTATTTTATGAGATTTTAATGTTCTTATGGTGATTATGAGGTCTTATCAAAAGTTATCAAGGCCATCTATTTATGACGCATAAAATATAAGTATTTTGTGCAGAAAACTCATGTCCCCAATTCAGACTCAATGATTATGCGAGACATAAAACAATAATAATAAATTGTTTAATAACTTATTGACCTCATGACGTATAAAATCAGTGACGAATTATAAAAACGTATTACAATTTTCGAAAATTATTGTAAGGCCTAGTACGCACTGTTGTGTAATGACCGGTCAATTACGAAGTAATTTTGTAATACCACATGTATTATTAATATAACTACTGCAGTTCTCTAAACGAAGTATGAACTGCAAGGCGCGCAGTAGACTGCTTAGCTCATATTTCCTTCTGCGTGCTGTACAGTAGTTAGCTGTACTATTTCTTGATTATATTATCTTTGATCAGCTAGAGCTGTCTAATTGATGAGTCGATGATTTCTACTGATTTAGATATGAATTAAATAGGCGAACAGTTTCAAACCAACGTCGAATACCCACATCTTACAATTCTTGTTATTATAGATAATTATCATTATTGCTTCAAACGTTTGACAAATATTCTTATATACAAGCTTACTTATAAACGTTGTCAAAGGTTTGGACGTAATGCAGTGGTACTCCCTAATTAAAACCCTCGATATTACTAACATTAACATATTAGGGAGGTATGATATAATTATTATGATTTCATCGAAATAAGTGCAATATTACAAAAGCAAAATGTTACTAACCAAACGTTGGGTTTGATTACATAGTCGAAGGAATGCATGCACTTTTGATTACGACTGGAGTACCACTGATGAAATAAAAATTAGAATTAAATAATATTCTTGATTGTGAACTTGTTCTCGAGTGAAACACCAGTTAGTGACCTGTTTTCATTATTTCTTTTACATTTCTTTTGTATATTTGTTGCATTTATTCATATTTTAGAGACTATATCTTTGAAATACCCTATTTTGACTGCAATTTTAGTTTTTTAAGATGATATATTGAAAGACATAGTCACAATTCTTTTTCTACTGGCATTTATTTTTATTTACTGTAAATTTGTTGAGGTCGATAAATAAACTATAAAAATATATTTTAAAGTATCTAAAACGACTTGACCCTAACGGTTAAAAGTCAGATAGAATCTATTATAGTTTATTGATATATCTCGATTTCTCTATTATAAGTCGCGTTTTAACTGCCCGATAAAAAAAAGAATGAGTAAAGAAAGAGAAAATCAATCAATGTAACCTTTTAGTAAACCCGTTTCTTCAAATTCTAATAACAGTCATAAGTTCACAACACATGAATTTGTAGTTAAAACATGATGTTTTCTTACTATAAATACTATTGTGTATGTAAATATATCCCAGCTAAATTATAGTTAAGGTTATCCTAATGCAATTTGTATATTTTTTCATAAAATTTACAATGGAAATGTCATGTTCGCTTTGGAGTAAACATTGAGACAAGGTGGCGCTGTTTCCTTCTCACTGCGAAGTATCTAGCTTCCCCTGGCCTGTGCCCATCGTCTCAGTTTTACGTCTAGTCAGTTTTAATGTTAGATAAGCGGGATTAGTAAATTTGGCGTAAGGAACGTAATTTTTACACATGAAAATGGATCGCATCGATTGTAACAGTTAACTGTAGATTATTATGGCTTCCTGTAGTTAGATCACATTTACGGTTTTTACTTAAGAAATTATACATCATTTCTGTAGAAAAATCGTACGATACCTCAAAACTTGCGGATCTATTTATATGAGCCTAAATTCTTGTAATTAAAAGTTAATAATCGCCAATTGTTGCTTTTACTCCAGACTTCATCAATAAAAGTTTATCAAGTAAAAATGTTTCAGGCATCTAAGGGCCCGTTTCCATGACCGGACGAATATTACATCGGGCAAAGTGGAAACGCGACCTCAGTATATATACCTACCAATTAATATAGTTATACATTATCAATCACCTAAATAATCATGTTTAATTGTCATGATTAGTACTGATTCCTTTAATATATAGGTTTAGTAATCGCATAGATAATTTTCTTTATACTATCACACGATGTAGCGAACGCCATCAATTTCATGTAATAAGCCAGTTTTATATAGTTAATTAAAATAGATTTAAGGTGCGTAATTTGATGGTAAATAAAGGATACTTACCGCATCTTTTTGTATCATTGAAAATCAGTTACCCTGTCTCGTCATGACTACACAGTACCTATACATACATACTTACATTCTATGTAGACTGGAAAGCCTAGCGCCCCTAGGTAGTCGAATCAAATTCTCTAATTAGCTTCATAGTACATTTACAATTAAACTCCGTAGAGCCGAATCACCCGGGCGCATTTTTTCATAATGGCAGGCGGATTGCGATACGATTGCGATTCAGGGCCCTGGACGCTGGGCTATAGAAATGTCTCCCACAAAAAAGTACCTAACTGATAAAGAAGACTGCAAGGCTAAAGACTAATTTTAGTTTCCAGATTGTTAATTGTTATGAAATTATCTGCCAAATAAGTTAAGCAGAACTTATCCAGAGGTGGTGGAAAGTTGGTAAAAAACTCAAAATAAATAAAACATCATTTGAACTAAGTCAGATTGTATTATGTAATGTATAAGGATCAATAATTTCCATTCAGATTTGAGTAGCGTCCTACATAAAACGGGAAATTATCTTGCACACATCAAATCGTACATCTTGATTATAGCAATTATATAACTGTAAAACCTATGTCCCTTATAATTATTCTGTTTAATATAACGTACAAAATATATCAATGTGTGAATGTAAAGTTACATCGCAATAATAACAAATAAGAAATCTATAATTACTGTTATCTATGGAGGCATGCAGAGGTAGTTCGGTACATTAGCCCTAAGCAGAAAAGTTTAAAGGTACCGGCGGCCGCCATCCGCACTTGTATTATATTCCAACTTTAACATTTTTCTGTTTAGGTTTTTTAGTGCTAATTGAATAGTAGAAAAAAATGTAACAGCGTTATATTTACAGTTAGAAGCTTGACGCACAAAAATACAATTTCTTACTTAAAAGTATACATTTCATGTCAAAAGTTTAAAACATCAAAGCGAAAAAAGCTGATTAACATTATCCTTCCTACCTACGAACGCGTAGTAGGCCATGATTTGGCTAAAAATCACTGAAATCTGAGTTTGCTATCGTAAGCTCGATAAAATCATGACCGACTAGTTAGTGGCCTAACATCGACACATGCTTTAGGCCGATTAGGTACATATTAAGACGACAAGACTTAGCTCCAAATATATTTTTATCAAAACATTACCAAAGTAAATTAACTCTTAAGATCCCTAAGGTTAACTTCAGTGCCGAAACACCTTTTCAAAACCACGTCTGGCATAAACATGATTGGTTTAAATTTGATTGAGTTGATGAAAACAAATAATATACAATTTTACCATAAAATCCATTACTGAAACCGATAGTCTTGCCGGCAAAATAAGTACATTCATAAAAATGTAATACATTTAGGCCCGTATTACAGAACGATGCTCGAGCACAGATCATAGACTGCTTGAGCATAGATTTAAAGCCATTTGATTGGTTGAAATCTATGCTCAAGCAGAGATCGGTGCTCGAGTGTCGTTCTGTAATACGGGCCTTAGATGAGATAGGTATCGAGGATAAAATTGATTACAGAATTATGTACAAAATATTTTCACAATACCAAAATGCAACGCCAAATAAACCAGTAGGTACGTAGCACTATGTATACATATTATGCGTTTTTACTTGTTATGTCTCTAAAATGAAGAATTTTGAATGAAAACGTAATTTATTTAGCTTACTTTATGAAACATCGACCGGGTTTTGATAAACTTCACAACTGTGCCGTACTATACATATTTCCAAAAACATCTACGTATAATAATAAATATTTGTTTGAAAAATATCTTCTATTTAACTCTACTCTCGGTGAATACGTTCATATCAAAATTGGCCAAACTCCTACGCTTTCCATAGACTTTAAATCAGTGTTGATTTCGTCTACTCAAACTCATTTTTATTACGATTCGTAACATTCCCTACCACAGTCATTATTTTGAAATGAACATAATCTGCAAAATCTGCCACTTTATTACAAAACGAAGTTTAAGGAATTCGATATTTCACCGTAATACTTTTTGTATTAGGTACATTTTGCACACACATTTATATTTATTTTATACGTATTTCTCAAAATTCGTTTTAGATAAATCCCTGTAAGTATAATCGTAACCCGGCCTGAAAACCTTACACTTTAAGACAGATTTAGAATGGTACCTATATTGTACACGTGTTGGGTATTGGGGTAGTATTATGTAGCCATCATGTATCGGTGCGATGTGTCGCTTACTAATCGTTTTTTTAACACTTCCGTTAAAATAGAACCACAATACCCTGTGTTCGACTATAACCTAACACCTAAAAGCTAGGGACAAATACGGTTGCAGAGGGTACAATGAGACAATTTCGGGCTAGTCTGGCGAATCACTCGGGCTCGCTCCGACGATCTATTTAATAAGAGGTCTATTCTCGCTGAACGAGCTCGTTTCGAGCTCGAGCGACCTTTTTCTTAATCACTTTTGGACACTGGTCGGACTACTGTTACTGGTAGTATTTGCCAATGTGTAAGTAAATGCAAATAGTTCTATCCGAAGCTGCATTTGAGCTTCGTTCGGGGTCGCAGAGCTAGAATAAGCCTAGGCGCGTCCTGTCAATGGCAGAGAAGTATTGGAGCCAATACATTTTTGGCCATCGACCGAAGTTTATTGAACAGTTCAACAACCGTAATGGGATCGTGGGATTGAGCCCTTGAGATTTTCTGCTTATTTCTGTTAACATGGACATATTAGGATCTAGCAACGTCTTAACAGTAACAAGCCTCACGCTAAATACTAGCAGGACGTTATACTACGGCAGTGCAAAACGAACACTACGCCATGCGTCTCATAAAGGAACTCATCTTATTCATGTAAGTAACTTTCTAGTGTTACTGGACCCTAATATTAGTAAAGTGTTCTTGCTTTGTTTGATACCCAGCCATATATTGTTTTTTTTTTTTATAATACAACCGTAATGGGTGAGTGTTCCACGAAAATATACAATTGCCCCCTATGCAACAAATTTTAACATCAAAATGGTTTTTCATGATTACAGAAGTTCGAAATAAGTACTATTTATATTGAAATAATGAAAGCCTCAGGTGAGGTTTAAGACATCCTTATATTGTATGTGAGTTAATGCTATGTATATTATAACTGTCACAAGCTCGCACTGAACTGACAGCATTGGACGGACGCGCGGTGGGGACATTTTTTATATTTTTTTTTATTTATAATTTAGACATTACAGATTTACAAACACCGACCACGACAAAAAGACATAGAATACTGCTATCATCGACTTGGCAAAACTTGTACAATTAACGCCACATGAAGATTATTTAAAGTTAAACTATGATTTTTTTGTTGCTCGCCCACCGCGCAGCCGCCAACTGAGGAACCAATCTAGCGTGGTTATTGGTCGCGCCACCACCAGCCGAACAATTCCACTACGCGTGAAAATGCAGACAAAAATAATTTACGATCCTTGTCCGGCTGGCGTGTGCGCGTTTAATCATTTTTGTAATTTTCCGAAGCATGGGATCGTGTGATCCGCTCATGCCGCCGCCGGTCTCGCCGGCGCGTACCGGTCGTGTGTGATCAATGCAACTCTGCCCTAGTCCCTTTGCAGGTGATTCGAGGCGCCAAATGCTTCATTGTTAATTTTGTCGTTTTCATGTCAAAGCCTATGATTATCCGATAGCTACGCCGTTGTCTATTACATTATTTTGCTTTCGTTACGTCTGACTTTATTCCGCATAAATCCCTGACTTATAAGTCGAATTTCAAGTTCAAAGAACTTATAATACCTAGCAGTCTTTGGATATCTTTATCACTAAGACCCCTCTCCTTCATACTTGTAAATAATTCTCTCCAAAATATATTTCGGAGTTAAATATTTTTTCTCTTTTTTTAACATTTACATCAACATTTTAAGTTTGCAGCTTGATTCTGCTTAAGTAAACATTGTCAAGTTTTTCTCATTTGGTGTGGCAACACCGGTATCCTTCAATTTGATTAGAATGCTTGCGCATCTGTTTTGTACCAACATCACTTCTCTATTTCCGAATGTACTGTGTGCGGCCCGGCCCTCCCGCGTGCCGTCCGCCCTCCGCGTCACGCGTCGGGGCCGGCCCGCGTGTCTCCGAATCGCCGTTAACTCGCGATATATTACATTGTTTGTACTCACTCGTTACGTTACACTCTCTAATCTTAACACTAAATATACATAAAAAATATCACAGCACTATCGATTCACTTACACTAAAATCACGACGCTTGGCGTCACGACTTCCGAATAAAAAAAATAACAATAATAATAAAGGAATCGAAATTCAAATGCATGAGCACACCGCCGTTGGTCTCGACGCTATCCTTCACCGACCGTACACCTTTGGAACCAGCCAACTGCGACACGTCTTACACTGAGTAATGCTTGCTTGTTAGTTACTAATATACTTTAGGTCTTACTGAAATCCCTGTAGAAGAGAATAGCACTTAGCATAGCATATACTATCAACAATCAAAGAAGAATCACTCTGCAGCTTGATCGGCAACACGCTTGATGACTACTCACTCGTCTGGACTAGAAGTGACTTCAAATGTTTCGAGTGAAGTCACACGTTTACATAACTCGAGCTTCAGCTATTCAGCTAACATCCAACAAGCAGTCGAGATACAATTATTTGCCTTTTATTCTTCACAATCTTATTCCCTAAAAACGACCAACGGCGGCCTCAAAAAGCGTCGAAAATGCAAGTGCCGCAAGTACCAAAATATTTACAAATGCAAATAATTTGTTCACCAAATCGTCTTACCCTAACTTTGGATCATAATCATCGAATATAATACAATATTGGAACCAAATAGCTTGACATCAATTTAAAGATTTTACTGGCGTCTGTCGGCCGGGAGGCGGCCTAACACAGATACATACAACTGGGGCGACGCACTGTGGGCTTAGAGGTGGAGGAGCGCTTCAATGTCAAATATTATTTTGATATTCGAGTTGGAGGCTTTTAGCCAGGTATAAAGACAATTTAAACAAACCTTTCGTACCTCTGACAATGGTGTATGTAACAAATAAATAATATTAAACATCAAAATGCTCCCACCCCTACATTTTTATAAGATTTGATCTTAGCAACCATCTAACAATCCCACGGTACGTACCTCTATCCCAGTCTCGCCGGCTCTTCATGAAATGGCACATAACTACATTCTGTTCTACATCCGAACGAGGCATACGTTTAAGCAACAATCTAAAGCGATAAACTTAAACAACTAAATGAGGTAGCATTATTATGAATATGATTAAAGAACATTAACCAACTAATGTTTGGTGGGATCTATGTTATATAAATGTATATATCAACAGTTACATTAAAATATTTCCTATGGATTACTGAGGTATATAATCGTTTGCCTGAGGTAGCTGTGTGGTTGGCCGAGCGGTTTTGATCGTAGCACTGGTGTAACACAACAAACGGAACGGCGGTTATAAAGGAAAACATCTATCCAACGAGATCAAACCCGTTCGGCCGGAACAAAATACTATTTAATAAACATCTACTATTAATACGCACGTTAGAAATTCAAGTGTTGGCGGGAGTGTGTCATAAGTTCAGTATATGTCGGTGTTGATGAAGGAGAGTCGGCCGAGGTCCGGGTCCGGGAAGGCGCTGTAGACCTTGGTGATGAGCGGCTCCCAGGCGGCGGGCGGCTTGATGGTGAGCAGCGGGTCGATGTGGGGCAGGTAGTGGTCGTCCAGCTCGATGTGCGGCAGGCAGCGGCCGCCCAGCTCGCCACCCAGCTCGCCGCACGCGCCGCCCAGCTCGCCGCACGCGCCGCCCAGCTCGCCGCACAGCTCGCCGCACGCGCCGCCGAACGGAGCAGCCGCGTTGAACTCAGGCCCGTACTCGCGCGGCACCGAGCCCGCCTGCTCTACAAGCCCACCGCAGTCGCCGTGAGATACTTCTGTAAACAGACATCATTTCATATGAGTTTACTATCTCTGCCCCACGATTTCACTCGTCGCTTAACTTAAAGTTATTCGTTTTCGCCTCAGATCATAGAAACAAGGAGATATGCCATCATAGCAAATTAGTACGGGAACTTATGGGAACAATTGTCGCCACTTTAGAACATTTTTAGACACAATTACAAGCGCTCCTTGTGAATATTATAATATTATATATATATATTTAATACTTATAATTATTGCTCTTTTATTTGATTTTATAATTTTTTCTATATACACTTTGACATTGAATGTTTCCTTTTGAAACAATTTATATACAAAATGACATTGAATGTGATAATAATGATAATAATAGGTCTTTACCTATGAAATTGCCGTTTTGTATGAAAAAAATTAAACTAATTTTTTTCATGTATTTTTTATTTGTATTAATCGAAGTAATCACCCATGCAATCAATGCATCTTTGCCAGTGCAGTGGCAGTTTATTGATGCCCTTCTTAAGGAAATCAGCTGGACGGGAGGCAACAAAAGCTTCAAAGGCATTTTGTACTGCCTCTCGGGTATTGAATTTTTTTCCCGCCAAGAAGTTATCCAAATTCTGGAAAAAGTAGTAGTCTGTAGGCGCAAGGTCTGGTGAGTAGGGCGGATGACGGAGAGCTTCCAACCCCAGTTCTTGCAGCTTGGAGACCGTCTGCTGTGCAGTATCAGGTCGCGCGTTGTCGTGCAGGAGCAGTGGAGACGAGCGATTGACCAATGCTGGTTGGAGATGTGCCAGCTTCTTCATCATTGTGTTCAGTTCTTCACAGTACACATCTGCAGTAATGCTCACCCCGTTTGGTAAGAAGCTGTGATGAATCACACCGGCGCTAGACCACCAAACAGTGACCATCACTTTTCTAGGGGTAAGTTTTCGTTTAGGGCATTGTTTAGGTGCTGAAGCAGGATCCAACCAACTTGCTGAGCGCTTGCGGTTATCAAACAGAATCCATTTCTCTTCGCAGGTAACAATGTGGTTCAAAATTCCTTCATTTGTGTGTCTGTTGAGCAGTGCAAGGCACGTCTCGACGCGTACTTCGCGCTGGCGATCATTGAGTTCGTGGGGCACCCATTTGTCAAGCTTTTTTACCTTGCCAATTTGACGCAAATGGACCAATATTGTTTTGACGCTAACGTCGAAAGCTGCTGCTAATTCAGCCGTAGATTGTGTATCATCAGCTTCCACAATCACCTTTAATTCGTCACTGTCAACCAAAGTCTTCGGACGACCGCGAGGTTCATTTTTCAGGTCGAAATTTCCAGAACGGAAGCGAGCAAACCAATAACAGGTGGTGCGTTGGTTTGTAGTGTTAGCTCCGTAAACGTCGTTGATGTTGCGTGCCGCTTGTGCGCGTTGCTGCCACGACGGTACTCGTATTCCATAATTACTTGAATTTTTAACGTATCCATGATGACGAAAAAGATTGAAATGCGATGAAAATGTAACACTAATCAATAAACAAATGACTACTTTTGGAAAAAAAAAACCATGTTTTTAAAATAAAATTAATTTGAAATTAGAATTCTTAGCCAAACAAAAATTATTTTGATTTGAAATGGCCAGTACTGCAGAACGGCAATTTCATAGGTAAAGACCTAATATATTGATTATAATTATTGTAAATGTGAGTACTATGTGGGTTATTATGTTACTGTTATAGATCTCAAGTTCAGTCTGACAGTTTGAGTACTTTAGGGGGCCTACCCAAATGTCCTCTCTGATGGTAATGTTCGTCGGGTCGTTGAGCTCCCTAAGTCTGGGTTGAGCTACCACGATACCCGGCACATGCGTGCACAGTCAGGTCAGGTCCACTCAAATCTGTATGGCTCTTTCCTCTAAAGGCCATTTCAGACTAACCTGCATGGTTCTTACACAATTTATCTTAATTGTCTGGACTTTAAAAGAGACATCAACCTTTGAGTTTGTTTCGGTGTTTCTTCTCAAAGGTAGTCATATAGGAAACACCGAACTCATCTAGCTTAAAAAAATGTTTTGACGTGTAAAAGTGTTATTTTTAACCTATTTACAAAATAAATATCATTTATCATTTATCATTATCATTAATAAAAAGATCTCCCGCACATTAAAAATTCCGCACACTCTCAATCTTACACTATTAATCGTCACAGTGCTAAACTAAAACACTGTATTTATATCATCGATCGTGTTCGGTTCGTCGCCAGCGTGTTCGTCGCCAGCGTGTACGTTTTATACAGCGTGTCACGTAAAACCACTGTTAAGCCGATAACCCCATATTCTGTTGTGCATTGTTGATTGTATGAGATCCCCAACACTGTTTATTAAAGTTTTTTAATGTTTTCGACATGTCAAAGTTTTTTTCATATTTTTTATGGAGTCGACCCTGAAATTGGATGACCTCTGTTGAACTTTATCGATATAGGGATAAATGCGACAGATAGGACACTTAACATATAATGGTAAAATGCCTATCATTTTCTTGCATCAGAGAGGCAAGTTGTATTTTTATTTCAAGATCGAATTAGGTCTTGAATACCGGTACGGTATGCGACATACCTACGCAGAGCAAAAGTAGATGTACCTACATACATTTGCATAAAACTGTTAGTTAAAACCAGACAACTAGGTTTTTATAAAAATACAAGTTAAAAAAAACCTTTTAGCTCGCTATGTAATGTACTTCCCTTTGTTTATTAGAAATCCACCCTTAAAAGTACAAATAAAATAATACAAATCGAACGACCTAACTGTTTTATTACTCTTTGGTGAAATACATTTTCAACAGAATTGATTGCAGTTAGAATCATCTGATTGGTAAAAATGCAACCAATGTCGAACGTATTACTACACTAACTACACGCCCTAATTATTTCCGGCTTTCTTATTGAATATGACAAATCTGAAAGATTTTTTTAAGATGAAATTATTTTGAATGTTAATTTATCATTAAAATAAGATTCAAAATCTTTCAGCTTACCAAAACCCTTAGCTAAGCCGCCTCTGCTAATGCCGCGGACCGACAATCGTTTGAGCCTCGCCGCCGCGCCGCCGCGCCGGCTCGAAAATTAATTTACTAAGTTCCGTACAATTGTTTCTTTTTAGGGTTCCGTACCAAAATGGTAAAAAAGGAACCCTTATGGTGCGACTTCGTCTGTCTGTCTGTCTGTCTGTCTGTCTGTCTGTCTGTCACACCTGCTTATTTCAGCAACTACTTATGCTATCGACTTGAAATTTGGAACAGTTATAAAGAATGCTTGTTCAACTTCATTGCAAATGAAAAAACTCCAAAAATATTATTATTTTCATTGCAAAAGGGGCCGGAGTGGGGGTCCGAAATTTCAAAGTGGGGTTACTGGGTCAAGTGACATATCATATGAAAGGGCTTGATCTGTACATTTCAAAATATATTTTTATTTTATTTTATGTCTCACAGTTTTCGACATATGATGAAAAATGTCCAAAAAAATACCATTCCCCCCCCCCCCTTATCTCCGAAGTTTGTGGGGCGAAAAATCTGAAATAATTAGAGTTGATAGGAATTGACCCAAATATGGCACCAAAAATAAAACGATGTTCCTAACTAGTACAGTTTTTTCAAAATCATCAAAATTCCTTCACAAACAAACTTAGTTATGCGGTCCAGATTTTTTCACTTTATACGTCCAAAATGATACGGAACCCTCGGTGCGCGAGTACGACTCGCACTTGGCCGGTTTTTTAACTAAGATTTACAAACCGAACATTTTTCGAAACAACTAGTTATAACCGGGATAAAACAAATATCATTCTAACTTTTAATTTATTCGTGCGTCAAGTACCTACATAAGATTAGTGTAATGATGATGGGCAATCTTTATGAACTTTTTGAAAACTGTATTCGATTATTCCGAAATTAGCATTGTTTCGTAATAAGCGATATATTTCGTTCACAAAAAAATCAGAAAATAGGTAAAAAAAAACCCGTAAGACTTGTAATTAATGCTACAAATAGTCAACCTCGATATCATAATTTTGCCTCGCTCCTTATCATATCGACAGAATTACCGTAGGCATCACAGTGTAGGTATGTCAGGGGTATGTTTTATCCACAATGAAAAGAACGTCTTATTTTATTTTAAAAATAGTATTTATTGGAATTCACATAATATCATAACGATCTCTAAAATTGTGTACATTTTTATTTGTAGGCTAGTTAGATAATTACGTATTTATTTTGTTAGTTCATTTGATGCTTCTGAATCGGATGCTTGTCGTCATGTCGTCTAGTTTCGCGTTGGATTGCAGTGAATTTAGCGAGGAATCATGAGTAATCATGACGGAATAGTAGGTAGGTAGGTACTTACCTACCTAGTTGCGAATGAAAATAATCTTCATCAGCAAGACAATGCTACAGGCGGCGGCGTTTTCGCAACAGAAGAATTCCGTAGTAGGTAGGTACGATTGCTTCAGTGGGTTGGTGCATCGCCTTCACTCCACTGAGACCTTTCATCGTACAACCCATGGTTGTATTAAGCATTGATTAGCCAACCAGCACAACGAGAATGCCCACCCGTCCCGCCAATTTTTGTGAAGACTAATAAATTAGAGTTATGCGACTCTTTGACCGAGTTCTGTGTTCAGGTAGGTACCTACCCTTTGTGTTTGTTGTTCCTATAATAAATATTTTCATGTAGGTACCTACCTACTAAAACTATGAGTGTACGCGTGTGTAAAGCTATGCGGGATTAAAAAAAGGAAAATGGTAGACAAACTTAATAATTAGTGATAATTTCACTCATAATATGCACCGATTAGACACGGTGTACCTTTGTTTTCGAGCGACGCGCGACAAGGTCAAAAGACGCGCCAGTGCCTACTTATACATAAGTACAATCTTTGTTAATAATTGGCTCCGCCCATCGATTAGGGTTGCTACGACATGGCAAAGTTAAAATATTATTAGTACTTTGTAAGAGAAAAACAAAATTACTTGAGATACGACCATGGCGACCTTCCAGAATAACTACTAGTGTACAGAACAATGCAGGGTATACGGCTTAACAGGGGTATATTGAATCACCCTGTATACGGTCAACTAGCACTTTGCCAGCGACTTCGTTCGCGTGACCCACGGGAATAGCACTCAGGAATAATGCAGCTTCTTATTATTGAAAGAATTTTCAGAATCGGACCAACGGTACTTTCATACAAACTTTCATCCCCCTTTGCACCCCTTTTGGGGGCGAATTTTCAAAAACCCTGAAAGACCTGTCTATTTATTTGAAGTCTAAATACCAATTTTTATGACTCTAACTTCAAAACTAACGGTAATTCCATACAAACTTTCATCCCCCTTTGCATCCCTTTTGGGGGTGAATTTTCAAAAACCCTGAAACACGTGTTTATTTATTTGAAAAGTAGAGTCAATGACTCTAACTTCAAAACTAACGGTACTTCCATACAAACTTTCATCCCCCTTTGCACCCCTTTTGGGGGCGAATTTTCAAAAACCCTGTAAGACCTGTTTATTTATTTGAAAAGAAAAGTCTAAATACCAATTTTCATGACTGTAAATTCAGAACTAACGAACTTCCATACAAACTTACATCCCCCTTTTCACCCCTTTAGGGGTAGAATTTTCAAAAATCCTTTCTTAGCGAATGTCTACGTCATACATGTTAACCAAGGTACTGTACTAACAGCCTATCATGCTTATGTCGTTTCAACATTAAGGTATGGGTTAATTTATTGGGGATTTTCGACAGACTGGCATACTGCATTTGTATCCCAAAATAAATGCATTCGGGCGATTTGTAAACTGCATAAATTAGATAGTTGTAAGCCCTATTTTCTAGCATTAAAACTTCTAACACTACCTTGCCTGTACATTTACGAAGTCATTGTTTTTGTTAAGAGTAATTTGAGTTCTTATGAAACACTACAAAGTAAAAGAAATAAATATAAAATTAAGGTACAACCAAGCAGAACGACCCTTTTACATAAAAGCATATTTTGTATGGGACCTAAACTATATAATAAACTCCCTGAATCAATTATATCTATTAATAAATCATGTATATTCAAAAGAAAATTAAAAGACTTTTTAATAAACAAATGTTATTATGATGTTAAAGAATATTTAGAAGAAAAATGGTAATGTAACGCACTCTGCAAATCAATGTTAAATAATGAAATTAAATAATATTTAATGAAGATAAATTTAATGAAAATATTAATAAATGTAGAAATATAAATGTAATGTGTCTCTACTGTTAACTTATAATTATAACAAAAGTAATATTGTACGCCTACTAGGCAGGACATAACGGAACTATAATTTATATTAACAACTTAATGTATTACCTATGCCCACAATAAAATGTTTTGATTTGATTTGATTTGATGAAAGTTTGTATGGAAATTACGTCATTTTTAAAGCTAGAAGCTTGAAACTTATTTTTGAGGTTTGGGATGTAGGGTAGGTGTAGGGTATGTGTAGGGTAGGTGTAGGGTAGATGTAGGGTAGGTGTAGGGTCGGAATGGGAGCAGCGACTTGCGCGACCCAGCTTCGGGCACGCCGCAATAGCGGCGGTAAGGCCCGTGATGAGGGAGTGGCTCGGGAGACGGCATGGCGCCCTTAGCTTCCGGCTTACACAGGTGCTTTCTGGACACGGGTGCTTCGGAAAGTACCTGTGCCGTATAGGCCGGGAGCCGACGCCCGGTTGCCACCATTGCGGCGACTGCCCCGACGACACGGCGCAGCACACACTGGAGGAGTGCCCAGCTTGGGCAGTGCAGCGCCGTGACCTCGTCGCGGCGGTCGGTGCTGCGGGTGGCCTCTCGCTCCCGGCCGTGGTTGAGGCCATGGTCGGCAGCGAGAGCGCTTGGAACGCCGTCGCCTCGGCCGTACATGACGGCCGCATAGGGTGACGGGGCCCGCCTTTCATTTGGCGGGCCAATACCTGCCGGGGGTGCGGACGAATGCGCAAGCGACTCCCGTGCCCCCGGCGTAAGGTTGGAAGGATCCGGCGGTTGGGTCTCGAGGTGGCCCTCCATAAATCTGAGGCCCTTTGTTTCCACGGGCCTCGGAAGGGGCCACCTCAGGGATCCAACATTGTGGTGGGAGGGGTCTCCATCGGTGTCGAGTCGACGATGAAGTACCTAGGACTCGTCCTCGACAGCCGGTGGGACTTCGGGCCGCATTTCCGGCGGTTGGCCCCCAGGTTGATGGGGGCTGCGGCTGCATTATCGCGGCTGCTGCCCAATCTGGGGGGGCCCAACACCTCCTGCCGGAGGCTCTACGTGGGGATCGTACGGTCCATGGCGCTCTACGGAGCGCCAGTGTGGGCGGAAACCCTGACGGCCCGCAACGTCGCAATACTGCGAAGACCGCAGCGAGCGATGGTCATCTATACGCGAACTTCGCTCAAAGCTTTAGTAAAACAGGTTAATAAAAAATCTTAAAAAGAAAACAACTCACCAAAATCAATTAATGTAGTGCTGTTAACTGGCAGCATATCTGTATATTGTAGACTATTGTCTATTATAGGGCTTTCGTTCGAGATAGACCAGTCTCTCTCTATGATTGTCGGATCAATACCAATACTGTCCATCGTACTGTCATCCGACTCGACGAAACAGTATGCCTCCAGAGACATTTCCGAACTCGTAGAATCGATTCCCGATTCGATTTTCATTTTGCTGTCGGTGTTATCGATTACGGTATTACAGAATACAGGGGGAGGTTCAGTAGCAGTGATCGTTTTAATGTTCTTGTTATCCTTAGTGTTTTTCTTATTGTTTTTGTTGTCCTTAGCGTTTTTGATGTCTTGGTTGTCGATATTGTGCACGCGGCGCAAGTGTTTATGCCAGTTGGGTTGGTTGGCGAACGTTTTGGGGCACACAGTGCACTTGTATGGGCGGAACCCGGTGTGGATGTTGAGATGCTGTTCGAGGGCCGAAGCCTTCATGAATCCTTTACTGCAGATGGTGCATTTATGCGCGCGCAGGTCCGAATGCGTCTTGGAGTGTTGTACGAGGCGGCTGCGTAGGTTGAACACCTTGCCGCACACCTTAACAAAAGATATATACATATTTTTGTAAAAAAAAATGAGTACGTAAAAAGTATAATTTGCATGGTCTTAGAATAGAACAGGATCTGCATGTTTTGCCATTTATGGCGTACAAAACAGAGTATTTGTGGTCGAATTTAAACCATTTGATTTTACAAATCAAAGTACAGTCAGGGAAAGGAATTCTTTAGCAGGTCTATCATTCGTAATTGGTCATAATATTCAAACTTCGAAGCAAATCCGAATCCGAATGGCTTCGACGTTTGAATATACGATCAATTATGAACGATAGTGTGCCTGCTAAAGAATCCCTTTCTCTGACTACTCATAAACTTAATATTCAGATTTTTTTTTTAAACTAAAACTGTACCTTGCACACATGCAGCACCGACTCGAAGTGCGAAGGTATATGCTTGAGGATGAGGTATTTCTCGCGATAGGTCTTATTGCAGACGGGGCAGGCGTAGCTCTTCTTGCGGTGCACGTCCAGGTGTCGCTCGCACGACGACAGCGTGGTGAACTGTAACCCGCACTGCCGGCACCAGTTGTCTTGGGAGGAAGGCAGCCGGTGCGAGCGCTGGTGCAGGAGTAACTCCTTCAGGGACTCGAACCTGATGACACGCAATAGGCAGTTGACTACTATCAAAAATGTACAAATAATTTATTTCATTTCAAAGAAGGAATAGGAACGATATAAAAGTAAAATAAATAATTAAAATATATCACAAAATGGAAAAAATAAACGCTTTTAAAGTTTTTGGAGGGGGTATTCTCCGTCTTTAGGCCCTGGGCCTATAAAGTTTGCCGCCCCATAAATTAACGAAATGGTTTGCTATCAGAGAACCCAATTCTAGGTTAAGCTCGCCTTTGTACATATCTTGTAATTTTGTAACTTTGCATATTTGTAATTTTATGTGTGTACAATAAAGAATTAGAAAATACCGGTTAAGTGCGTGTGGACTACGCATAGTTTAGGGCTCTGCAAAAAGCTGAACGCAAGGGGCGGCGCGAAAGGTGGCTATGCTGTCCCTCACAGTCTGCCGCCCCGGGTAAATACGCCACTGGCTACAGGCGGCTGGGCGACTTGAACCCGCCGCACACGCCGCGCAGGAACGAGAGAGGTGACAACATGCGACTGCCGCCTCAAGTGAGCGCTACTCACGTCATGTCGCAGCCGTGGGTGAGGCAGCGCATGGCGCTGGTGTCGTGCACGACGCGCGTGTGCGCGAGCAGGCGGCTGGGCGACTTGAACCCGTGGCCGCACACGCCGCACAGGAACGGCTTCTCCGCCGAGCCCGCCGAGTGGTACGCCTCCGTGTGCGTCACCAGCAGCGAGAGGCGCGGGAACGTCTTGCCGCAGTCCGTGCATCTGTCGAGTTCGGCAGGTGTTCTCATCTCTACATATTATAAAACAAAGTCCCCCGCCGCGTCTGTTTGAACGCGATAAACTCAAATACTACTGAACGGATTTTCATACGGTTTTCACCAATGGACAGAGTGATTCGGAAGGTTTTAGTATATAATTTATGAATGTGTTAATCCTTATCAAAATAAGTATGTAGTTACATCGTCACAAGTATTTAATGGAGATGATTTTTACCGTTTACAGTATCTTATATAGAAGTTAAGAGATAACACGATGTAATCAACGCGCGACAAAGTTATTTAATAATTTGTGAGATTGCTTCATAGGAGCGAATTTGGCGTGATTCGATTCGTAAGGATAAACTAAATTTTACCCGTGCGAAGTTAGGGAGGGTCAGCTAGTTTCATGATAAAGTGATAACCTTATTACTTTAGAAATCGCAAGATCGTAAGGACGGCGCCAGACAGCAACCAACTTTGAATAGAATAGAACGTTTATTTGCAGGAACATACTGAACTTTAAACAAACATTTTGCATATGGCCATATTTCATTAGGATGCCATAGCAGCGACGCCAGCAGCACTTCCGAGGCTACCCTTGGCGTCCATGAAACGACAAAATTGGCCGCCAAAGCGGATGCCAGACGAGATTATTATCACATGTTGACGCAACCAAAATGGACGTCGAAGAGATGTGTGCGTGTCGTGAGTGAGCGGGGCGTTCGGGCTGGCGTCGACGCCACTGTCGCCAAGTGAGGTAGGGTTAGGTACGTTGTAATACAATTTGATATGTTTTAATTGGCGGCGCTGCTGGCGTCGCTTCTATGGCACCCTAATAAGAGCCCTTATCGTCGCTGCGCCTACAAAAATGCTATGTGTTTTATATGTTTTTATGCAATTTTAATCCTTATGTCATTGGAATTTGCATCAAAAACCAACAATCGAAAAAAAAAACTGCTTTTTTTGTAGGCGCAGCGACGTTATAAATGTATATTTATTGTAAACTAGCTAAAAAGTAGTGTATGTTACCCCAGCAGAAAAGTTGCTCCTAGAGTGATATGAGTGGAATCAGTGGCGTGCCTACAGGGCAAGCCCGAGGGTATATATCTCTAAATTTTTCATGAATGTAAGCAGGGACGTATTTCCCTAAGGGCGTAGGGGGCGATCGCCCGGGGCGGCTGGCCAGGAGGGGCGGCCGTCAGGCCGCTCCTCCAAGCCTGTTGATTAACCGTAGGACAAAAACTTAGAACTTTACAATTGTACCGAAAAATCGGAGAAACTTAATGCATAGCTTGCTGAGTGACTATATTCGTATGTGGACTAGCCCAGTTGTTATTATTCACGTCTCGATCAGGGGTAGGACGCACTGGATATTGACCTGAGTCTTCAGTAGCAAGGTTTTTGTTTGGAAATGTTACCTCTTATCTTCGGTATTTTTTACCAGATTTAAATTAATCTGATTTAATTTGATACAGATTAAGTACATTACGGGATTACGACAGTACCAAGTGCGACAAAACTATACCGCGAACCACGGAAGATCGCATGCACGCTGGTTCAATGAACTGAAACTCGTGTTCACTCATTCTGGTTGCTTCTGTTGAAGATAATCCCAAATATGATCGGTTCATTTTTTCTGGCACTCGCCGGCCGCTGCCGAGGTACCGCTCTCTCCGCTCGCTCGGCTTGTGCATTGTGTGGTCACCGCACTAACCTAGCCTGAGTGATTTTTGGACTATCGGATTTTCGTTTTTTTTGCGGGTAGCTTCACCCCCCGCATCCCCTGAAGGTTCCTGCTCCCTCGCTTTCCCCTTACTTTATACTTATCCGTTTGTAGTACGTTTTTTACGAACGGCTTTTTTTTCACTTAAGTATTTTAAAAACTGGTAGGTATCGAATGTATGTAAAATGGGGCGTGAAAATACGAATACGTATCAGAAACGGATAAATGCACAAACGCTCTATGGGATATTTTGATATTGTTTTCGGACCTGAGTGGTCCTTGGTTCCTTGGTTTGCGGTACAGTTTTGTCGCACCAGCGATATTCGCACTTGGTACCTACTGCCGTGCTTCCATAACGCACTGACCTATAGGTACAGCTATTTGGTCCTATATTTATGTCGCAGCCGAATTATAGAATTCACCGATAACGGCTAGCTATTTTAAAAAACGGTGCCGTTTTGTATTTCGGTGGATCAACGTTTATCCGAATTGTCATTACAATACGTTCTACAATACGGCGGCGATGTGGCGACTCACGTTTAGCCGCATTGTAATCAAGTTGCATTATAGGGTGTCTTGCCGTTTTTATGTGATTGACCGATCGTTTCTGCCACTCACCGACCGCTGCTCACCGGCCTGCGGCACCAGTCACTACTCGCTTCGCTCGTTCGACACGTGCGTTGTGTAGTCACCGTTCAAACTTTACCTAAACAGTCTTGCAACGACTTACGTATAGGTATTTAATTATTTTTTTGCGGGGGGCTTCGCCCCCCGAACCCCCCACGGAGTCGTTTTTTGCGACATAACACGTTTATTAGTGACTGCTGGTTTAAGATATACTATATTTTTCCACGAACCCCTAAAAATATTGTTAATGTTGATCCGCCGAACGGCTCCGTTTTTAGGGTTCCGTACCAAAATGGTAAAAAAGGAACCCTTATGGTGCGACTTCGTCTGTCTGTCTGTCACACCTGCTTATTTCAGCAACTACTTATGCTATCGACTTGAAATTTGGAACAGTTATAAAGAATGCTTGTTCAACTTTATTGCAAATGAAAAAAGTCCAAAAATATTTTTATTTTCATTGCAAAAGGGGCCGGAGTGGGGGTCCGAAATTTCAAAGTACTAGGTCAAGTGACATATCATATGAAAGGGCTTGATTTGCACATTTCAAAATATATTTTTATTTTATTTTATGTCTCACAGTTTTCGACATATGATGAAAAATGTCCAAAAAAATACCATCCCCCCCCCCCTTATCTCCGAAGTTTGCGGGGCGAAAAATCTGAAATAATTAGAGTTGATAGGAATTGACCCAAATATGGCACCAAAAATAAAACAATGTTCCTAACTAGTACAGTTTTTTCAAAATCATCAAAATTCCTTCACAAACAAACTTAGTTATGCGGTCCGGATTTTTTCAATTTTTACGTCCAAAAATGGTACGGAACCCTCGGTGCGCGAGTACGACTCGCACTTGGCCGGTTTTTTTAAAATGGCTAGCCGTTTTTTAATACGGCGAATCCTAAAATTCGGCTACGACGTAGGCGTTGAAAAATGGGGCGGCCAAATCATAAGCGCCCAGGGCGCCAAATTCTAAAATTCGTCCCTGAATGTAAGTGAGTAGCGTACAATAAAAAACACTTACAATCATGAAAAATTACGCGAAATACCCTCGGGCTTGCCCTGTAGGCACGCCACTGTGTGGAATGTATAATATTAGTACATAATCTACTGTAAATGTGCTCCTAATAATTTTTTGACAAAACACGTCTGATTAAAGCCCGTCACAGACGTAGCTATAATATATATTAATATATTCATATTAATATATATTATAGCTACGTCTGTGACGGGCAATCATAGCAAGGCATATTACGAAATATTTTCTATATAAATTTTCGAGTGACCACACACGCAGCTATATATTTCTATGACGTCACCAATACATTATACCGATATATTAATATATATTATAGCTACGTTTGTGACGGGCTTAACTCTTAAGAATTCGCAAGCATGATAGTTATGACATTCAAAACAGTCATGGGCATAAGTTGATTCAATCTATACAACTGGGGCCCAAGTCTGCTAATACAATTGTCGTAATCGTGTCAGAATGGTCTATCAATGACATCGTTTTGACCAATGATGAAACAGATAGTCTTACTCTAAGCCAATGAGCGCTTAGGTTTTGACCGTTCTGGTGTCATTATGACACCATTCATACACTATTGAAATAGCAGAATTGGGGCCCTGGATACAATAAACAGACTTGCTTCTCCAGGTCCAGCTATTTAAGGAGTAAAAAACACACACAAAAACATTCGCATTTATAATATTAGTTTGATATAATCAAAATACTTACTCAAATCTGTCTTTGGTTGTATGATTATAGCAATGGTTACCGAACAAATGGTACTTGTCATACTGTTTCCCACAAATGTTGCAGGAGTATACCAGCGGCTTGTCCCCATGTTCTGTTGTGAAGTGTGTGTCAAACTCTAGTCGGTTCTTGAATAATTCATCGCAGTAATTACAGAGGACTCCTCCAAGGATGTCGATGGAGCAGTCTTCACCAATTTTGGAAGCGGTAATGTCTTCATCAGTAAGTACTTCGCCAAAGTGGTTGGTGAGATGTTTGGCAGCGTCCAGCTTGTTGTTGGTGGTCTCATTGCAGATGGGGCAAGGGAACAGAGTGGTGCAGTGTTCGTCAATGTGCAACTCGCACATGTCGATACTCTCGATTGTTTCCCCACACTCTTGGCATTGGTACGGTGGTTGTTCCTTGCCATGTATAACTTGATGAGTTGTCAGTTCCTTTTTGGATGGAAAGCTACGAATTTTAAAGTTGGGCATTTATAAATTAACACTCAATGCTAATAAACAAAAGGAACAAAGTGATAAGTAAAAACTTACTGTTTTCGGCAAGGATCACATCTAAAATTGTGAGTACTATCAATGTGACTGTTCAGAATTGATAGTTTTGAAAATGATTTGGAGCAATGTACACATCTGAAATAAAGACTACTTGTAATATTTTTACTACAACAGGGCAAAGAGATCCTTAATTTTCAAAATGGGAATGTCATAGGAAGTAGACTACCTACCTATGTACCTATGCTTGTTAATTATATCTGTTAATCTTATCCTATTATTCACTAGTGGAAAAAAGACAAAAATCATTATTGTTACATAGACATAAACTAGAACAATTTGTTACAGCTAAATTAGCTTGGAGGACAGAAAGTTTTATACAATTTCAATTCTAAAGTGGTCAGCATGAATCATACTTTAAGAATCAGGTGATTCAGAATGAGAACTTATTTTTAGCAGAATATCTACTGAACAAAAATGGAACATGCATGTGAGACTGGAATCTATGCAGATGCAATATCCAAGATGTTTGTGCTTTTGTCATTTTGTTTTCACCAGTTTGCTAAGGTGACTCTCTGACCTAATTTTCAATTAAATATCTTTATATTGCATGACTTCATACATACCATGAAATTAGTTTTAAGTAAGAAGATCAGACTTCGCCTAATAACACAAACATGGTCATATTAGCATGGTATTGTTGCAAATCATGAAAAACTATGATGTGTTTACTAATTCCGTCCCATCCTGGTACCAATGTTTGCTAAGTTTCAAGTTTCTGAGTAAATCAATACTTACTTGTGCTTGTTTTTAGCAACATGAATCAAGTAGCAATGGTTGCGGAAGCTTGGGTAGCCAGTAAATTGTTTGTGGCACGCGACACAAGTGTAGCCTATGTCTGCATCGCCTATATTGTGGTCCACATAATGACTGTCATAATCCTTCTTGTTACCAAATGTTGAATGACATATGCTGCAGTATATGCCGCCGATCAAGTCTATGGACGTCAGCTTGCGGCCCAGAGCGCTCTCCACCCGCTCCATGTCGACCCAGCCCGCGCGGTCTTGCTGCGTCGGTGAATCCATCACTACCTCTATCTATATGCTAAGTATGATCCATCTATTACGTTTACATCGGTGTCAAATGGGTGTAGGGAACGCTGCTATTGCAAACATCGTATTGTAATTTAATTCGCGGCTACATGTTTATTGTACTGTATAATTTGCCTGAAAAAAAAATGTCGGCATGAGCGATCGCCGTGACCTTGGGCTTTGTGACGGTAACATCTTAGTAATATTTAATGCACCGATGACCAAATAGCGCATCCAAGTTAAGAACCATTACATACTTATTTCGTGACTATTATCACCGAACATCTGCCTCCATGCATAAATTCTAGGTTGTTCAGTGGTTCAGCCATTAGCTGAATTAGCTCAGAGGAACCACATTATCTTATTAGCAATGAAAATATCATGCAATACTCACAAATTTTGGATGAAAACATATAAATGAGCATCGGGCAATGGCCCCACACTACATTTTATTTTGTAACAGCGGAAATAAACGATAAACTTTAATAAAAACGCAACGCCGGATAACAAACAACGCCAAGAAAACGTGTGGTTTTTGATTTTCTCCGCGTTGAGCGTTCCCATGTACAGCTTATGTTATTTAGCATTACAACAGGATAGCACTATCTATTTTACTCAATGAAAAGTGAAATGACGAACAAAACGTGTACAAAATACTACTACGTTTATAACTGGAACGAAATATACAACAGACAACCAAAAAATCAATGAATGGAGGACAGAACCATAGAGGAGAACACAGAGTACCGCGGTCTATGAATGGTCGTCCAAAAACATTAATTTGCAGAAGTTGGATGGATGTTCAATTTCTTGGTTGTGCGTCGTATTCGGCGAAATTAGTGTGACCATTATCGACCATTTTTCGTTAAATGTGAACGTACACGCTGTACACGCAAAGTTTTACAAAAAAGATACGAATGTACGGCATTAATAATACGCCGCATGCAGCGTTTAAAACACGACATTATTCTAATGACCTATATCTACAAGCAGTACAAGCTTATTTCGTATTTCAACGTATTACGATGCACTAAACTTATAAATTAATAAAATAAACGAATTGAATGATCATACAACATCGATTCATGTTAATTGAATAATCTATTCATTCATGATTATTTTCTGACAATCGTCAATCATTGGTCAATGGGCTTGTCTGTCATTTTTATCATCAAATGTCAGATTGGAAATCCGAGATTTTTAGATTTTTATTGATAGCGCATTATTAAAATAGTATTTATTATAAGAGATTGTAAATCTTATTGCAAAAATTAAATTCTATAAAAATAGTTTCAATAACAAAGTGAACGCTATGCTAACTTTATTTCATAACAGTGATTGTAAGTTTTCGCGTAATTTCAATGTTTATTATTGATTTTTTTCTTTTTCTCTCATTTTAAGATTGTTCTTTCAAATGCAAAAATGTAAATGATGTTTTCGTGTAAGTATTACCCTCAATGCTACTTCTTTTTGATGTTTTTTACGCTTTAAAATGAGAAATCGTGACACATACGAATATTATAAATCATTTACGATATTCGATAAATGTCTAAGATGGACCCTTGTAAAACACATAAACTTAGTTTAAAGTTTCCAAGGGTTTCAGTTTCACACCGTAGTGTTTTGTAATCAATGTCAAACAACACTGTTGGCGCGCTGCCAGTAATATTCCCAAAATAGTTGACGCCGGCGTGACGAGATTTTCCGTTTACTCCACTCCTTGGTTTATTCAACATCAATAAATTATGGATCGCCACCACCCCCTCAGTGCGAGTTTCCACGGCTCCATGAGGAGCAGAGACTCTTCATCAACAGTTGGCAGCGATGCAAGAGAGAAAATAAAAGACTGTTTCAGAAAATTCATAGCTTTTATGTTTACACAAGTGGGTGTCGGCGCCCTTGTTGTTTGTTACGCGATCCTCGGCGCCGCGGGCTTCATGCACATAGAAAAGGACAACCCTGACACGCAGCTGGAACAAGTGAGGCAGCTGAGACGGAACTGTGCAGAAGCTTTGTGGAACATCACTATCACTGACAACCTGTTCAATGAAACTTCTTGGGTGTTCAAAGTGAATGAAGTACTCAAAGTGTTCCAAAACAACATAACTACTGCTATTCACACTGGATACAATGGCAGAGCAGCTGAGGATATATGGTCATTTCCAGCGGCTTTAATGTATTCTCTATCAGTGTTTACTATGATTGGCTATGGTAATATTGTCCCTAAGACAGTTTGGGGCAAGATTGTGACAATAGCGTATGCTTGTTTTGGTATTCCAATATATGTTTTGTACTTCTGCAATATGGGAAAAGTGTTAGCGCAGACATTTAAGTGGTTGTACATAACTGCACATGAATGTAGTCGAAGGGATGACACATTGTTTGAAGATGGAGAAATGCAGCCCGTTAAAAGAAAGATCACAGTGCCATCAACAGCTTGTTTGTGGGTCATATCTTTTTATATCCTAACTGGCACAATAATGTTTGGAGCTTGGGAGAAATGGAACTACTTGGATTCAACATACTTCTGTGTGATAAGTTTGTGCAAAATCGGGTTCGGGGACTTTGTGCCAGGTGCAAATATTGCCGATTCTGCTGGTGGTTCTCACTTGAAGCTGGTCATAAACTTTATTTATGTTCTACTGGGTATGGGTCTCGTGGCCATGTGCTACAACCTCATGTGCGAGGATGTCAGGGTCAAGGTTAGGGAGTTACGGGAGGATCTAAAGAACTGTCTTGATGATATCACATTGAAAATTACTGTGTGCATGAATGACACCAAGTATTATCATCAGAAAAATAGCAGACATGTCAAATGACATGTAGTATTTTATGAGGATATTTTTTAAGTTATTACTGATTTAATGTAGAATGTAAGTCCAATGTAATATTTTATTTTAAAAATAAATGCATTTAATTTTATTTTGTGTTTTCTGTTGCCAATTATATTGCAGGAAAAACGTTGGAGATTATGATATAGCAAAATAAGCATAGCAAAGCAGTACATTTTTGCAAAGAATTTGCTTTGATGGGTTTACATTCAGTCACAAATGGCTGTAGGTACCAACTGTTGATTTTATTCTACCATAATGTAATGTATTATTTCAAAACAGTAAAACAGCAAAAATTTGTGTAAGAAGTCGCATAATGCTGCCGGTGCGCCTGCGCCGGGTGGCGGGGCACGAGGGCCGCACCAACGACGCGCTGTTCCAGCCGGCAGTGCGCGCCCCGCCCGTCTCGCAACACACGCTCGTGTTCTTCGGCGGAGACGTCCAGGTGTGCATGTACTGCCTGTCCATTCTGAGGCCCTAGACAAGTAACTTTTCTGTTAGCGTTAGCGTCAAACGCTACGGATAAAATGTATGGAAATTACATTTTGTGAGTCACGTGACTTTTCCGCAGGTAACGTCATTGCCATACATTTTGTGCTTATCGTTTGGCGTGAACGCTAACAGAAGAGCAACTTGTCTAGAGCCTCTGTACCGACACGCCGCGTGGTATCACCGCGAGACAGTCGCGGTCGCGGCCGATGACTTTGGAGGGGGTCATACCGCAGATAAAGACTTTGGGGGCTTGTATCGATTAATGCCGACAAGCTATACCCTGTATTACCGTATTTCGCACATTTTTGTACGATTTTGGGGGGAGTCATGACCCCTACGACCTCCCCCCTCTCTTCTCGGACCGCCACTTCCGCGAGAACTGTCAATTTGTTTGCGAAAGTTCGAGGGAGAATGTCACGGTGAGATTCTCCCTCGAACGCTCGCAAACAAATTGACAGTTCTCGCGGTGATATCACGCGGCGTGTCGGTCAGAATAGGCAGGCTGATGGCTTCAAGGGTCGGAAGCTCAACAATCATTGACACGTATGTGGCGTATGATCATGAAAACTGTTTTCTAAGACTTTAGGAACCAGCTAAGGGCGCCACAATGATCAAGTTTATCCAATTTGCATGAGACTTTGAGATTTGAATTTGATCAAGTTAAAATTGACTAATGATCAGTGCCGGTCTTATCAAAATTTTTAGGTGGTGCGAGACCTAAAAGTGGCGCCCCTCTAAATAAAAAAACTTGAGAGGTGTCAAGGGACACCCGGATGGAACGAAGTTCCTTTCGATTAATTAGTGAATTATTAAATTATTTTTTATTATGTACAAACACACACACAAGCCCCCTTTTGTAACGCGTGATAAGGAACTTCGTTCCAAAAACCTTTATGGTTAAAGCAGTTGATATTTTTCCGTGAGTCGTCCGACTTGCGCGATCGACCGATCATCGCCGTCGCGACGGCGACCGGCGATCGATCGAGCGTCGTTTGTCTCACGTTTCGGTTGATTTCGGCGCCCGGTGCGGTCGCACCGCTCGCACCGCCCTAGGACCGGCCCTGCTAATGATAATGTCAGACAAGTAAACATTTGGACAAACTGCAAATTAGATCAAGGCCTGTTTCGATCACATGTGGGGGCCCTTTAGATCGGGGGTGGCCAACCGGTTGCTACCGGTTGTTAACCCAGTGGATCGTGGTAAAAATATAAGTTAAAATACGATTCTCGACCCATGGCGTTTAATGCAATTTAACGCAATGGCGGATCCAATGAAAATCACAAAATCTAATAATCACTAAATGCTTCTCTAAAATCTTTCACATCTCTCCATTAGCACTTACTTGATTCACATGCATCTTTGTCCCAGGACTACCCGGAAGTGATGCAAGCGCACCGCGACAACCGGAACTACATGAAGTGGAACTTGGAGAACACAGCGCGGATGCTGGGCAACAACTTCCCCAACAAACATATACTGGTCGTGAGACCATCTAGGTAAGAGGTGCTCCTGTAATCTATAAATCTAACTTTTATATTTAAGCCAAAAAAGCTGATTTTATGTTTTAAAAAATAACAAAAATAATATAGGTAAAATATTGTTTACCTGCACACCAGTGGCGAAGGGTCTCTACAATACGATTCTTACCGGCTTCCCTTTGAAAAATAGCACAGGCACTATTGCCTACTTTTATTAATTAGCTTTTCGTGGCCAGGTAAGCATTTATAGCTCGGCTCACCTCTCACAAAAACTGACCCTTTGCCACTGCTGGACACATTATCAATAAAGTATTAATCCTTATCAAAATAAGTACATAGTTTCATAGTCACAAGTATTTAATGGAGATGATTTTTACCGTTTACAGTATCTTATTTGGAACGATGTAATCATAGCGCGACGAAGTGATTTAATAATTTGTGAGATTGCTTCATAGGAGCGAATTTCGCGTGACTCGATTCATAAGGATAAACTAAACTTTACCCGTGCGAAGCCAGGGTGGGTCAGCTAGTTGATATATAAAAACTCACTACCCTTTCTTTTCCGTAGTCGGCAAAAAGATAAAAAAAAGTCGCAGTTATTAAGAAATATTCATAGTTTAACCATGCCATGAAAAATGATGGTTTTAAAATTTGATAGTGGGGCAGCAGTCTGCAGTAATCTTACTTTTCAAACAGCGATAGCGGCGAGTCCCAAGAAGATAGTTCTATATAATTGAAGTAGGTACATCGGTGGTTCCAGGATAGAGTACAAGAGCTTCAGCTGCTACGACAACTTCGTGCCGAGTAACAACGCGGGCGTCCCGGAGCATACGCCGACGCATAGTGCGCTGCATCACTTAGAAAGGTCAGAAACTTTACCCTTGTTCTATGTCTTTTAAAAGTTCTACCAGGCATGGTGCACTCAGCACTTTAGGTAAGAAGCTACAAGTATTGATAGGGATTCTTATAAAAAAAACCGTCCAAGTGCGAGTCTTACTCGCGCACCGAGGGTTCCGTATCAGTTTTGGACGTATAAAGTGAAAAAAACCGGACCGCATAACTAAGTTTGTTTGTTAAGGAATTTTGATGATTTTGAAAAAACTACAATAGTTAGGAATATCGTTTTATTTTTGGTGCAATATTTGGATCAATTCCTATCAACTTTAATTATTTCAGATTTTTCGCTCCGCAAACTTCGGAGATAAGGGAATGGTTTTTTTCAGACGTTTTTCATCATATGTCGAAAACTGTGAGACATAAAATTAAATAAAAATATATTTTGAAATGTGCAGATCAAGCCCTTTCATATGATATGTCACATGACCGTAACCCCACTTTGAAATTTTGGACCCCCACTCCGGCCCCTTTAGCAATGAAAATAAAAATATTTTTTTAATTTTTTCATTTGCAATAAAGTTGGACAAGCATTCTTTATAACTGTTCCAAATTTCAAGTCGATAGCATTAGTAGTTGCTGAAATAAGGTGTGACAGACAGACAGACAGACAGACGAAGTCGCACCATAAGGGCTCCTTTTTTACCATTTTGGTAAAGAACCCTAAAAACTAATTCATGTGTCTATGCAAAATAAAGTTCTTTGAACTTTTAAACAAATAAACTATGCCTAATTCTAAATTATGTTGGAGTGTTCATACTCCATGTCATTTATTTACGCCCAAAGATGCGTCACAAATTCACAATTAGTGTTGAGATTGAGACATGTATCTTTCGAGGCTACTAATTCCCAAATCATTTTTTTTACTGTTCTCTTAATCCTAGATAGATAGTGACGATTTCGTTCTTATCGTAGGCTTCTCCAAGGAGTCACCAGCAGGATAAAAAGCTTCTCAACATCAGAGCTGATCGAGGCATTCTCGCCGGTGTCTCTGCCTGAAGACATCGACATAGAAGACTTGCATGTAAGTATTTGTATAATAAAAGGAGCAGATTTGCGCCAAATATGTTGGCTATTTTTCGAAGACCTCAATAAGCTCGTTTAACGGTGATATTGCGGATGAGTACGATTTAGACTAGCTCCAAGGTCTACCTCACGGAGGAAATACACAGAGGAGATGCCCTTAGCTAACACGAACCGTGATACTTTTGGAGTCGTGACGTCATCTTGCCACGCCCACTTTGGGCGTGGCCTCAATCAGTCGGTCGCCACTGTTAGTGCGAATAAAACGTTCGCGTTCCCACCGTTTATTATTATTTTCTTTAATATTTGATAGAAAAAGATGAATGTTGTATTTGATTTTGTATGTTATCCTGCAAAAGCTACTCGGATAAACGTTCTGATGCTATGAATGGCGTCACATTTCACTTGCAAATATTTTTAAACATAATTTATTCTAAGAAGTTCTAGAAAATACTCGGAATGACATTCGACACTGTCCCCTAGAAATACTTTTACTGCTCGACAAAAGATGGTGTCACTTTTTATCACATGAATCGGTACAAACTACGTGATAATTACTATATCGTTATGATTAGTAGTGTAGTGAAATAAATTTTAGATTACTTACAGCCTTTTTTTGCAAAAATATCGTATTATTCGCAGTAGGTATTACCTACTGTATAGTAGATTATTATTTTGAGGCGCACGCACGCCGTACGGCGTGAAGTAGCCTAAACAATTTAGTGTTTCCATCTTACGTTTTGATTTCACCCTAAAAGTTTTGTCACTTTGACACTAAAATCTTTTTCGTTTTAATAATTAATATAAAGTGTATTCGGATAGAACTTGCGAACAATGTAAACAAACACTTTAGTCAATATTTCTCTAATAACCATCACCATTAACGATCAAACACGGTTTATAAAAACTAGATTAATCCATAAAAATTAAAAATTCATTTTGCGGTTGAAGTTAGATGTCAAATTGACTTTCAAAGTTTTTTCTTCGAAACTCTATTTGTTTTTGAAAATCAGTGAGGTTAGGTTTTATAGAGAAATAAATTTATTCAATTATTCCATAATATTTTTTTTTCAAATTCTCCTACTAATTATTATGTCTAAGTAATATTATTATGTCCTATACGTACACCTAGACTGCCCAATATCTTCTATCTTTCAGTCCATCCAAGGGTTGTCTGGAAGAGATCGCCTTGAGTGATAAGACCATAAGACCGCACATTTTAAATTAGTAGGGAAGCTTTTTCTGTATATGATATTATGGTGTACAATAAAGAGTAAATAAATAAATAAAGGGTTATGTCGACGGCTGAAAGTTAAACCTTCTAAATGGCCGAATTAAAGGTTTTGCTAGCCGGTTTGGCCCAAATCCGTGTAGCACATTGGAGAAAATGTGTTGTCCATGTTTTAAAAGAGGAAAATATTAAAAATATACATACATACATACCATACCGCTACAATTATTTAACCCTAGATCACTCACCATTCGTATAATAGACGACGCGCACCTAGCGCTTTCGCCATTTCGCCAACTTCCCGTTGCCCCCCGCCCCGCACTCTTTTAGTACCTTCCTGGATAGTGAAATTAGTGACCCGCAAGGACTCATTGCGGATGCACGATTATTAGGTGGACATATATCGCGTGATCGTCAGTTATTGCCCAGCGAAAAAACGTCGCATGACCAAATACTTTTGCAAGGGCTGCAAGAGGGCTATTTGTGGCGAACATACAGTTTCTATGTGTAATTCCTGTACTGATTAGGATATTTCAATTTTTTGTATTATTATATGATACTTTAAGAGCTTAATTACTGTGAACTTTAATTTGATTTAAGAAAATTAAACTGATTTTTAAAAGGAATGTTTTTTTTTTCGTAGTCTCAGAGACGAAAGGTTAGTTACAGCGTTACTCGAAAATAAGGTTAGTGAGCTAGGGTTAATAACTAGCTTCCGCCCGCGTTTTGGGCGTAAAAAGTAGCCTATGTGTTATTCTGATGTATAAGCTATATTACTGTGAAGTTTCATCAAAATCTGTTTAGTAGTTATTGCATGAACGAGTAACAAACATCCATACATCCTCACAAACTTTCACATTTATAATATTAGTAGGATAGGATATAGTAGGATTTGCATTTATATAAGGTCCTACTCTTCATACTCGAAATATTTTAAGAGGCACATCTGTTGGTGGCCTAAAGATGCTACCTACAAACGAAAAAAAAAGAGTACATATTTTTTTTAAATAAATTAATTTAAAATTATTTGATTTACATAAAAATACTCGCTCTTTATTATTTTCAACATCCACTACGCTAGTTTTTAAGTAACTTACTATTATTATTCGAAATTAGCGTAATAGATGTTGAAAATAGTATTTTTTTTAATAGTATTTATATTTAGTGTCAAAATAATTTTAAAATAATTCATTTAATAAAAATAAATACTCAAATATTTTTTTTTTCATTTGTATTGCATCTTTACCACCTATAGATGTGCCCCTTAAAATATTTCGATTATGAAGGGTAGGACCCTATATACAACCACACCGCAATGTTTTGATACACTATGTGTATCACTGTCAACAATAAATGACCAACCTTCACACAGTATACGGACACGGATACACGACATCCAGCAATCCTTCCTCCATGAGCCTCTGTCAGGACTCACAGACAGACTTGACAGACTCTGTCAAGTGCGACAACTTCACACTTGCGTTTCGTTGTCAATTTTATTGATGTTCTGAACTAATCAGCGGATGCGACATATAAATATATTTTTTTAAATAGGCCGTAGGTATTACAATGTGTGAAAATTTTTAGGAAAGAATTAACGAAAATCAGATTTTTATTATATGTTCGTACCACAAACAAAATAGGGAACTATTTACACAAATCTCATTTTCCACTAAACCTTATGGGCCGTACCACAAAAAAGATAAACACGTGTTCAACACGAATGCTTCCAAATATAATACGCACTTGTTTTAGCACTAACTTGAATAAAAAAAGTGTGTATTATTTTTTTTTTTTTTATTTTTTTTAAAATAAGAGCCATCCTAAGCTACCCTTTAAATTGATCTTTTTTCCCTACAATAAGGCGAAATTCCATAAAGTGGAAACACTAGTAGTAAAACAGTTTTGACTATTTGCCAAGGTAAAACTAGCGGAATATAGCTAAACTACGTCGTACCAATTTTTAGTCGTAGACTTGTAGGTAATGCTATTCACCACTAGATGGAGACACTTTGAGGTGGGTGGAGTCTCAGGTACCCTCCGGCCCCCGCGTCCCGCAAAATATCACGCATCGTAGTAAAGACAAATCCCTTTACAACACCTCTACTCTGTAATTCCTCTGTGGTCTACCTAGACCCCCATACAAATAAACACTTAATAACAATTTCAAAAAATACTTTTGTTATTTTATGTCGTCAAAATGCCATTCCCCCTCAGATCATAGAAACAAGGACACACGAACGATAGAAACACGTCGCAGGAGACACGGCTTAAAGCCGCGTCTCCTGCGCCCTGTTTTCGTGTTCGACGAACATCGAACAGTGAACAGTGAACGAGAAAGGGGCGTGGTCTACGTGTTTTGACGAATAAAAACACTCAAAACACGTAGACCACGCCCCTTTATCGTTCACTGTTCACTGTTCGATGTTCGTCGAACACGAAAACAGGGCGCAGGAGACACGGCTTTAGGGTCAAAACAGACGCCCGGAACGGCCCTCCGGAATTGAGAGAACGAATGAATGAAATTGAACGATTACGGCTAGAATCGTTCAATTTATGAACGATATCATTCAACTTATGAATGATATCATTCAATTTATGAAAAATTCATAACCGGAAAAAATAAGACTGACGTTCAATGATTTTATATGGGTATCTGAACGTTTTGGTTTCAGATTCTGCATTCCGTTTCTTAAATTCAGTAAGCCATTCCGGACGTTTGTTTTGACCCTTAAGGCGCGAACACGAAAACACGTCGCAGGAGACGCGCCTTTAGCCGAAGTCTAGGGCTGCCATACGTCCCAGTACACCGGGACATGTCCCGGTTTTAATCCTTGTGTCCCGGTCAGTAAGCCAGTTGTCCCGGTTTGGTAGTTAGACATGCATAGTTGCATATACGAAATTGTAAAAGTTAATCTCAAAATATGCCAATCTCTCTTTGCAATCCTACAATAATATGGAACGGGTGTTTTGGTTGATCTCATCGCAGTGGACGAAAAAACGAAATGGGTGAAAATAAAAACCTGCCTAATAAAAAAGTCAGAAATAAACACATTACCCTCCTTTGCGTCGCGCAGTCGGGTAAAAACAAATGAATGGGCAAAGTAAAGTTGCACTGAGAACGTAGAGTAAGCCTAAGAAAACTAGGATGTCGTTTTTCCTAACTAAATATCTACGAAAAATCAAATTTGAAACTAAAAGTTTCTAATCTCGGTCTAAAAGAGTCTTGATACCACCATTTTCAGGGTTCCGTACCAAAATGGTAAAAAAGGAACCCTTATGGTGCGACTTCGTCTGTCTGTCTGTCTGTCACACCTGCTTATTTCAGCAACTACTTATGCTATCGACTTGAAATTTAGAACAGTTATAAAGAATACTTGTTCAACTTTATTGCAAATGAATAAAGACCAAAAATATTTTTATTTTCATTGCAAAAGGGGCCGGAGTGGGGGTCCGAAATTTTAAAGTGGGGTTACTAGGTCAAGTGACATATCATATGAAAGGGCTTGATTTGCACATTTCAAAATATATTTTTATTTTATGTCTCACAGTTTTCGACATATGATGAAAAATTTCCAAAAAAATACCATTCCCCCCCTCCTTATCTCCGAAGTTTGCGGGGCGAAAAATCTGAAATAATTAGAGTTGATAGGAATTGACCCAAATATGGCACCAAAAATAAAACGATGTTCCTAAGTAGTACAGTTTTTTCAAAATCATCAAAATTCCTTCACAAACAAACTTATGCGGTCCGGATTTTTTCACATTATACGTCCAAAACTGATACGGAACCCTCGGTGCGCGAGTACGACTCGCACTTGGCCGGTTTTTTTTTTCTATTCCAAATGTCCCGGTCGGCGTCTCAGCATTTATGGCAGCCCTGCCGTAGTCTCATGTCCATTTAAAGCATTATGTGCAGAACTCGTCGATCCACCCGGCGGAGCGCGCGAACGGCGCGGCGCAGGCGGGCGGCTCGGCGCTGGCCGACCACAAGCCGTGAGTAGGTTTAGTTCCAATGGATGTTGTCTGTACCTACCACTGTTTACTTACTCAGTTTGTTGGCTAACTTAGTTTAGAGCGATATTAAACGTTCATTTATCTAGGACCATATCTAAAAAGATCTAGAATTATATCTTTGTCCTATAAATATAGGACAAAGATATAATTCTAGATCTTTTTGCATAAACTAAGAATGACGTTGTATTACAGCATGTAACAAAAACCCTTCGATGTCAAAGGTGGCTATTAAGCTCATCATTATGAATATTTTTTACTGTGGGGAAAAAAAAAATCAGCTGTTCCATACATTTATGTTCACATAACTCAACAAAATGTATGGAACAGCAGATTTTTTTTTGGCGATTTTAGTGTTGGTTCCATAGTAAAAGTTGTTCATAATGATAAGTACAATGACCCCTTAAAATATTTCCACTGTCTAACCTGCCACCCTGTACATAATATAAGAAATTCATACGCTTCCCTATGACGGATAACGTGCCCGAATAGCTAGCAACTTCATCACATTGGATAGTAATGCTTATTATTTCTACAAAAATAAGCAAAGTCTGATCTTCTTTAGCCCCATTATTGCTCTGAATAAAAATCTTTAGCGACCTCGTAACTAACTTTCACACACAAAATAACGTGTGACAAGTCACATATGCACAAGCGCTGCGCTGGACTTCACTGCCCTATTATGTAAGGCACCTTTTTGGAGACTATGCGCTGACTATACATATACAGTGTGGCCAGGCAAGGCTGGATTTAGGGCAGGGCAACAGGGGCAGTGGCCCCGGAGCCCCACAAAAAAGGGGCCTCCACAAGAAAGGAGCCTCCACAACTTGATTCTTTTTTATACGGGTAAAATTAAAACCAGTGCGGATATTTTAGGAGGTGAAAGTACTCATGAATATGATCAACTTTTATTATGGGACCGACACGGAAATATGAAAAAAAAAATCTCACCTCCTAAAATATCCGCACTGCTTTTAATTTTACCCTGTATAAGAACAGTAAAATCTGTTTGTCAAAGAGAAGAAAGTTCACATTCACGTAGTATTTTTTTGAATTTTAGAAAATTCAAAAAAATACTATGTAAATATGAACTTTCTGAATGGATTATTCAAAAGATGCACTATTTGTTTCATTCTGCTCGTTAAGAGCATTTTTTTATTGAAATAAATTGGTACTGGTCCGATAGATGTCACCAAACGCTCCTAAGAAGCGTGTACAAAGGGATCTCAAAATTCAAATGAGTCGGGCGGGGCTCGGTAGCTCAGTTGGACAGAGCACGCCACGAAACGGCAGAGGCCGCGGGTTCAAATCCCGCTCGGGTCATATGATTTTTGAGAATCACTTATATATGTAATAACTAAATTGGTACCTACTATTGAAAAACTGTGAAATATTTATTTTGTATGATTAATAATTATTTTTTTCGTCTGATTCCTAGGTTCGGGGCCTCTAATTTTTGGTTGCCCCAGGGGCTCCACGCCTTTAAATCCGGTCGTGTAACCTGGCAGTTAGCATTGGACCACTTATTCAACCCTAGCATAATTGGACCACTTCTCAATCAACCCCATCTTATTGTAAGTTCTGGTACAGTGAAGCGGATCCCCTATGGTGGCGCGACAAGTTGTCGCTGGACGAGTCGCAGCTGACGCTGGTGGGGTTCAGCAAGGGCTGCGTGGTGCTCAACCAGCTCATCTACGAGTTCCACTACACCAAGACCCTCACGCCCGGGGATGAGCATATGATGAGGTAAGGGACTGATAAGGCAAAATGTTCAGGGGTTACGAAATTCCATTACAATTTCTAAGCATCATACTTCACACAGGTATAATATTTATTTAACACAACACACTACCATTACAGCATTATCCCAAAGCTACAGGGTGGTTCTTAATCCATGTACTTATAACAATTATATAAATATTCGAAGGGACTATTAGACTTACCCCCAGTTTCCGAAATTCAGGTCAAGCAACTGATAAGTAAGTCTGCTGTCAAGTCTCATCTCAGATGTGCTTATTGACTTACCGAAATAACATTGGCCAATGATATTACTTGACATGAGTTTTCATAACAGATAATGGCCGTTCCCAATAACCGATCTATCGGCTCTTTCTCCTACTAGAGATAGATTTTTGACATAAGCTGTATACATTAACCTCTTTGATAAGTGGAAACGCCATCTTGGCAACTTGACATAACATCTAAAAAAAATCTTTTTGTACCGAATTCCATTTGAATCGGTTCAGTAGTTACAATATTTCGCAAAACGGAAAACATTTTAATGAGAGTAACGGCTAATGTGAAATGTGCCAAGGCTTGTCGTCTAGTAATCTAGTTCACCGACAAGATAACAATCCGTTAAATTGATATATTTTCATTATATTTTACGTCTCAAAGAAAAATAATACTAAATTAGGTAAAATACAAACAACTTTAGAAGTGATGTCAAAAATCTATCTATAGTTGGGTAAAGAGACAATAGATCGGTTATTGGGAACGGCCATAATCTGAACAGGCTTTCAGAAACTAGGGGTATCACTAGCTTATTTAGATCCCTTTTAAAATTAAAATAAAATCTTGTTTCTGCAAAAAGGGAACCACGGGAATCATTTCAGTTTTAGAGGCGATCGTCTGAATATTACTGACATTTCTCCACCTAGGTTTATCTTGTTTATGAAAATGTTATCAATACCAGTTTAAACTATGCTAAACCCGCTTAAACCCCCATGAACTTATGTAATAACTTGATGGCTCTCATGTATTCCCCATAGGTTCATGGAGCGCATAGTGGACATGTGCTGGCTGGACGGCGGGCACGCGGGCGGCAAGAACACCTGGATCACCTCGCGCAGCCTGCTCGAGACGCTCACCAGGCTCAGTAAGCTCACGTCATTACACCACAGGACGGCGGCACGCGGGCGGCAAGAACACCTGGATCACCTCGCGCAGCCTGCTCGAGACGCTCACCAGGCTCAGTAAGCTCACGTCATTACACCACAGGACGGCGGCACGCGGGCGGCAAGAACACCTGGATCACCTCGCGCAGCCTGCTCGAGACGCTCACCAGGCTCAGTAAGCTCACGTCATTACACCACAGGACGGCGGCACGCGGGCGGCAAGAACACCTGGATCACCTCGCGCAGCCTGCTCGAGACGCTCACCAGGCTCAGTAAGCTCACGTCATTACACCACAGGACGGCGGCACGCGGGCGGCAAGAACACCTGGATCACCTCGCGCAGCCTGCTCGAGACGCTCACCAGGCTCAGTAAGCTCACGTCATTACACCACAGGACGGCGGCACGCGGGCGGCAAGAACACCTGGATCACCTCGCGCAGCCTGCTCGAGACGCTCACCAGGCTCAGTAAGCTCACGTCATTACACCACAGGACGGCGGCACGCGGGCGGCAAGAACACCTGGATCACCTCGCGCAGCCTGCTCGAGACGCTCACCAGGCTCAGTAAGCTCACGTCATTACACCACAGGACGGCGGCACGCGGGCGGCAAGAACACCTGGATCACCTCGCGCAGCCTGCTCGAGACGCTCACCAGGCTCAGTAAGCTCACGTCATTACACCACAGGACGGCGGCACGCGGGCGGCAAGAACACCTGGATCACCTCGCGCAGCCTGCTCGAGACGCTCACCAGGCTCAGTAAGCTCACGTCATTACACCACAGGACGGCGGCACGCGGGCGGCAAGAACACCTGGATCACCTCGCGCAGCCTGCTCGAGACGCTCACCAGGCTCAGTAAGCTCACGTCATTACACCACAGGACGGCGGCACGCGGGCGGCAAGAACACCTGGATCACCTCGCGCAGCCTGCTCGAGACGCTCACCAGGCTCAGTAAGCTCACGTCATTACACCACAGGACGGCGGCACGCGGGCGGCAAGAACACCTGGATCACCTCGCGCAGCCTGCTCGAGACGCTCACCAGGCTCAGTAAGCTCACGTCATTACACCACAGGACGGCGGCACGCGGGCGGCAAGAACACCTGGATCACCTCGCGCAGCCTGCTCGAGACGCTCACCAGGCTCAGTAAGCTCACGTCATTACACCACAGGACGGCGGCACGCGGGCGGCAAGAACACCTGGATCACCTCGCGCAGCCTGCTCGAGACGCTCACCAGGCTCAGTAAGCTCACGTCATTACACCACAGGACGGCGGCACGCGGGCGGCAAGAACACCTGGATCACCTCGCGCAGCCTGCTCGAGACGCTCACCAGGCTCAGTAAGCTCACGTCATTACACCACAGGACGGCGGCACGCGGGCGGCAAGAACACCTGGATCACCTCGCGCAGCCTGCTCGAGACGCTCACCAGGCTCAGTAAGCTCACGTCATTACACCACAGGACGGCGGCACGCGGGCGGCAAGAACACCTGGATCACCTCGCGCAGCCTGCTCGAGACGCTCACCAGGCTCAGTAAGCTCACGTCATTACACCACAGGACGGCGGCACGCGGGCGGCAAGAACACCTGGATCACCTCGCGCAGCCTGCTCGAGACGCTCACCAGGCTCAGTAAGCTCACGTCATTACACCACAGGACGGCGGCACGCGGGCGGCAAGAACACCTGGATCACCTCGCGCAGCCTGCTCGAGACGCTCACCAGGCTCAGTAAGCTCACGTCATTACACCACAGGACGGCGGCACGCGGGCGGCAAGAACACCTGGATCACCTCGCGCAGCCTGCTCGAGACGCTCACCAGGCTCAGTAAGCTCACGTCATTACACCACAGGACGGCGGCACGCGGGCGGCAAGAACACCTGGATCACCTCGCGCAGCCTGCTCGAGACGCTCACCAGGCTCAGTAAGCTCACGTCATTACACCACAGGACGGCGGCACGCGGGCGGCAAGAACACCTGGATCACCTCGCGCAGCCTGCTCGAGACGCTCACCAGGCTCAGTAAGCTCACGTCATTACACCACAGGACGGCGGCACGCGGGCGGCAAGAACACCTGGATCACCTCGCGCAG
The DNA here is from genome assembly GCA_948465475.1 of Thalpophila matura. NCBI lineage: Eukaryota > Metazoa > Arthropoda > Insecta > Lepidoptera > Noctuidae > Thalpophila > Thalpophila matura. Next base: position 16,476,108 of record OX419186.1, on the reverse strand, counting down.
CCTGCTCGAGACGCTCACCAGGCTCAGTAAGCTCACGTCATTACACCACAGGACGGCGGCACGCGGGCGGCAAGAACACCTGGATCACCTCGCGCAGCCTGCTCGAGACGCTCACCAGGCTCAGTAAGCTCACGTCATTACACCACAGGACGGCGGCACGCGGGCGGCAAGAACACCTGGATCACCTCGCGCAGCCTGCTCGAGACGCTCACCAGGCTCAGTAAGCTCACGTCATTACACCACAGGACGGCGGCACGCGGGCGGCAAGAACACCTGGATCACCTCGCGCAGCCTGCTCGAGACGCTCACCAGGCTCAGTAAGCTCACGTCATTACACCACAGGACGGCGGCACGCGGGCGGCAAGAACACCTGGATCACCTCGCGCAGCCTGCTCGAGACGCTCACCAGGCTCAGTAAGCTCACGTCATTACACCACAGGACGGCGGCACGCGGGCGGCAAGAACACCTGGATCACCTCGCGCAGCCTGCTCGAGACGCTCACCAGGCTCAGTAAGCTCACGTCATTACACCACAGGACGGCGGCACGCGGGCGGCAAGAACACCTGGATCACCTCGCGCAGCCTGCTCGAGACGCTCACCAGGCTCAGTAAGCTCACGTCATTACACCACAGGACGGCGGCACGCGGGCGGCAAGAACACCTGGATCACCTCGCGCAGCCTGCTCGAGACGCTCACCAGGCTCAGTAAGCTCACGTCATTACACCACAGGACGGCGGCACGCGGGCGGCAAGAACACCTGGATCACCTCGCGCAGCCTGCTCGAGACGCTCACCAGGCTCAGTAAGCTCACGTCATTACACCACAGGACGGCGGCACGCGGGCGGCAAGAACACCTGAATCACCTCGCGCAGCCTGCTCGAGACGCTCACTAGGCTCAGTAAGCTCACGTCATTACACCACAGGACGGCGGCACGCGGGCGGCAAGAACACCTGGATCACCTCGCGCAGCCTGCTCGAGACGCTCACCAGGCTCAGTAAGCTCACGTCATTACACCACAGGACGGCGGCACGCGGGCGGCAAGAACACCTGGATCACCTCGCGCAGCCTGCTCGAGACGCTCACCAGGCTCAGTAAGCTCACGTCATTACACCACAGGACGGCGGCACGCGGGCGGCAAGAACACCTGGATCACCTCGCGCAGCCTGCTCGAGACGCTCACCAGGCTCAGTAAGCTCACGTCATTACACCACAGGACGGCGGCACGCGGGCGGCAAGAACACCTGGATCACCTCGCGCAGCCTGCTCGAGACGCTCACCAGGCTCAGTAAGCTCACGTCATTACACCACAGGACGGCGGCACGCGGGCGGCAAGAACACCTGGATCACCTCGCGCAGCCTGCTCGAGACGCTCACCAGGCTCAGTAAGCTCACGTCATTACACCACAGGACGGCGGCACGCGGGCGGCAAGAACACCTGGATCACCTCGCGCAGCCTGCTCGAGACGCTCACCAGGCTCAGTAAGCTCACGTCATTACACCACAGGACGGCGGCACGCGGGCGGCAAGAACACCTGGATCACCTCGCGCAGCCTGCTCGAGACGCTCACCAGGCTCAGTAAGCTCATCACTTGACAATCATCGAGCTTTAGAATGAGATATCGGCTAGCTTCGGCTTTATAGAGCGTCATCTCTGTCGCACAAAGCACTATAGAGCGTTTCACGTAAAAATTCCCTTGGACGCCATGTTGGCTCCCCTGTCTGTCACTCCTGTATTTATGTCTGGGACACTAAAAAGTGGTGAACGAGAATTGGTGCTGAAAGAAAACTTCCAACACCGTTATGAGGCGGATTTTTCAAATGCGACAGATGCAGGGTTAAAAAGTTAAAAACGTTGTAACATATTGACATTCAGGTCAGCCAACATAGCGTCAAAGGGAATCCTTATGTGAAACGCTCTATAACAGACCGGTATCATTCAAGTCAACGACAAAACGTCATATAGGTACGTGTGACACCGGCTCCACACGTTGACCCAAACGTTGGCCCCAACGCCACTCGCCCAACGTGTGGATCTAGAAAATAGTATTGTCCAACGTTGGGGCCAATGCTATTTTATAGATCCACACGTTGGGCGTGTGGCATTGGGGCCAACGTGTGGAGCCGACGTGACGGATACTCAAACTCGATGTGTAATATACTCAGAGGCACAATTAACCGGCCACCTATGTTTAGTGTCACCACGTTTGCTTTCGAAATCGTAAAAATGCTTCGGGAACACAAATCAGAAAAGCAGTGAGAGTGTGCACGCTGGTCAGTGAAGATGAGGTGATAAATGATTACGAGCTTTCAAAATTTTTGAATATTGGAGAGAGAGCCGGGGAGCGTTGGTTGTGGCACGAAAAATTATCGAGAGCGACATGAACTCGTTACGAATGGCGGCGACCGACTACTTCCTTTTTCTTCCGTGCGGCGCTAGTGCCGCGCGTCACTTAACCCGTACGCTAGCACCGACCAAAACTAAACCCTTCGACTGCCCTCTCCGACTTTAATACAATAAACAAAGTTTACAAAAGGTTGCGTAGTGCATACATGACACAGTACAAAATATAGGTAAATCATTTTGAACATTGGTAAGATTATTTCGCGTCGTCAACAGAGAGTAATAAGTGTTTAATTTATTGCTATAGTAGCTACTTATGAAGTAACATTCATCATGATATGCTTTATTTAACTTAAACAAACGTGGTGACACTAAACATAGGTGGCCGGTTAATTGTGCCTCTGAGTATATTTATTGCCGGGTACTGTAGTAGTTAGCTTAAGGCCCCGGTATACGCCAACGGCCTTGAGTGATTTGGGCGGTATAGCTTGAGTGTTCTGCGCTGAGTTCAAGCAACGCGACATACATCCACCGAGCAATACGACTCGCCTATCAAGGAGCGCGCTGTGCAGAATTAGACGTATTATTACTTTTTCGTATCTAAAATATAAAATAAAAAAAAAGTAACAGGCAATATTATAGGTAGTAACATAGTCTTTTCACACAAAACAAATCATGAAAATATCTTAAGCGGTTTGAAAGTAATTACGTTTTTATATTTTGGGTAGACAGGAATTCATGAATTTATTTCATTAAGTATTTTACTACAATAGTTAAATATTCACAGGTACGATTGATGTATATATGTTCTAGTTTAACATAAAAAAATTGCACAACTAACCTGCATTATTTGACGGCGAAATAAGAGATTTAAAACTGGCCGTTACCATTTACCTTCGCCTTAACAGTCAACCTACTGTGGTTTGTAATACATCAGTAAGGCTACTTTCAGTTCTTTCTTACATTTTTGAGCTTGTAAGTTGAAAGAATAATGTAATTTGGGATGGCGTCAAAACATTGTCTTCCCTTTTTAAGGGGGGGGGTTTAGGTTCGTCGAGTATCTTTAAAAAGGAAAGTTTTGTCTTACGCTCTTTGACAAAAATATTTCTGTGTTCTAGATGTGAACGTGTTTATCCACGTGAGTCCTTACCAAGTGCAGGATGAGGGCAGACCCTGGATCGGCAGGGAGGAGAAGGCTTTCACCGGCCTGCTCAAGAAGTTGGGCGCTAAGGTAAATAAACTCTTTTGTGCCAATGCTGTAGTTCAATTTGAACCTTATGAAAATGTTATTAAAGTTCACATCTTGCGCTCGCGTAATAATAGGTTATTCATTTACAGTATTTATACCAGATTTTATATCGAGAAATCCACTCATGTCCACTCAGCCAAATGGCCACATACATAATTAAATTTGTACGGAACCCTCAGGGCGCGACTCTTACTCACACTTTACCGGGTTTTTTATTAATAAGTTTGTGTTTAACCGCCATCTCGCCTGGGCCCCAATTCTGCTATTGCTGCTATTGCAATTGTGTATGAATGGTGTCATAATGACACTATTACGGTCAAAACCAAAGCGCTCATTGGCGTAGGCGTCGTCGCTTATAACTTTGCCAATTTTGTAGATGTTTCATCGGTTTTTTTGGTGTTAATTATCTTTTTTCAAATAGTTTACAGATTCACAATAAAAAAATATATTCAACATCCTATTGGCTAACGATCGTAAGATTGTACGATGAGATTTCGTCGTGCGATGGAAATAAGTTCCTGCTTTTGCTGTGATCGCGCGATGATTTGCAAGCTTCAATTAGGACACTAAAGAAATGTGTGTGTTTAATTTCGTCGTGCGATGATATCGCATCGTTAGCTCGTACGATCGTTAGCCAATTAGGACCATGGTATGCTATCTTAGAACAAATGTAGTGGTCTTCTAAAAAAAAACGTTTGTCGGTTGTTAACGAGATGGCGCTATTCTAAATTATTACTATGAACTATGCTTTTTTAAAAGACATGACTTTGGAATCAAGTCTTTTTGATCCAGATAAATAAATTTGATCAGTGCTGCCATATTAAAATGAATATGGTAGGGTAGTAGAATAATAAACTAGTGTTTATATACAAAAACTGAAGCTTGCGCTATCATTAAATTATTGTTTCAGTTTATTTTAGGTTTAAAACTCAGTTTTTATAAGTTTATATGCTATATGAATATTGTTATAAAGAAAACAATTTTGCCATTTTTTGGCTTGGTACGTTAGTTCAATTTTCACTAGCAACATTGAGTTGTGATGCGCGCGCAGGTCTTAAGTACCATATAGAGATGGCGGTTCTTTCCGAAAAAGATCGATTATTAAATGACCTAATGAATCGATTCACAAAAAAATCGAGGTCTATAAGATCGATTTCCGAAAAATCGATCTTTTTTTCAAATTTTCGTTTATAATGTGATATAAATCTATTTCATTAAAAACAAGATACATATATTATTATAATTTAACGATCTCTTATCAGTAAAATCAGGTAATTCGATAATAAAAAATATTTTTATTACCATATCAAACTAACAGATCAAGTATAAAACAAGACATTTATTTTCTACATTAAGTTTTACAAAGTTAAGAAAATGATTAAGAATGATGGTTTACAAAGATAATAGTCAAAGACTAAGTCAAACACTACAAACGTAACTTTTTTTATTCAAGAGACGCGAAGGAATCTACACATACAGCCATCTCGCGAGTTTTTGAATAATTCATTCTTTAACCGGCAGCACTTTTATAATACGAGTACATTCAATTAATTGTAAATAGTGTTATGGTAAAAAAAAAAAAAAAAATGAATTTTCAAGGGTGAAAAATCGATTCACCGAATCGATTCAATATTACATATCGAATTAAAAAATCGATCTTATTGGCTCCAAAAATCGATTATTCGATTAATCGATTTCAGATCGCATCCCTAGTACCATATTGTTTTGAATTTTTCACTCACTGGAAATCTGCGAACTTTACTTGTTTTTATCTGTTTGAATAAGTAGAATTTGCTTAAAGTGTGTAATTTGAAAGTGCTTCATAATCTCGTTGAGAAGAGCAATAGTTCGTCTGAGTTAGTGTCAAGTTTCTATAAATATACACTGTGTTTTGGTGAGATATAGGACTCCAGTTTTGTTTGAGATAAAACTCCAGTTTTGTTTGAGATAAGACTCCAATTTTGCTTGAGATAAGACTCCAAAGTGTTTTGTGTTGTGTTGTTGTGACTTAAAAACTTGAAATACCTACCTAAAACTTGAAATACCTGTGAAATTAAAAACTATAAATACCTAGCTATATAGAGGTATGTTATACCTAGCTATACCTATATAGTTATAGCTAGGTATGTTGTACCATTGAAATCATTTGTCGGTTGAGAACTAGATGGAGCCACTTAAACGGTACCAAAAAAAACGCCGAGTTAGCAGTCTATTTCCTATATACATATTAGTCTATGATTAGGACGACACCTTAGCTATCTGTTTCGTCATTGGTCAAAACGATGTCATTGAGAGACCATTCTAACACGATTATGACAATAGGATGTTGAATATTTTTTTTTTATTGTGAATCTGTAAACTATTTGAAAAAAGATAATTAACACCAAAAAAACCGATGAAACATTTACAAAATTGGCAAAGTTATAAGCGTTTTAAAATGATTTGCTAGACACGGACGGCACGCATGATAAGTGACGTAACACCACCTATGTCCGCTTCGCGCGACAAAGACGGAGCGATACTCCCTCCAAAAACTTTAAAAGCGTCTATGTTTTCCATTTCGCGATATTTTTTTTTTTTTTGCTTTTTTGTTATTTCTATTCCTTCTTTGGAATAAAATAATTTATTTGTACTTTTTTAATAGTAGTCCACTACCGTATTGCATTAGCAGACTTGGGCCCCTGATCTCGTCTACAATGGAGCACGTTTGCCTAGAAAATTGATCGATTCTGTCTGTATATTCCCCAGGTGAACAGATACCTGCACGACCAGCCCGGTATGGTGCACTCGCTTCAGATGCACTTCGAGGTGCTCACCAACTTCAAGCGCATGCAGGACTGTATACCTGCCGGCATGCCCGACACTTCCGATGAAGACGCTTAAACAAGCAAACACCAGAGAGCAGAGTGGATTTTTTTATAGAGAATGGTTGATGGTACGTAGACCACGGACAATGTTCGACAGACATTTTGCTAGTAGACAATGGTGCTGATTCTGTTGAACATCACACTAAACTAATTTTAATCACACTATAGCTCTTTCTTACAAATAACATTGAAAAACGACTGAAAATATTTAGAACTGTCAAATTAGCCTGTGCCCTTGTGTATGCGTTTACGGGAAAATAGTCGTGACCTTTTGCAATTACGACTAAATTGACGTTAAAACTATTCAAGTGGACTAATTTGACAGGATTAAATATCTGCTATTCCTCTCTCATGTTTTTTATTAGAAAGAGACATGATAAGACTAAATTAGTTTAGTTCGTAAATAAGAGATTCGGCACCATTATATCAAACTATGGTAACTTGTCGGGGACTTGCCATCTTGTCTATGTCGTCCGTATTGTTCGTTTCCTGCATTGGCTCATTCGCTAGCGTTCGCCGCCATAGGATGTTGACACAAAAATAAGTATTTTAGAATGAGTACCAAATACGTTTCTATTAGTACACATTATTGATGTTGACAAGGATTTTTGTTATGAACTTCAATGAGTGTGAGAAGAGAATTTCTATTTGTACCTTCCTACTGATTATTATCATAATCACCTAAGAAATATCACTGGCCAACTGGCCACTGGACCAATAAGGTTGACGTTTTATTTACATACTGCTTTCTCGTCAGGAATATACGCGCCTTCGTGGTATATTAGGTATTTGTGTTAGAATTTTATTATAATTTTCACTTGTGTTGTGATAAAGAAAAGGTCAATTTCTGGACGATGTTGGAGAAATTGAATAAGAGGGTTGTGGGGAAATTGTGAGACTCGAGAAAATATGCAATACCATTTTTTCTTATATTTTAGCTGGGCAGATATTTTTTGCCTAGTCAAGCCATCTTAATGGCCTAGAGTTAAGATTATTTTTTTAACTTACTATAATAATAGGTGTTAAACTGAGTTATAAACTCAAGTGCTTATTTGTGAGATATCCTCTCAAGAACTGATTTTTTTCGTTAATTTATTTACTTGCATAAAAATATGTATATAAGTTATGATTACATCGATATGATGACTTTGTGAGATTAAGTTGTGCGGGTCGGATTTGCACCTTGTAGTTTGTAGTTAAGTGTTAAACATTTACGAAGTTTGTAATTTTATGCCATAATAACAGTTGCCAATATTAAGTACATTTTACAGTATAGTAAGAGTGTAATGAAGCAAGCACCCCGCTTTGTTGATGTTTATGATTTACCGCGCCCTCTCCAAGTCGCATTGTGGGAATCTTAACTGTACTATGAGTGTTATGTTACAGGAAGTATCAGTCTAAAGTTACGTTCACAACGCGAGCATTCGAAAGCGAGATAATCATTCGTTTGCACGTATTTGTAAAAATTACTTTGCGAGCTAGCTAATTTGCTATTTATATTGACTAGTATCATCTATGGTCAAAATTCGCTGCTGTCCTCCATAAGTAAACTTTAACTCTATGCTAAATCTCACGGGTGCAAAGGTCTCAACGGGGTGCAAATTTTTCTCTTCAAGTTTTAATATACATATTATGTTGATTCTAAAAAGCGGTGTGCTCCTTTGATCCTCCACACTAACGAAACTGCGAGCTCGACGTACCCACTGCTCGAATGCTCGTACCTGAATACTCGCAGTATGAACGCGCCTTTAGCGGTCTATAATATTATTATGTAATACAACAAAATAAAACGCATTTTGTTTTATTAACTTGTGCTGGTTTCAAAAGAGCAATACAAATTATTGTAACGACTATTATTCGCCCTAGGCGTGTAACTTTTGTCCGGTGATTGAATTGCTACATACAAAAGAGGACCCCGTTCTTACGAGAAAATGTAATGATAATTCTGACACTCCTGAGATTTTATGTTCAGCTTTTGTTTAAATCAAATTATTGTTAAGTATTTATTATCATGTTCGTAAGCCTAGGCTGGGCCTACAGTCAGACTTATCATAAAAAATATTTAGGTTTAAAAACGAATTCGTGTAATTCAGTGTATAGTGTAAATAAATTGCTTTAAAATCGATATTTATTTGGATAGAATGAAATTGATCTCAATTCGATGAATAAAATTATTTTTAAAGCAATGTTTTTGTTATTTTGTACCTTCTAGTATTTTCACAAATTCCTAGGTACTACAAAGAACTAGGATTACGCGGAGGTTGCCTGCATCGTGCAATCGAGAAATAACAGAAGGCATGTAAGTATTAAAACAAATAAAATACAATTTTACTTATAAACAGTTTAATAAGTAAATTCATTCGTTAACTAAATACAGTAACCAATGTACTACAAATAAACCCGCTCGCATCGAAAACAAAATATTATGCTACAAATTACACTCGCCAGGTGACACGCCACGCTGCTTGCAGTGTAACCTTTGCAGCAAAGGTTACGAGTAATGTGATCAAAAGCTTTGATTTATAACGCAACACATTCCAAGCCATTTGTTAAAACTTAAAAGACACTAATCTTAACTTTATTACCAATAAAGAAATAAAAGCTTGAACTTAATAATTAAAATTACTTTTAAATATGTAAAATGCCATGAAATAGCAGGTTCACCTACAGTGGCAGCCTTGGCTTGCTTTACAGTTTTACAGGTTACACTCCAAGCAAAGTTACAAAATACTCAACAAAACGAGTGGACGAACACAGCCTTACCGACCTATACATACATACATAGAGAGGAATGATTTAGTCCCTTGATTAGAACAAAAATGATTAACAAAAACCACAGAGATTTCATTAGAAAGTGATGTTCGAAACTACTACAAAACTATGAAAACTAACTAGGTACTGTATTTGACAATAAGAAAGAAACATCTAGATACTTTTCTAGAAGACTTTCCTTCTCAAACTGTTCCAGAAAAGCTTCTTTCTGCTGTTCCATTGCTATGTACTACATTTTATTCGGTGAAAAGATCTTTTGGATGGCTAGCAACAACATACAGTTTGATCAGAATATACACTAAAAGATAATGCACTTTAAGAGGCAGATTGCTTCATTTCATAGATGAATGCTTACACAGAATGTCTTAGCTAAGATAGATTAGAATTTAATTAAATTACCCTATAAATTCCTGCACTCCTAGAGCAATGAAATTTATTCTAAAACGGTAAATTTATACTTCTTTTCGCTTCAGGTGGGGCGTATGTTAGCTATTCATTGTACAATCGCCATCAAATATTCGGAACGAACACTGTCTAAAATGATTTGATGAGACAAGAGGTGCTTTAAAATGAACAAACAATAACTGTCACTCTAACAAGGATTTGATCCCATTAAAATAAGGTGAATTTTCTTAGCTGTTCAGAGGCCCTAGCCAAGTTGCTTTTCTGTTAACGTTCACGCCAAACGATACGTACAAAATGTATGGCAATGACATTACCTGCGGAAAAGTCACGTGACTCACTAATGTCACTTCCATACATTTTGTCCGTAGCGTTTAGCGTAAACGCTAACAGAAAAGTAACTTGGCTAGGGAGCCATTCTGAAATGTATGTTTGTCTCAATATGTTTGACGATCGCACAATACCATAAACATTAAATCTACCACATATCTATGTAAGCATCCGCTGATATCCTCGCTTGATGTCTCCTCACATGTTCTCAAACTGTCCGTCCTTGTCTAGCAGCAGGATGTTGGGGTTCTCTTTCTCAAAGTCCGTGGGCTTCCTGAGCCGCTGCTGGTCGGTCCACTCGCCCTCCCCGGCGCCCCACTCCCCTACCTTCTCTCCTATCACGTCGATCTCGTCTTTAGCTCTCTGCTTCTCCACCTGAAGGTATTTACATACATATTTTAGTACTAGCAGTTCCCCGTGATTTCGTCTGCGTGAAAATAGATGAAAAGTAGCCTATATGTTTTTCCAGGTCCCGGACTACCTCTTTGCCAAATTTCATCCAAATCCGTCCAGCCGTTTCAGCGTGAAGAAGTAACAAACATACACACACACACAAACTTTCGCATTTATATTAGGATTAAAAAATCGGACAAGTGCGAGCACGAGTCGCACCCTAAGGGTCCCGAAATATGCAATAGCGCCATCTATGCCGCTATTAAAGCATAGTAGATATATCATATCTTGATCATAGATGGCGCTACTGCATACTTCTAGTGGCACCATCTATGAGCAGATGGCTCCACTCATGGTAATGACGGACGGACAACAAAGTGATCCTATAAGGGTCCCGTTTTTCCTTTTGAGGTACGGAACCGTAATTTGTGTTGGCGCTCGATAGTTGACTCAATAGTCTATCGATAGCTGACCAATAGCAAGAATATCGACTGTACTTCGATAGCTCGAATCGTGACAATTGATGGAGGCAATACTATCGATATATATGGTCCGTGCGGGAATCGAACCCGCAACACATCGCGCAACAGCCAACTGTTCAGCCGCGCCAACCGTGCCGTCAAATATAAATAAAGTAAACCGTCTGTCATAGATGAATAAAACACTTTTTTAACAAAAAAAAACCGACTTCAAAAATCCCCACTACAAAGAAAATAATAATTTTGGTTTCGGAAGTCGGTGGCTTTGGTTTTTGTTACCTTTATTTGCCACCGACTTCCGAAACCAAAATTATTATTTTCTTTGTAGTGGGGATTTTTGAAGTCGGTTTTTTTTTTGTTAAAAAAGTGTTTTATTTTTCCCTTTATAGTTCTTTATCCCGTGTTAGATTATTTTCACGAATTCGTTCAACAGTAAATCTTCTACGGAGTGTGTACATTTATGCCTATAACTTTGTACATAGGAATGATTACATAATGTATTATATACTAAAACCTTCCTGAAACTATGTAGATTACGTTAGTGAAAACCCCATCCAAATCGAATCAGTAGTTTTTGAGAAAATCGCGCACATACAAACATACATACATACATACTTACTTACATACATACGGGACGAATACAGAACCTCCTTTTTTGAAGTCGGTTAATAAAATTGTAAGATAAAATACGATTGTGGTCATTTGTGGTATGCACCCAATCTAAATGATAAGTCAATAGAAATGTTATATAATACATTTTACTCGCAGACGCGTGTCGCCGGTACGCAGTCAATGTCAGGCCGCGGCCGCACCGGTCCGGCGATTGCGACGCGACGGCGAACAAACCCATATAAACATAATATGTCGATGGCCGCATTGCAGCAGTGCGCTGCGGCCACAGACATAATTATGTTTATATGAGTTTGTTTTCACGAAATCGCCGTACCGGTGCGGCCTCAAGCATCCAATGCAATATAAATTAAACTTAATTCCGTTCACAAACGTCACATTTTTAAACGCGCGCTCTCGATGAAGTGGTGCCGTCTTTGAACGCCGTGGCAGCCACCGGTGACCGACAAACATTTTCTATTGTGTCTGGTGGCGAGGCGTTCAAAACATCAGCCGGCTTAGCATGACCAATTCTACCGAAGAATAAACAAAGTCCTTTCTATCCAACTCGTTGTCTCTACTGCCCGAGCACGCGGCGACCCGTGCTTGGCGTACCAGACTTTTGTCTTCTGAAGAATAGAAATCTTTCTACAAACTGTCACTTTGCCTATTCTTCTGTAGACAAAACCCGTTTCTATCGTGGTCATGATAAGCGTGCAGCTTTTTTTTTTTTTTTCGATGGGAAATCATCAAATAACTTCTTCCGCTCTGGGTGGAGCGGAAGGGCGTGTCAGACTTTTACTGACTAAAACCCACCCGTGTTCCTCCAGTTGCCTTGCAAGCGTGCAGCTGCCTTACATAATTTGCTCAAAAGCGGCGACAAGGTCACGCGCCTTTGCGACTTCTATTGACGTATTATTTAGATTTCCGTGGTGGTATGGCAGTGAGTGCACTCTCGCGAACCTGTTACCTCCGTGTCGTGCTTCGCGAACTTGTCGAACATGTTGGCGTACAGCTGCTTCTCCTTCTGCTTCTGCTTCGCGATCGTTGCCTTGCACACTATTATCTGGTTGGCAGCAGCCTGCGGATCAAATGGATGACATTGTGGGTGATTGACAGTTTTGAAAAATATAAATAATTATGTAGTTTTCAGTTTGGTCGCTTAGGTAATATAGGTAGCGGCGGGAAATATGATCACAGATGGCGCATGTACATTCTTGGCCCAATAGACAGTTGACAATACGTAATAGAGAAGTCCAATAGACGACGAGCATCGACTGACGAACCAATCGCGTGTAGCCTCGGCGTCCCCCGTCTTCTTCATTCAACCAAAGAGACTGAAAAACCAGTTAATGCGCAGGTGACGTTTGTGATTTTAACAGGTGCCGCTAGTACTACAAACTACAATACGTGCTACCTAAATTGATTGAAGTGAAGTTCAAATGTGATTGCGCGTAGCTGTAAATCATGTAGCTCATAGTTTCATAATCATTGTAGCTCCAAATCATGTTTACTTCATGAAAATGATTCACTGAATACACATGCATGACTATAGCTTTTTGTTTGCGCAATAGCTTAATTTAGGTGACACCTGTTCACACATCTACATAAGACTTGTCAATCTTGCCAAACACAGAACATTTAAAATAAATTATCATAAAAGGCGTAAAAAAAGGTTTCCAATTTCAACTGGTTCAGACATGCTACTGTAGCTCAGTTGGTTAGAGCGATGCCCCGGTTTAGACAGAGGTCGCGGGTTCAAACCCTGCCTGTGTCCTTATATATTTAATAACATTTCAAATTACCTTATTTTGCGGTTCAGTCTCAACGATCTTCTCGAAGTCTTTCAAAGCCTGTTCGGCTTCCCCAAGACCCAACAAAGCCTGGCCTTTCCTGAACAGTCCTTTGACATTGTTCTCATCGAACTTCAGGGCTTTAAGGGCATGTTCCTTGGCCTCGAAGTGGTGTGCTGGCGTGACCTTCAAGTAGACCAGTGAGAGGTTCAGATACGCTGATACCAGAAGCTCCTTGGCTTGGCTTCGGTTCTCATCTGTTTCACTGGCGTCGTCGGGCAAGTCTGCAAGAATTTACAGATGTTTTTAGAGTTCTGTACCTCAAAAGGAAAAACGGAACCCTTATTAGATCACTTTGTCGTCCGTCTGTCACAGGACCCCTTCAAACATAATATTATATTAAGCGCTATCTATGAGAATATAGCTTGCTGCTGTTGGTTGATGTTGTTCAACTATATTCTCATAGATGGCGCTATTGTGCCATCATGTTTTTATACGCCCGAGGAAGGTATGGATGCGCGAGTCCAACTCGCACTTGGCCGGTTTTTTTATTAGTTTTACTTACATTTGAGACAGCTGCAAATTATGTATTAAAACAAGAAAATTCTATTAAAACGCTGTTCCCCGCGGTTTCACCCCCGTTACTCGGCTCCTAAGGGTCGTAGCGTGATGTTAAATAGCCTATACTATTCCTCATTAATCTGGCTATCATATACAAAATGAATTTTTCGAATCCAACTGGTAGTTCCAGAGATTAGTGCGTTCAAACAAACTCTTCAGCTTCATAATAATAGGTCTTTACCTATGAAATTGCCGTTTTGTATGAAAAAATTTAAACAAATTTTTTTCATGTATTTTTTATTTGTATTAATCGAAGTAATCACCCATGCAATCAATGCATCTTTGCCAATGCAGTGGCAGTTTATTGATGCCCTTCTTAAGGAAATCAGCTGGACGGGAGGCAACAAAAGCTTCAAAGGCATTTTGTACTGCCTCTCGGGTATTGAATTTTTTTCCCGCCAAGAAGTTATCCAAATTCTGGAAAAAGTTAGTAGTCTGTAGGCGCAAGGTCTGGTGAGTAGGGCGGATGACGGAGAGCTTCCAACCCCAGTTCTTGCAACTTGGAGACCGTCTGCTGTGCAGTATCAGGTCGCGCGTTGTCGTGCAGGAGCAGTGGAGACGAGCGATTGACCAATGCTGGTTGGAGATGTGCCAGCTTCTTCATCATTGTGTTCAGTTCTTCACAGTACACATCTGCAGTAATGCTCACCCCGTTTGGTAAGAAGCTGTGATGAATCACACCGGCGCTAGACCACCAAACAGTGACCATCACTTTTCTAGGGGTAAGTTTTCGTTTAGGGCATTGTTTAGGTGCTGAAGCAGGATCCAACCAACTTGCTGAGCGCTTGCGGTTATCAAACAGAATCCATTTCTCTTCGCAGGTAACAATGTGGTTCAAAATTCCTTCATTTGTGTGTCTGTTGAGCAGTGCAAGGCACGTCTCGACGCGTACTTCGCGCTGGCGATCATTGAGTTCGTGGGGCACCCATTTGTCAAGCTTTTTTACCTTGCCAATTTGACGCAAATGGACCAATATTGTTTTACGCTAACGTCGAAAGCTGCTGCTAATTCAGCCGTAGATTGTGTATCATCAGCTTCCACAATCACCTTTAATTCGTCATTGTCAACCAAAGTCTTCGGACGACCGCGAGGTTCATTTTTCAGGTCGAAATTTCCAGAACGGAAGCGAGCAAACCAATAACAGGTGGTGCGTTGGTTTGTAGTGTTAGCTCCGTAAACGTCGTTGATGTTGCGTGCCGCTTGTGCGCGTTGCTGCCACGACGGTACTCGTATTCCATAATTACTCGAATTTTTAACGTATCCATGATGACGAAAAAGATTGAAATGCGATGAAAATGTAACACTAATCAATAAACAAATGACTACTTTTGGAAAAAAAAAACCATGTTTTTAAAATAAAATTAATTTGAAATTAGAATTCTTAGCCAAACAAAAATTATTTTGATTTGAAATGGCCAGTACTGCAGAACGGCAATTTCATAGGTAAAGACCTAATATTAGTATAGATACTATACTAGTATAGATTGCCCCACACTAAGAATATCTCATGTATCGTGGGTGCGTTTACAAACAAAAATTTCACACACACAAACAGCCAGACCCGAAACAAATATTTGCTCCGTGCGGGAATCGAAGCCGCAACACGTCACACAGCAGCCAGTTGCTCAACGTGCCGTCAAAAGATTTCAGTCAAAAAATCAAACTAACCTTCAATTAACACAGTGACCCTCTTATACATCTTGATGGCCAGCTGGAACTTGCCCCCCTTAAAGTAGTTGGTGCCCTTCTCCTTGAACATCTGCGCTTGCGCTATCTTCTCAGCGCCGTCCATGGACCACAGCTCTTTGGTTTTTTCGAAGTTGGTTAATTTAACTACGTATTCTACTGCGGAATTCGGTGGTACTCCTAGTTCGGCGTTCCCTTCAGATTTGAAGGCGTATTTCGGCTGAATGGATAGCCGGGACTTCTCGCCTAGAGCGAACTTTTCTAGGGCTCTCTCGATGCCCTCGCAGACTTTATGTTCGCTGCCTTCGCCCAGAGGGAATGTGACTGTTCTCGTGTCGAACACTTTGCCGTCAGCTTGCAGTCTGCCTTCCAGTTCCACTGTTGAAAAAGCAATTGATTTTGTTTAACTAAACCCTACTAAAAATCACGTTTCACCCCTCAGATCATAGAAACAAGGAGATATGCCATCATAGCAAATTAGTACGGGAACAACTGGTGCCACTTTTAGTACATTTTTCGACACAATTACCCGCATAATTAAGCGCTCCTTGTGAATAAAAAGATCTCCCACGCATTGAACATTCCACACACCCTCAATCTAACACTGTTAATCGTCACTCAACACTAGCACTAAACTAAAACACTGTATTTATACCATCGATCGTGTTCGGTTCGTCGCCAGCGCGTACGTTTTTAATATGAGCAATTTGCTCAAGATCAGGCATCAAGCTCGATAGCGCCTTGGCACATCTCCTTGTTTCTATGATCTGAGTTTCACTCCCATCTCGTCTGATGTTAAGCGATGATGCGGTCTACAACAGAGCATGCTTGATTGTAACTACCACACCCAGATTGTAACAATTGGAGACCACCAACTCCGGCAGCGCATTACACTTTTTGGCGGTTTTCACAGTGAAAGTGGAATCAAAGCGCTTCGTTCGGGTTTTTGGTATATCAACCATGAAACGATGGCGCTTTTTTGTACTTCTGAAATCAGGAAAAATCCTTCCTTTATTTTCAATACATCCTATATACTCAATGTACGTTTTAGTTTTACTTTTATTGTACATATCTCATTTCTATCTAAACTAAAGTCATATTCATGAGCTGTCACGCATTCACAATAACATTTATTTATCATAATATCACGGTACCTATCACATTTCGTTGTATTCAGACTAACAAACGTGGAGCTAACAATAAAATATCACGTTACGGTAGTGAAATGCATCTTTTGTATTTTATAGAACTGAAACCATGCCATAATATGTTGGAACAAAGCGAAGAAGAAAGCAATGTAAAAGTTAGTACGATTTTATACATAATCAGCCTATAATGTTCCCACTGCTGGGACACAGGCCTCCTCTCTGTGAGAGGGAGTGGGCCGTAGTCCACCACGCGGGCCCAGTGCGGGTTGGTGGACGTCACATGTCTTCGAAGTTTTGGTTCTAGACATGCCGGTTTCCTCACGATGTTTTCCTTCACCGTTAAAGCAAGTGATAATTAATTTCTAATACGCACATGACTTCGAAAAGTCAGCGGTGCGTGCCTCGGGATCGAACTCGAACCATTCGCCGTGGGAGGCACATGGTTAAACCACTAGGCTATCACTGCACAGCGATTTTATACCTTACATACTATTTTCAATAAGATCTAAAGATTAAAAGAAAGCGCTTCACTTAGAGTAGAAAAAATTTTGGGTAATTTCGCTAATGGTGCGTAATTTCGCTAATACAAAATAAACTATTTTTTTATTTATTTATTGCACAATGTACACACAATAGAAATAGGGTATATTTTGTATTAGCCAAATAACGACAGCATAAAATTCTTAATTTTTTTTTTGGGCAATGGGCAAGCTTGATATTGGACTGACTGTCTAATATATTCCATTTTCAAATTATAGCTAGTTATTAGAAAGTGTAACAGGTCCTATAAAATATTACATGTAATATTTTTGGTTTTGAAACTATTAAGATCGTCGACATAAAAGAAAGAGATTTTAATCAAAATTGGTACCAACAAAGAGGAGGTTCTATTTTCGACACGTTTCTATGTATGTTTTGTATGACCACAATTTCCTCTAAAACTACTGAACCAATTTGATGACTTTCATCAACTCAGCAGATTCAATTACTGCTCATTGTTGTAAGCATATTATCGATCGCAGTACCTGTGACCATAGCGCCGTCGTTGGGGGCGTCGCTCCCGTTGCCCTGCTCGATGATGTGGCGCAGGATGCCCTTGTTCTTGCTCGGAGACAGGTCCTCCACCTTCCAGTCTATCATCTCGATCTAAACAATGAGACATCCCTATTTACTGAAATGTCTCAGTGGCGGTCCGAGTTGGTACAAAAATGTGCGAAACACGGTAATTCACGGTATAGCATGTCGGCATTAGTCGGTATGACCCCCCCTCTAAAGTCTTCAGCCTCGGTTTGACCCCCCCAAAATCGTCGGCTGTGACCGCGCCTGGTGGAGGGGCGTGCCATGTTATCATAGTTGATCTATCTATATACTTACATGTTTTGTTTAATGTGTGATTCAAAAGTGCTCTACTGCCTTAGGGCCCTTGTGCACCACATGCAGTTCCAGTAAAAAAACGGACGTTTGAAAAGAGAGAGAAGAAGATTCTCTTAATTTTTTTCTTCTCTCTCTTTTCAAACGTCCGTTTTTTTACTGGAACTGGATGTGGTGCACAAGGGCCCTTACAGAGGCAAAGCGTAAAGGGAAGCCGGTACATTAAAATAGTAACAAAATTATGAATAACTCCGTTTTATTTGTGTCATACCTGTTTGTTTATTCAAAATAAGTAAATACAGTTAATAAACAATAGGTGTGACATAGTAAAACGAAGTTATTCATAATTTTGTTACTATTTTATTGCACCGGCTTCCCCTCACGCTTCACCGCTGCTGCCTTATCTTTGTATTCATACAAACCAGGAATTTCAGTGCAAAATGATTGGAATGAAACATTTATCTTGATTGCCCTGAAGTTGTGCCTGAATGTAACTGTAATTTATTTAGGACTAGCTGATCCAACCCAGCTTCACACGGGTAAAGTTTAGGCTGTACAAATTCTTAACGAACTTTAATTCTTTTTATAAAATCAAAGTAGCTAAGCTACTCCTTGTAACATCAGCTATCTGCCAGTGAAAGTTCCATCAGAATTTTATTTAAGTATTTGTATAAATGGTGGAAAATGCAGCCAAGATAAAATTAATTGTATTTAGCATACATTTCAGGAAACTGGATAATAATGTGGTTTGTGGCAAAACCACATTTCCTGTGTAATGTTTTCGCCCCTGGTATAATTAAAATAATACTAAATGCAAATGTGAGTCTGTCGCATACATTTCCACTACAAAATTACCATACATTTAAATTAAAAGTGGTCTAGTACCTAAAGATTGGCATAGGTAATAACTATTCACTGAAACAAATTAAATACAAGCAGACAGTTTCAGAGCATTAGGTAGCATTCTTGAGGTACCTCTTTTTTACCCAGCAGCCCCAAAAGGAGGGTAATGTTTTTCGAGTGTATGTATATTTCTTTCTTTTCTTTTCTTTCATGCCAAAGAATTTGGCATGCTCTGTAGCCTGAATGGCTTGATGGATTTCAAGATATAAGATGTTAGATGGCTTTTATTGTGAAAGTGACATAGGGTATAGTTGGGTTTTCTGTTTTTGTAATAAAGTTTACCTGGTTTAATACAGGATTTATTTAACACTTTGAATGCCATGCCACCAGACACAATAGAAAATTTGTTGTTTTGTGTTCACATGGTGTTCAAAGACTTAACTTACCTCAAATTGCAGTGTGGAATTGGGTGGAATCTTGGGTGGGCTGCCAGCAGCACCATAGGCATAAAGTGGAGCACAGGTCAGCACACACACCTCTCCCTTTTTCATTGTAGCTACTCCGATGTCCCATGCTTTAATGACGGAGCCTGAAAATAAACAAAAAGTTATTCTGCATTCCTAAAACAAAATGTGGCATACATTCTTACATAGTTAAAATAAAAATAGCTTGCGGCCTGTCCTGTTTTCACACAGACTCAATTAACCCTAGAGTGAGCGCGCTATGAGCATTTTGCCGCCCTCGGTAAAAAATTGACAATATTTATTAAATACTACTACACCATAAGTTCCGACTTTTTAGTAGCTGCCTCTACTTTCGTCGTCGACCCGTGCCGAAAGGTTGAACCCGATCAGAGCACGGGGGACCGCAGGAGGACAAGATTGTTACCATCAGCCGGCCTAGCATGACCACGATAGAAACGGGTTTTGTCTACATAGAAATAGACAAAGTGACAGATTGTAGAAACATTTCTACGTTTTATGAATGAAACAGTAGAAATGTTTCTACAATCTGTCACTTTGTCTATTTCTATGTCTTTTTACTTTTGTCATTTTAATTAGTAATTGATCAAGAAAACACATAATTTTGTTACATTTATTCATATTTTATTATTTTATGCAGGAAAAAATAAAAAAAATCGCGCGTAGGTAATCTTTGTACATTTACTACCTACCTACATCTACCTACCTACCTACCTACCTACTACATACCTACATCTAAGTGTATTTAAAGTAATTTTAATAAATATGTTGATTTTCTATTAATTATTGTCCTTTATTTAAACTATGAAAAAATAAATTAATTTCATTAAAATATTCCTGCTGAAAATTGACAATGAATATGAGCAGCAAAATGCTCCCCACGCACCCACTGACGTTATTCGGAATAACGCGCCCACTCTAGGGTTAAATAATGGAAGAATCATTGTAAAACAAATACACATTCCTCAAAAAATCCTCTATCTAAATGATTGTGAAAACTACATTGAAATACATGACATGGTTTCAAACACATTCAAACAATTTTGTTTTATGCTCTTTAGACAGGAATGGGTACAGGATTTTGTTTAGGGGGAGGGGTAATATTCTTGTGTGATTTCAATATTGATGTCTTTATGATTTAAAATAAAATTATTGAATTGTTGACATTTATTTTTATTTAATTGACATATTTCTTTTTTACATTGGGTAGGTAATGGTCTAAGTATCAGAGTGGCTTTATGGTCATCTTCTGGTCAGAGAGTCGCCTCAGGTCCATTTAACGCCTCAGGACACGACCAGGGGCCGTACCACGACGTGTTATTGCCATCATTATTCCGCTGTGAGAGAGGGATGGCACTATATAGCACGAATAGCGCTATCCCTTGTTTACAGTGGAACAATGATGGTTTTAACACGTCATGGTACGGCCCCAGCACTGTCTCACCAGTTCTTACGAGTCCAACATTTTATTTCTTATTTTTGATAATTTCGCCTTATTTCATAAATCTTACTAACCAATAAATGGTTGAATAATTTATGTAAAATAGCAACTGTTATAGAGCTCAGTTAGGTACTAGATGTCCTAATAAAGGCGGACACTAATAATAGACTAGGATGAAGATAAATCGATCGAGGCAGCAAATCAAGAGGTCAAGAACAAATAATAGAGATTGAATAATGTATTACCTTTGCCCAGATTAAACTCAAAGGGCTCATTTCTGTCCTTGCTGGAGTCGAACTTGGTGCCATCTAGAAGTGTTCCTGTGTAGTGCACCGTGACCTGACAGCCTGGGTTAGGAGTATCAGTGCCTGTACCCTCCTTGATGATCCTCTTCAACACACCGCGGTCACCAGTCTTGGTGATATCTACACCTTCATCTACAGTCATGTTGGATGATGCTTTATTATTATATACGCAAATTAAACTGCAACGCGTATATGTACGCTGCTAGGACTTGTTTTAAATAAATTGATTATTTTTCTCGAAACGAAAACTCGGAATGAGTTGCGCGCCCGGTCAATCTTTTTGAATGATTTGCGCACCACAGATAAAACATGAGGAAGCGTGGTTCGTAGGAATTTTCTAGATTGACTGTTTATATGTCTATCTCTTTCGTTTGTACTTGACGGAAAGAGAAAGACTTAATAAATAATATTACTAAATAATTTTAATTTTAATAATTAAACCATAATTTTTATGATATTTTTGAGGTAAACAGCATTATGTTATTTTCTATTTAAAAAAAAAGTTCCACCCAGTTCCACCATTTCCGATTTGTTTTTCTTGTGTCCGTTCCCTTTTACGCAGAAATATAAAATTATTTATAGGTACCATGGGTACGATCTCAGTCTGGTCAGGGAACTCAGGTGGACTCAGGGTACCATTCACCATATAACAAGCGTTTTAGTATGGTCTTTTCAACTTTCTTATTACCTACCTACCAATTTTTTTGATGTCCCATTGACTACCTATCTTTACCTACCTTTTTAACCGACTACGGCAAAGCCAAAAGGAAGAGTTATATTTTAGCAGTCTATGTAGGTATATTTTGCTAAATGCAATGTAATGTAGCGTTTTGTAGCTTCTGCCTACCCTCATAAAGAAAAGGTAGTGTTAACTGCTTGCCTGGTCGATCCTTGATTTTATTCTTATTTAGCTGTCGGTTTAAATCGCCAAGCGAAGTGGGAGGGCGCCACTATCGCTAATACAAAAAGTAAAAGGCCCTTTCTGCTATTTAAACCAATTTGTGGCTGTATTCCAAATCACAGTGCTTGGTGCTGACACTGTCTTGCCATAAAATACCTACTAAATTAGTTCCATTTCTAGACTTTTTTGGCAAATCTATTTCTGATTATTTACTCTAGAATTTAACGACGAATGCTAGGTAGGCAGTTCTGTGTAATAGCAATAAACGCAAGGGCAGATCCAGCCTTCCAGTCAGGGTGGGGGGGTCGCTCGCTAAGTATTTTTTCTCAATTAGAATTATCAGTGGTCCACCTAGGCCCTTGGGCGAATCCAGGGGGGGGTCATGACCCCCATGAGGCCCCCATTAGATCCGCCCTTGAGTACACACAACTGCCCACTGAGGGGTTCATCTGCTTACATTCAAAAATAATAATAAATTACAAATTATGTATTCATATTTACAATTCATTTATTATAAGGTTTCAGTCTTTAGATAGTTTTACAGATAATGTAAGTACCTGACTTTAAACATTACTATTTTATAAACAAAACATTTGCATTGCAAAGTGACTACACTGGTAATGGTAGTTCTTTTACAAATAGTTTATTATGTACACCTGAATAAATACAAGCAACCATCATCTACTTGTTACAAGTAAAATAATTTAAAGCAGCAGAATAACTTTTTTATCTTGTTTTTTTAACTTTTACAATTACCTAGACTTCTTATCAGCATTTTTACATACAAGTCTTTATTAATACAACCATAAAGAATAAAATCTATTAACATCTGTTAGGACATTTTATTACATAATATCTATAAAACTTCGATGAACTTTGTGATAATAGTTTGTTGTCTGAATCATGTTTCCATTCATCAGAACCATCACAGCAATCACAAATGCCATCATTTACTTGACTTGATGGTATTGTGTTGAGGGACACTGGCTTGCTTCTGTACTGCGTCTCACAATAAAAAGTTCCGTTCACACATGCACTTGTGCTGGGCTCATCCGTTCCATCCTCACAATCACAGTAGTCATCATTCACCTGCTCGAATGGTATACTTTGATCCGACTTTAAACACTTGAATTCGTTCTGGTGATTTGGTCTGTATCTCGACATATGACTGTACAAAACACCATGAATAATGCCATTTGTGTTTATGAACTTATCAGCTTCGGAACGTACATGTGTGAAGGTTTCCACTTTCTCATGATCCATACCAAATACTGGGACAACTCTGTTGTTATTGTTATTGCCGGCCTCGGACGATATGGCCAAGAAAAAATACAGTTGATAGAGTGTAAAACATATGACCATACAAAGAGTAAGGATTATGATGTTCTTCTTCTTTTTAAGACCCATAATGCCGTTCATTCAGATATAAGTCAACACAGTGCACTCTTTTTCAGTATTTTTACGGTAATTTACCGATATTATACGGTCGGAAACCAGTGAAGATAGATTAGATTTACATTATAAAACATAATCTCAAATCTAATCATCTAATCTTACAATACAAACGTCAAACGTACTAAGTAGTCAGTTACACAAAATATCTGCAACATACACTCTTGTTTTCTATCCCTTTCTATCATATGAAACTTACCTATGGTAAAATGTGACAGAAACAACAAATAATGCAATAATACAAGAAAATCGAGGATTGGTTTCTTTTAATTCTACAGTTCAGAAATGTCAGTCAGTAATTCATGTCACAGAAATTGATTGACGTATACGTTTCAATTCACGGGCGACCTAGCTACGCTCGGCGTCACTCGGCGTCTTTTAACTTCTAAGTTCAGCCCCCTGGTACATACAGCTGGTACATACAGCTGTTACAAAAAACATAAATCAATCATTACAGCTGTAACAAAAATCATATTTGAAGTTATTACATAACTTGCAAATGAATCAATTTAATTGATTCATATCATTAACAACCTACGTGAAATGGACAATTAGAATCATACTGTCAAATTGTCAATAGTGACAAATGTGTCAATGTCAATCAACATGACATGTTTAGTTACGTCATGGACGGGTAAATAAAATTGCTCTTTTTTTTTTTAATTGATGAAGAATTCTTTGTTGCAAAAAGTTATTTTGTTAGAAAAGAAAGCAATCTTTACTTGTAAACCAATGTGTAAGGAGTAAGAAAATCATCATGGATTTCTTGACGGTGGACCGTCAGGTATCAACATCCTCTGATAAAAAGGGGGATGAATCTGAAGCCAACGAGGATCTTGAGGTAGGTTCCTATATCCCTTGTAAATGTGTTTGTAATGTTTCATAAAATTTTAGCTTTGCGTATTTTTATGCCAGATGTTTATTTTTTTATGTACTAACTGCTTCATTAATTTTGCTTTGGTGCTAAAAACCAATTTCATAAATCTGATCCTTTTTAGTAATTTGTTGCTTGCACTTCTGTAAAATAATGTGATAGTATTGTATTCTATGTATTATTTGAGCTTCTCTCATTGAATAGCAAATCCCCATTCGGATTCCCACACAGTGTTCCAGAAATAAATTCAAGATTGCTTAAAATATACCTTTTAAAAACACTAATGAGCTTTTCATTGTTGATAAAACTGAATGTCACTGTTCAGTCTATTTTAGTGTACTTATCATTAACTTGTACACACAACAAGGCTATTATCTAGGAACTAATTACCTACATGAAGTAATTAAATTCAATACATTGTCTGCTAAGTCTAATCTTTTCACACATTACTAGTTTTTGCCCATTATGTTTATACTAGCTGAGTCCCGCGACTTCGTCTGCGTGCAAATGGATAAAAAGTAGCCGATGTGTTTTTCTAGGTCCCAAGCTATCTCTTTGCTAAATTTTATCCAAAACCGTCCAGCCATTTCAGCATGACGAAGTAACAAACATACACACACAAAAACTTTCGCATTTATAATATTACTAGCTTCCGCCCGCGGCCTCGACCGCGTTTTCCGGGATAAAAAGTAGCCTATGTGTTATTCCAGGTCCCAGGCTACCTCTGTCAAATTTCATCCAAATCCATCCAGCCATTTCAGCGTGAAGAAGTAACAAACATACACACACACACACACACAAACTATCGCATTTATAATATTAGTGGGATTAGTAGGATTAGTGGGATATTAGTGGGATTAGAATATTAGAATAGTAGAATGTTGCGTAATAATTATGGTCAATATTTTCAAGGTGGAC
This sequence comes from Thalpophila matura, assembly GCA_948465475.1. Classification (NCBI taxonomy): domain Eukaryota; kingdom Metazoa; phylum Arthropoda; class Insecta; order Lepidoptera; family Noctuidae; genus Thalpophila; species Thalpophila matura. The sequence goes on along the minus strand of OX419186.1, from coordinate 16,450,829 downwards.
AATTCAAAGAGTGTGCTGCTCAAAATAGCAACACTGTATGCTGAGCAGTTGATGAGCGACTTGATCTTGGAGGTTGGCGGCGTTGGGTACCCGGCCCATCGGCTGATATTATGTGCTAGCAGTGAAGTTTTTCAGGTATAAATTATCTTTCTGTATATTGTAGACATCTTTGAAGATGTGATCAACTTCACTTCTTGGTTATGGGGGATATTAGGTGCAATAGGTAGATATTAGGTATAATACATAAGGCATTTGTGAAATTATTCAATTCACAATTTTGCCAATATCATGTGTATGTTTATTGTCAGAAAAAATATTAAATCAAATGAGGCAACTTATCTAATGTTGTGCAGTATCTGCCATTGGCCTAAAAAACTAAGATGTGATCCATTGTTGTGAATGCAACAGCTAAATGAATTGTCATACATTTTGTGATTACAATAATATTAATTTGTTTGTATAATCCTAATGATTTATCATTTCCATAGGTGATGTTAATGAACCGTGAATGGAGCGAGTGGCGCGAGAGTCGCATCGTGTTGCAGGAGACTCCAACTGCAGCCTCGGTGTTCCCACACTTCCTTAAGTAAGTAGCAGCACTTCCTGGCGCACAAGCGACGACGCGACTTTGCGACGGAGCGAAGTTTGAAATTAAAGATTGAGTTTATTGTAAAGTCGCGCCGCAATGTCGCGGTGCGCCTGTTTGGAGCTTGTTGGTCCTATATCTGCCTTTTTAAACCTTGCCGCACACGGGCCACTTGCGACAGCCACAAATGCAGCCACTAATGGTGGCTCCAGCCTTCGAGTCGGAGGGGGGTCACTATGTGTATTTTACTACAAATAATTTTTTTAAATTAAATATTATCAGTGGTCGATGACCAGGGGGTCATGACCCCATGCCCCCCCCCCCCCCAGCTTCAGCATCAGCTTCAGGTAGCGGCCAAGAGCGGATCCACGCTCTTGGCCGCTACCTGAAGCTGAAGCGCATGACAGCCACCTGTGAATTAAACTGAATTCTGATCAGTGGTTGACACAAGTTTGTATACAAGTTGTATTGTGTCGGCGTTGTCGACGTTTGTGCCCGTCGCGAGTAGCCCGTGTGTGGCCATTGTCAAAAGTACATTGTAAGCAATATCATTGACAGACACCACCATTACTCTATTATCGAATTGATATTTTGTTATCAAGAGCTACTAGATTCAAAAACATTTTTGGTGTTTCTATTGGGAACTATATTTTCTGTCATCCAAGTTTAGATTGGTCACCAATCTGCAATACCCTAATTAATATATCTGTTCCCAAGAAATATATTAGTCATCATTTTAATTAAAACGGTCTCTAAGTATAAATCATGAAGTTAATGTAAATATGTAACTTAAATTATAGTTTGATCACTTTTTTCTATAGCCCAAATAGAAGTTCTATGCTCAAAAAATTTGTTCTATCATCAAAATGATAGATCTGTCACCTAATAAATAGATCAGTTCCATAATTTTATGAAAAAATGCCTAATACAGATTAGTTGGATTGAGAAAATCGGTTAGCATAAAAATAACATTAGGATCCAAGAGCGAGCGAAGCGAGCTCGGGAACTTGGGCACCCCGACACGGACAGGTTAGGTTCGAAGGGGTTGACGGGGGCTTCAGTGAGCGAGCAAAGCGAGCGAACGAAGCCCCCGTCAACCCCTTCGTGTTAGGTTACTTTTAACCTTGCAGACAGAAATAGGAGCCCCGCGTAGCGGGGCTCCGTCGACCACCTTCCTTCCTTATTGCTGTAGATTTAAATTTCAGGTGAAATATTCGGTACTAGACCTTATATCTCAGGATTTTAGGTGATTTATTGTGGAACTGATTTTGCATTGTTTGGTGACTACATTTTGGTGACAGATCTACTATTTTGAGGACAAACCCTATTATTTAAGAAACACAAAACTAATTAAATTGGTGATAGCTTAAATGATACCCGTTTCTATTTATTCTAATAATATTTTAAAGAACAAGTGAACTATATACAATTTTTACCTTGTTCCAGGTATTTTTATACTGGCCAGATTAGAATATCTCATCATACCGTGTTACCAGTACTTTCTCTTGCCGACAAGTATAATGTTAAGGTAAAATTATTGCCATATTCAAAACTAGCTGTTCCCTGCAATTTCACCTTCGTTGCTTGCGTTGTGTGTAGTACCTACTACTATCATTATCAATCTCCTTTCCCAGGACTACTCAAAACTACTTATAAAAATATTGTCGGTATGTATACTGTCATGAAAAGAGACAACAAAATTATTCTAAAACATTTTATAGTTCCCACCGTACCAGTTCACCCAGGTGGTCTACTACGGGCAAGAAAAATTGCCCGTGGACCACCTAGCTGGACGAAGGTGGTCTACGGGCAAGAAAAATTGCCCGTGGACTACCTAGGTGGTAGAAACAGGTGGTTCACTGGCAATACCCGAATCTGGCTATCATATAAAAAAAAAAAAAAAAAACCGACAGTTTCCGATATTAGTGCATCCAAACAAACAAACTCTTCAGCTTTATAATATTAGTAGAAGATTTTAAAAAGCCCTTATGTTGTTTACAGAGTTAAATACTTTAAAAAGTGTTCATTTCTATCGGAGCCAGGGACATAGAATCCCTGGAGTCTGTATACCTATCACCACCTTCATAAACCTCGATAATTTGATATCTCGTTCTTCCCATGTGCCTATAACTTGTGCCTTGCTCCATAGGATCTAGTCACCCTCTGCTTGAGCTACATGTCGCAGCACATCGCGCAGGCTGCCAAGCGCGGACAGCTCATCTCCTGGATGCAGTACACGATGGCGTGTGGACACAATGACGTCGCTAAGGTACCTACTACTTCTGATGTGCTATTTGCATTATTAGGCCTAGTTTATGGCTTTTTGATAAGGTCAGACCAGCTAAACTCAAACTCTTTTTGCGGCATAGTACAGACCCTACCATTCCTGTCTTCGTTAAAGACAGTTTCGTAAATAAGTTAATGAATCGGTTGATTCAAGAATCTTTGATTAGTAGATGTATTACCTTTAGGCTGTTTGTGCACTACTCCGTTTCCAGCACGTTTTTTCATGTACCGTTTTTTTTTTTTCATACATTTTAAAATGTGGTGGGGATCGTTCTGCAATCCTATTAGCTAAAAAAAACGTTCCGTGAAAAAACGTGCTGGAAACGGAGTAGTGCACAAACAGCCTTAGACATCTTATTTATTTTATTTTCCTAAAATATAAATAATTTGAACACAAAACAAACATTCGTGTAAAGAAACGGAGAGGACGCCAATTATGTGACAGTGACACTGACATGACTGACATAATAGTTGATATGACAGTGACACTTGATTCTATATGTCATCACAACTCACAACTCACATTTATTTACTTGCAAAATAAATATACGAGATTTTGAGGGATTTCTTCAAATTTTTGTGAATACAGTTTATATTTATTTATGAAGACAGTTAATAATAACGGTGTACAATGGACAAGGCGAAGAAACGTGAGCGGAACGCGAACTATGCCCACGAGGAAATCGAAAAACTTGTCTCTCTCATAGTGTCCAAAAAACATATCATAGAAAATAAAAAAAGCGATGCGGAGACTTGGCAGCAGAAAGAAAAGGCTTGGAAAGCAATAGAGATACAGTATAACAATGCAGGAGTTGGCGCCTTCCGGAACGCAAAGCATCTGAAATTAAAATACGAATCTTTGAAAAGAAATACTAGAAGAAAATGCCGCATGATTTGTGCAGAGGATTATAACAATGAGGGTCGCACAACTGGAGCACCCCCCTTAAATAAAATAGAACTGATAGTCAAAGATTTGATTCTTATGTCTGTGGAAGGTGGTGAGAGTCTGTCTGACTCTGACCCGCTGGGTGAGTTGTGTATGAGTTGCTAATTATTCATGTGTATTCCATTCTATACATATCTACTCAACAGGGTAGTAATTTGCTTTGCTAACTGTATCATATCTTCAAAATCAAATTGCAAATGCAAACTTTGGTCTCCTAAAAAAGTTTTTGTGTAGCTACACCAGTTAAGGTAGTTTTCCCCTACCTTTAAAAAACTATCCTGTATTTTTATTTTTTCTCAATTTGATAATATATTTTATTATTTTAGAAATTGCTGTGAGCGAGGAGCCTGATTCAGTTGAATATACAAAAGACACTTCAATACCAATAAAAGTGGAAGAAACATTTTCAGATGCTGATTCTACTGACTGTAAGTATACTGGATACTAGCTCAGGGGTGGCCAAGTCGATTGTGGCAAGACAAAGAAAAGTAAAAGTTAAAATATGTTTTGATGTTAAGTTGAATTAAGAATTAATTAACTGATTATGTACTTAGTAGATCGCAGATTCCGTACTTATAATGTACATAGTTGGTAAACAGTAGATTTTGGGTTGAATCGAGTTGGCCACCCCTGTATTATCTGATTAATATCTGCCTAATTTCACTTGCATATTAGGGGAACTGCTTTATGTACCTGGTTTATAAATATAGATTAATATTCTCTTGACCATCTTTCAGATTCAAGTAACGTGGCTTATGAAGTGAGTTTAGAAGAACCATTACCTAAACGAAGGTTTCTAACACAAGAATGGTCTGCCCACCACATCAAAACAAGAGCACCACAATGATACTGCTAAGAGTAAGCATTCTTATAATTATCTTTAGACAATGTTTTACACTAGCCGTTGGCCGCGACTTTGTCTGTGTGTATTTTGTATTTATTATTCAGAATGTAAAAAAAGCCTATGTCCTTTTCCAGGCTTTGTCAAATTTCATTACAATCAGTTCAGTAGTTTAGTCATGATGATGAGGCAACTAACAGATAGACAGAGCTACTTTCGCATTCGGCATTTATGATATTACTAGCTTCCGCCCGCGGCTTCGCCCGCGTTTTTGGGATATTCTGATGTATAAGCTATATTACTGTAAAGTTTCATCAAAATCCGTTCAGTAGTATTTGCGTGAAAGAGTAACAAACATCCATACATACATACATACATCCTCACAAACTTTCACATTTATAATATTAGTAAGAAGTAAGATATTAGTGTTCATTTTCTCCATACTTATTTTTAAGTTCAAATAAAAATTTTGTTTATTTTTCAGGTGAACCAAAAGAAAAAAGCTCTTTGGAAAAGTTAGCAGAAGAGAAATTAGAAGTTTTTGTTTTACAAAAAAAAATACTTGAAGGGGAACTAGAAGAAAGAAATCTAAAAATCCAGATCCTAAAACAGGAATTGGAACATAAAAAACAACTGTTTGCTTTAGAAAAAGAACATAAAAAACTAATATACGCATTAGAAAAGAAACATAAAGAACAAGTTTATCAATTGGAAAAGGTACAAATTTTGAAATTAGAATTAGGAAATAAAAAAAGTTATGACTAATATTTTTTTTTATTTCATTCCATAATCATCATCCGCCTAGCCTTTTCCCAAACATGATTGGGGTCGGCTTCCAGTCTAACTGGTTGCGGTTGAATATCAATATTTTACATGGAGCGACTGCCATCTGACCTCCACAACCCAATTATTGGGAAATACTGGTATTCGAATGTTAGACCAGTTGTCAGACTTTTGGGCTCCTGACTACCCGTAACGACGTCAAAGATATTCGTATGACAACCGGGACCGACTGTTTAACGTGCTCTCCGAGGCACGGAGGGGTCTCGATGTGTAAAGAACGGTCACCCATCCAAAGACTGACCGCGGCAAGCGCAGCTTAACCTCTCAGATCGATCGATCAGCGCGGCTGTCATTTAGCCACGAGCCCCTATTTCATTCCACAATAATGTTGAAAAATTGTGTCAGTAGGTACTAAGATGAAAGTGTAGATTTAAATTACATTAGTGCTGAGTTCATTGTTTACAAATTAGTTTAGTCTCATTATGTCTCTTTCTAACGAAAAACATGAGTAAGCGAAAGATATATAATCCTGTCAGATGAGTCCAGTTGCTTCTATGAAAGTAGTCCACTTCAATGACATTTGTAAGAAAGAGATAGGGCGATTGTGCACTACACGTTTTTTCACGAACTGTTTTTTTTCCATACATTTTAAAAAGTGGTGGGGATCGTTCTGCAGACCTATTGGCTAAAAATCTGTTTAAAACCGAATACGAATTGAAAACGTCTGTAGTGCACAAACGCCCATAAGTGTGATAAATTAGTTGAGTGTGATGTACAACAGCACCATTGATTCTCTTGTCACATTTCCAACCTTATTCTCCATTTTCCTATAAAGCTAGTCTTTGTCATAAATTCCAGGTCATTATAAAAGCAAGTATACCAGAAATAATGGCAATATTCATGCCGTACTGCACAACACAACCCACAATAAGTGGCTTGAACTCTTTTTAATGTAGATGCAGTATTTTTTAAACTCGATAACTGCCTGCACCGAAATTAATCCTTTCATAACAAGGTACTTAATGCAACTTTTTATAAGAATGGGTAAAATAGAAGAAGATTTACTTATAACAATATCAGACACCCCACGTTTTTCTCAGGCGTGTCAAAACTTCGTGAAGTGGAACCTAGAGTGGGTGTGGTCGGACAGTGATCTGAGCGAGCTGGAGGGGGAGACGCTGGAACAGCTGCTGCAGCAGAGCGACCTGGTGCTGCACAACGAGATGAGCGTCTACCGGTACGTTACTGATAGTGGACGACCACATAAGGAAGGTATCGTGGAACCTAGAGTGGGTGTGGTCGGACAGCGACCTCAGCGAGCTGGAGGGAGTGACGCTGGAACATCTGCTGCAGCAGAGCGACCTGGTGCTGCACAACGAGATGAGCGTCTACCGGTACGTTATTGATAGTGGACGACCACATAAGGAAGGTATCGTGGAACCTAGAGTGGGTGTGGTCGGACAGCGACCTCAGCGAGCTGGAGGGGGAGACGCTGGAACATCTGCTGCAGCAGAGCGACCTGGTGCTGCACAACGAGATGAGCGTCTACCGGTACGTTATTGATAGTGGACGACCACATAAGGAAGGTATCGTGGAACCTAGAGTGGGTGTGGTCGGACAGCGACCTCAGCGAGCTGGAGGGGGAGACGCTGGAACATCTGCTGCAGCAGAGCGACCTGGTGCTGCACAACGAGATGAGCGTCTACCGGTACGTTATTGATAGTGGACGACCACATAAGGAAGGTATCGTGGAACCTAGAGTGGGTGTGGTCGGACAGCGACCTCAGCGAGCTGGAGGGGGAGACGCTGGAACATCTGCTGCAGCAGAGCGACCTGGTGCTGCACAACGAGATGAGCGTCTACCGGTACGTTACTGATTGTGGACGACCACACAAAGAAGGTATCGTGAAACCTAGAGTTTGAATCCTATTTAAAACCAAATTCGTTCAATTCAGACCTCGAAAATGTTGGAAAGAGAAGCAAGCTGTCATGTTTTTTCTATCGAATCATATTGCCTTTAATATACACCGTGACGTTTTAGTCGTCTTACATCTGAAAGGCAGTATAGGCAAAGCATTATAATCATCATAATGAACAATTTCTACAATTTGTCGAGTAACCTTGAGTTTTTCTAAGAAACAGCAAAATTTTTTCATAATTTCCGGGTTGTTCCCATAGTGAAAATTGTTCAATGGCCCCCTTTCGCGCTATAAGATGACTGAAATGTCACGGTGTTTAAACGATGTATATTTCCGTCAGGTTCGTGGTCCGGTGGTTGAACAAGCAGCGCGAGCGGCTGTCCGCGAGCGACCTCACCGAGGCGGAGTTCAAGGTGCACTGGGAGTCACTCGTCGCGGCCGTTTTCTCGCATGTCAGGTCAATATTATTAAAGTCAAAGTCAAAACATTTCAATTAGACCATTTACAGGCACTTTTGAAATGTCAAACAATAGTTGTCAGTCAGTTTGTCCGTTAGTTGAATTATGATTCCCGTCAAATATAAACTTCATTCGCCTTGCCCAGGGGTCGGCAACTTTTTGAGACGGAAGAGCCAAAAGTTACAATTTACAAAATTGACCAATTTATAAAGGCCCACTGCTGACCCCTGGCCCAGCCTTTTCCCAAACGCAGATTAACCTTTAGATCGCTCGATCAGCGCGGCTGTGATTTAGCCATTAGCCTATAGAGGCCAAAATTTATATCGATTATTACATACCTACATTCAGTGGCGTGCCTACTGGGCAAGCCTGAGGGTATATCTCTAAATTTTTCATGAATATAAGTAAGTAGCGTACAATAAAAAACACTTACAATCATGAAAAATTACGCGAAATACCCTCGGGCTTGCCCTGTAGGCACGCCACTGCCTACATTTTCGTTTTTACGTTTATGCAAAATCTTGAACCCTAAACATGAAATCGAGCTCAGTTCGCCTCGCTTCATAATTAAGCATTAGTATTGTTTTTCAACAGATTCCCCATGATGTGTCCCAACCAGCTGGCGAAGCTGCTCCTGTGTCCACTCACACAGGAACATAAGGACTTCTTCATGGAGCGGATGGCCATCGCCATGAGCTATCAGTCAGGTATTCTTCTCATTTTTGGTTCTAGGACATGCCGATTTCTTCACGACGTTTTCCTGCACCGTTTTTAGAGCAGTAGTAGACACAAATTGCACAAAGTGTGCGCATTTCGGGTTCGAACCTACGACCGACTGACACGACGACTTGTAAGTCGGGGCCGCTACAACTGGGCCCCAAGTCTGCTATTGCAATTGTGTACCAACCAAACGTGCAGTCCGATTGCAGTTCAATTGCAGTCGGCGTGCAATCGTGTGCAATCGGACTGCACGTTTGGTTTGCAGTTATATTGCAGTCGTGTCAACTGCATTAAAACTACATCCGAACTGCAATTTGCAGTTGGATTGCAGTTGAAATACAGTCCGTTTGTCTAGAGCCTTAGAGTAAGGCGATTCGCACACTGCCCCGCATCACGCAGCGTAGCGTTTGCAAGTACCTGTATTTGTATAGAAATCACGCATGGTGCAACACACTGAAAACGCATTCACGCGCGGGATTTTTGTTCCGTCGCCACGCACCCCGCAGCGTAGCGCGGGGCGGTGTGTGATTCGCCTATGACTATCTCTTTGGTCATTCGTCAAAACGATGTCATTATGAGACCATTCTGGCACGATTATGACAATTGCAATAGGAGACTTGGGGTCCTGGCCTACCACTGTTCTCCACAAACAACCAACAACAAAACGCTATCCCCCAGGTCAATACGAGCGAGTATCAGAAGTCCAACAAACGGAGGCGGGCCGCATGCTATTCACACCGCGCCTCTACACCGAGGACACTTGGGGCTCCGTCCTGGCCGTGGACAACTTCCACTCCCTCCCCTGCTACCACACGAGGACCTTCATCTTCTCCACCAGACCTTCGATAGCTGATGTAGCCCCGCAGGACAAGCTCACGGAGTGGACGGTAGACCTGTATCCGAAGGGGGTGTGGTTCAGGAAGAGTCTGCTGATCGTGTGGGCTGGCACTTATGATGTGAGTATTGAGGCATAGCTATTTCAGCTTTGAAGACTTAAAGATTGATTTGAAACTGTACAGTTGTTGTGTGAAGGTTTCTGTCAAAAAAGAGGCATTGCAACGCGTGCCGGGCATAGCTGCTTATTAGTGATGTGCCGGATCATTAAAATTGTAGATCCGCGGATACGGATGCGGATACGGATAATTGGTGTCAAAATCCGCGGATACGGATCTTAACATTCCTACTCAATCAGTGTCAGTGCGCGTGACCTTGAAACGATAGTTGACGCTACTTGACGCTTTGCGTGACAGAACACATTTTGACTTGCGTTGCGCGAGTCTTTCCTTTGATTTGTTTATAGTTTAGTGTGACACTGGTCAGCATAGATAACGTTTGTTTGTTGTACGAGTTAAAAAAATGTCTACAAAGAAGTTTATTAGTACAATTTGAAATTATATCGTGGGGTAAAAGATCCGTCACAAATATAACGGATACGGATCTTTGTTCTCCCGCGGATATCGGCGGATACAGATATCCGGAACATCACTACTGCTTATAAATATTATATTTTTTAAATATTTTATTACTTATTAACTTATATTTTGTATGAAGAGGCGACGAAAATAATCCCACTAAATAATAATATGAGATTAGTACTTAGTAAATGTGTAAATGTTTTATATATGTATAGATTAACAGTTTATTTCGTTTTCTTGCCCTAGCCTTTTTTCCCCCGAACGCGTGGAGGCAAAGGGAGGGTATGTACGGTCATCACAAGTCATTGTTGAGCCACCATCCGACTCTTAGTACTTTTGTGTTTTGGAATCACTATCATATTGATTTATTTACGAATGAATGTCATTTAATTTTGATAACATGCCTTTTAAATGATTTTTTAATCGAATTATAAGTATTTTTCTTTTATTATAAAAATTGTCTTCTAAATAATCTTCAACGACTTTTTTGGACATAATTTGTCTTGTACATTAATTTGCTAATGTTGATATCGTCATGTTTAAAAACATAACATGTTGGCTCAACAATTATTTGGTTCGATTGTATGTATGTATGTCAGGTTTTTAATTTATAGTAGGCAAGACAGGGGCTCAGTACATTCAGTGCTAATACTAACGTAGGACATAAAATTACAAGGAGGTAGTTAATTTTTAAATGATATGGGGTTTCACACATAAAGAAAATATAAAATATAATATTATAACAAAATCACTAGAGTATGAAAGCGAAATAAAAATGTGGAATAGAAGAGAAAATTATTCTATTGTTTTTCCTATTTTTGAAATGCCTACAGATACAGTGCAACTTTTTGTTGGTCGAGGAGATCTTACACACTTTATCACATTGTAAATATTTTACTACTTATGTGTTTAAGCAGTTAGCTGCCGCGTCAGGCACCGGCGTCTGACGCTAGTGGAGGTTGAACTTTCAACATTATTGGCCCGGCAGTGTAAGTGTGAAGAACAACTGGAATCGATTCTTCTACTGATTCTAAACACACTATTTTCGGGTTTTGTAAACTGAAGCCGGGCCGCACACCAGATATACACTTGTGTTACGATAATTTTGGCGCCACATTTGAAACGCGATACATTTAAAGCCCCCGTTCATCTGCGCGCAAGCACGCACACCAGTGACGCAAATTGCACCCGCTACAAATGTGTCCTTGGTGTGCGTGCTTGCGCGCATATATACGGCCCGGCTTACTAAAAATAATGTTTTCACTGGCTGGAGGCATTTGTAAGTCCTCACCAGATGACCGGTTAAGCAGTGACGGCTGTTAGAAGCCAACTGCGAGAGGCCCTTCAAAAAACAAAAAAAAATGTTTTATACGGAGGAAGTTATGCCGAGTAGGGAACTTCCAGCCGACACGACCGACAAAACGTCGCATGTCTGCAGGCCCCACACAATCAGTACAGGCTGTGTTCCCTAGGTGCCGGAAGTGGTGCTGCGGACTGTCCGTATCTCGATCACGTGCCAGAACTGCCCCGAGTTCACCATCAACCAGTACGGCGAGACTGAGCAGCTGGAGCCAGACGTGAGGGTCAAGGTTGAACCACATCTTATTTATTAAATAAAAAAACGGAATAATCGCCTTTAAAAAAGATCACAATAATGTTACCTAGCTATGAGTGAAACAGTTTCAGATCAGAAGTCGGTAGAAAATTCATAACTTCACTAGGTGTTTGATGTTTGTATGTAACACTTGGTTTGTTTTGATTTTGTTACACGTCCAAAACTAAGCATGATATTGATTTGTCTTGTCATTATCTAGGCTTATTGCTAAACAAAACAGTAAGAACAAGATTGACAAGTTACGAGCCTCGAAATATTCACATTTCAACACTAATTTTGAAGCATCCTATTGTAACACTAACTTACGTTTGACGATCGTTTCTCAACATATATCTAACTAGCTTCCGCCCGCGACTTTGCCCGCGTTTTTGGGAAAAAAAGTAGCCTGTGTTATTCTGATGTATAAGCTATATAACTGTAAAGTTTCATCAAAATCCGTTCAGTTGTTTTTGCGTGAAAGAGTAACAAACATCCATACATCTTTACATCCTCACAAACTTTCACGTTTATAATATTAGTAGAATATAACAGACTTCTTATAACTAAGATTGCCTCTTTACGAATTAATGAAGCAGTGAATGAACGAATGTACTGTTGAACAGATCGGTATCCTGGTGTGGGGGGTGCAGAAAGGAGTCGAGCACGTGTCCTCGGTCGTGGAGCGAGTGCATCGGTTCTCCCCGCAGAACAGGTCAGTTCTAATGGATTTTGGATGACTCATACGCTGCGGGGTGCGTGGCGACGGAACAAAAGCCCCGCGCGTGAATGCGTTTTCAGTGTGTTGCACCATGCGTGATTTCTATACAAATACAGGTACTTGCAAACAACGGAAGATCACGCACCCCCGCGCTACGCTGCGTGATGCGGTGCACCGTGCGAATCGCCTTAAAGGTTCCATTACTTGTTGGTTTTCTTGTTAAGTTTGTTTATAATATAAATTATTTTGTATATTGATGATAACCGCGATAAGTTACCAACTTGTGATGTTTTCTTGAAATGTTGTGTTTTACTAGTAAACAGAAAATTAATTAGGGACTTTTACTAGTAAACAGAAAATTTGTTAAACACTTTTACTAGTAAATAGAGAATTAATTGGGGCTTGTTATGACAAGCCTGCGTTTCGGTTTCGTATGACTCGCGTTCTTTTGGACGGCAGCGCTTGATGTAATCCGTTTAGAAATTCATACAATTATGTGGGGCGCCCGAAAAGCCGCGCATCGATTGCGCGCACAAAACGCTTGTCTACGCTGTTGACGTTTGACGCGTCGAGAGCGCGGTGCAACGCTCGTTTTTCGCACGCCCGCCAGCAAGACGGCGCTCTAGACGCTTTTCAACCGTATGGAAAAAACCGGCTAAGTGCGAGTCGGACTCGCGCACAAAGGGTTCCGTACCATTATCTAATAACGGCAAAAAATCATGTCTGTTGTATGGGACCCCCCCTTAAATATTTATTTTATTCTGTTTTTAGTAAGTAGAAATACATCATCTGTGAAAATTTCAACTGTCTAGCTATCACGGTTCATGAGATACAGCCTGGAGACACACAGACAGACAGACAGACAGACGGACAGCGAAGTTTCAGTAATAGGGTTCCGTTTTTACCCTTTGGGTATGGAACCCTAAAAACAACTGTCCGTGCGCAGTAGGTGCGACACCCGCACGGCAGCAGTCCGACACCAAACGTCATTATCAGTGGTGGATTAGCCCTAAGGCCCAGTAGGCCCGGGCCTAGAGCGGCCAGACATTAGGGGCAATCGTGGCAAAGAATACAATCGAGCTCATCATCGTCGTCGAGCTTGATGAGAGCTGAGAAAGGGGCGGCTGGTACTATATACCTACGGCCTAGGGCGACCAAGACTGCAAATCCGCCATTGGTCTTAATTGAAAGAGCCCTAACAATCGGCTGTCCGCAGGGTGCTGAACATTGACGGCGCGCTGGACTTCGACGAGCTGAACACGCCGCTGTACTCGCCCGCGCCCGGCAGCTCTGCGCGCGCGCGGGACAGCTCGCCCGCGCCGCCCAACAACAAGTACGCGCCCTGCTACAGGTACTGTAGGGGAGGTGGCTCTGTACTGTAGGGGAGGTGGCTCTGTACTGTAGGGGAGGTGGCTCTGTACTGTAGGGGAGGTGGCTCTGTACTGTAGGGGGAAATTTGGAGGACGTATTCCATAAGATGTAGGCGTCCGATAAGAAAAGATTTTTGAAAATTCCACCCCTAAGGGGCTATTTCACCAACCTATCAATAAGGGAATCTGTCAATTAAGTTTAAATTTTTGACAGATTTTGTATAGAAAATCTGTCAAAAATCTTATCTTTAGCTTATTGAACAGATATTGATAGGTTGGTGAAAATTCCCCTAAGAGGGTGAAAACGGGTGGCAAAGTTTGTATTGAAAAACGTGTTTGCTTGGGTTGATCAACTTCAAACTTTAAAATTTTTATTTCTGACTTCCACGCGGGCGAAGCCGCTGGCAAAAGCTAGTCTATACTAATATTATAAAGTTTGTTTGTTTGTTTGAACGCGCTAATCTCTGGAACTACTTTATGATAACCAGATTCACGAGGAATAGTATAGGCTATTTAACATCACGCTACGACCCTTACGAGCCTAGCAACGGGGGTGAAACCGCGGAGAACAGCTAGTGCACTACAAACAGGCGCGGTCCCAGGGGGAGGTCACGGGGGTCATGACACCCCCCAAAATCGTACCAAAATACACCAAACACGGTAATTTACGGTAAAGCACATTGGCATTAATTGGTATGACCCCCCCTAAAGTTTTCAACTGCGGCATACCGCAGTTGAAAACTTTAGGGGCGCGTTTTTTACGATTTTGGGGGGGGTCATAACCCCCCCCAAAATCGTACAAAAATGCGCCAAACACATAGCACGTTGGCATTAATTGGTATGACCCCCACCCCTAAAGTCTTCAGCTGCGGTATGACCCCCCCCCAAAATCGTCGGCTGCGACTGCGCCTGACTACAAAAGCGTCGACAAAATTTTGTCGCGGCGCGCATGCTACCGGCTGACGATAAAATCTGTAATTCATACGTAATTCATTCATTCATATCGTTTGTCACAAAATGTTATAGTGACTGAGACTATTCCCGTTTGCAGCAAACGTTGTTCCAAATGCTCCGACACGTGCGACATCCCCGAGCCGCGACACTTGCTGGGACCCAACAAGGACCAGCTGAGGGTGAGTTTATTCACGACTCACTAAGGACCAAGTTCACTGAAAGATAATAGTCCGTTGATTTGAAAACGGCCGTTTAACAAGAGTTTTCTAAAGGCCAAAGTCATGTTAAACGGCAGTTTTTTGAATTTTTCGGACTGTTAACTTGTTGGTGAACTTGGCCCTAAATGTGACAAGCCGAACCCGTTAAATCCGCACGGAATAGTAGAGAAGGATGACTCCGTAAAGACAGTTATAGATCTATACTATTAATAAAATTGTAAAAAAGCCGTGTCTATACATTAAAGATATTCCAGAAAAAACAATTGGGATAGGGTACTGGGACATAACCATACCCAAAAAGTTTTTTTTGGACCTGCCTGTTTATGCGCTCATCTCGCAAAAAGTACTGAACGGATTTTGATGTGGTTTTCACAGTTCAATAGCTTGGACTCCAACTTAAAATCTAAGCTACGTTTCATCTAATTCCGGTGGGATAAACCAGAGATACACCTTGACCTCTTAGTAGTAATACTAGGCACCCTACACTACGGAGGTCATTTAAATTCATAGTCCACGCGGACGGAGTCGCGGGCAAAAGTTTAGTAATAAAATATTGTTGTTCCCAGATACAAGTGGTGATAGTCCCGCTAACGGACTACTGCCACGTGGGCGCGGCCGACTGCGCGCAGGCGTGACGGCCGCGCGCCGCGCATGCGCACCGCGCCCGCCGCGCTCGCCTGACACACGCCCGTACTTCTCTCCCAGCAGGCGCGGTCCCAGGGGTCACGGGGGTCATGACCCCCCCCCCAAATCGTACAAAAATGCGCCAAACACGGTAATTCACGGTACATTACGTCGGCATTAATCGGTATGACCCCCCCTAAAGTCTTCAGCTGTGGTATGACCCCCCCAAAATCGTCGGCTGGGACCGCGCCTGTCTCCCAGTGGCGTGCCTAGAGGGCAAGCCCGAAGCATCGTTTTTGTTTTAGAGGATATTTATATGATCAGTAGTCATTAATTTGAGGGGCTCGTGGCTAAATGACAGCCGCACTGATCGATCGATCTGCGAGCTTAAGGCCCCGGTATACGCCAACGGCCTTGAGTGATTTGGGCGGTATAGCTTGAGTGTTCTGCGCTGAGCTCAAGCAACGCGACATACATCCACCGAGCAATACGACTCGCCTATCAAGGAGCGCGCTGTGCAGAATTAGACGTATTATTACTTTTTAGTATCTAAAACATAAAATAAAAAAAAAGTAACAGGTATTATTATAGGTAGTAACATAGTCTTTTCACACAAAACAAATCATGAAAATATCTTAAGCGGTTTGAAAGTAATTACGTTTTTATGTTTTGGGTAGACAGGAATTCATGAATTTATTTCATTAAGTATTTTACAACAATAGTTAAATATTCACAGGTACGATTGATGTATATATGTTCTAGTTTAACATAAAAAAAATTGCACAACTAACCTGCATTATTTGACGGCGAAATAAGAGATTTAAAACTGGCCGTTACCATTTACCTTCGCCTTAAGCAGCGCTTGCCGCGGTCAGTCCTTGGATGGGTGACCGTTCTTTACACATCGAGACCCCTCCGTGCCTCGGAGAGCACGTTAAACAGTCGGTCCCGGTTGTCATAGGAATATCTTTGACAGTCGTTACGGGTAGTCAGGAGCCTGAAAGTCTGACAACTGGTCTAACATTCGAATACCGATGTTCCCCAATAACTGGGTTGTGTAGGTGAGATGGCAGTCGCTCCATGTAAAATATTGATATTCAGCCGCAACCAGTTAGACTGGAAGCCGACCCCAATCATGTTTGGGAAAGGCTAGGCGGATGATGAGTAGTCATTTGTTTCGGTGTTTCTTCTCAAAGGTAGTCATATAGGAAACACCGAACTCATCTAGCTTAAAAAAATGTTTTGACGTGTAAAAGTGTTATTTTTAACCTATTTACAAAATAAATATCATTTATCATTTATCATGAATTTAAGTAAGTTAATGGTGCCGATTCTGTTGTTTACGAACTAAACTAAGTTAGTCTTAATATGTCTCTTTCTAATAAAAAAACATGAGAGGGATAGCAGACATTTAATCCTGTCAAATTAGTCCATTTGAATAGTTTTAATGTCAATTTAGTCGTAAACGCAAAATGTCACGACTATTTTCCCGTAAATGACACGGGCGTAGACTAATTTGACAGTTTAAAATATTTTCTGTGCTTTTTCAATGATATTTGTAAGAGATATAGTGTGACTAAAAGTTTAGTGAAATGTTCAACAGAATCAGCACCAATGTCACATTAAAGCAATACATACATACATTAAAAATCACTTACATTCATGAAAAATGAACATAAATAGTATAAATACTTTCTAAAACGATAAAAATGCGTCGAGCTTGCAATGTAGGCACGCCACTGTCCTCTCTGTATACAGGGTAAAATTAAAACCAGTGCGGATATTTTAGGAGGTGAAAGTACTCATGAATATGATCAACTTTTATTATGGGACCGACACTGAAATATGAAAAAAAAAACAGCTGATCCATACATCTTGATCGTATTGTAGTGCATTTTTGTAGGGAACAGCTGATTTTTTTTTTCATATTTCAGTGTCGGTCCCTTAATAAAAGTTGATCATATTCATGAGTATTTTCACCTCCTAAAATATCCGCACTGGTTTTAATTTTACCCTGTATGTTGCGCTATTGCACGCTGCACGCTACGGTTCAAGGAAATACTTTGTTTTCGACTTTGAAGTTAATTTAATACTTACATTGATCCGAAAAAAGTTTTTGACCATTTGTAAATATTTTTTAGGTTTTTTAAATAACGAATAGTGCGCTTGAAACTAAGGCAATAAACGTTAATTAGCACGTGCTTTGACTAAGGGCGGGTTGTTTCAGCTCCACTTAACGCACGCGTAAACGTTAAAAATGGCGCTAACTATCGTCAAACCAGAAAAAGTGTTGTTTCACACAATGTTGGCCTTAACATACGTTAAAAAATAACGATAACCGTAACCAGTGCTCCACCCACTGGTTAACGTAATTTTATTTTAAAACAGCTGCGTCAAACAGTAATAAACAAGGATTCTCTTTTGTATTCGTCTCTTTATTCAAAGATAGTTCATCTGGTCATGTTACAATAATGAAGAAAGAAAGAAAAAAGTATTTAAAACACGTGTTAATAACCTAGACCTATGGGACGATCAGGAATTTATTGCAAGATATCGTGTAGCTTCGTTACGCGTAATGTTTTTTAGGGTTCCGTAGTAAAACTAGGAACCCTTACAGTTTCGTCCCGTCCGTCTGTCCGTCTGTCTGTCCGTCTGTCCGTCTGTCTGTCTGTCCGTCTGCCCGTCTGTCCGTCAGTCCGTCTGTCCGTCTGTCACACCCTCGTCAAATCTACTGTTCATAACCAATCTGTATGAAACTTCGCAGTTAGATGTCTTCTGTAAGCCGCCATAAAGGCCTGTAGTAAAATTACGATGAATAAAATAATTAATTAATATTATTTAAGTTTATATTAAGTGAACTAGAAGCTCCGAAAGTCGTTTACAATGTGTCCCCCCCCCCTGTAATTTTCCAATCGCGTTATCAAAAAATCTGAAAAAATTCAAGCTTATGGAATCTTATAAACACTCTCGATTTAAATTGGTTTGAACAAGATCCGTTAATAACTTTTTGAAATATTCACTATTTTCAGTTTTGACCGCAAAAATAACTTTGTATTTCATTATAATATTAGGAAATACAAACTTATGTTTGCAGTTGGAAGACTGAAATACTTCTTCCTACGGAACCCTAGACTGTGCGTGTTTCGACACGCTCTTGCCCGGTTTTTATATGTAATTATGACCGTGCGCCGTTACTATTTACCAAAAAAAAACTGACCTTTACAGTACGTTCTGGTACGTTCTCTGTAGAAAAAAATACCACATGTCCATGAAGTCCAAAAATAATGAAAAACAGAGCAATATCGTTACTTTAACAAATAGCATCAAGCCTATTATATTTACTTTGGTGTAAAAGTATTCATTTTGCAGCAGTAGTAATTTTTAATCACCAAAACTTCTCGCTTCTGCTGCGTTACATTATTGCAACTGAGCCATTGTCGATTAATATGCAAACACAGTATCATGTTATGAACTTCTGGCTTCTATTTATAATACAACACGGATCAATGAAATTCAGTTATTCTTATCTATAACATCTACAAATAGGAATAGGAATACACAGATAAACAGTAGGTAATTATGGTAATTTAACATATAAATTTAAATGCGCGGTTAAAACGTCTAGCTTGTCAGATAAAAATTGACGTTTACAAATACGTATTGCCATCATTAAAAAATCTCCCAACCATTTTTATTGGAAAAAAGTGTTGCTTTCAACTGGCAGCCCGAATAACTTTGACGATCGGTGTTTTATGCAATGAAACAACGCTTTGTATTTAACGAACGTTAAACATCTCACGTTAACGTTAATATTTAACGTACGTATGTTACGTTAACCAACCGATTGAAACAACCCGCCCTTAGGCCATGTTGTTTCATCTTACAGTTACGTATCTGTAACCGTCAAATATGGCGGCTTGTACGACAATTTCATACTGACTTAACGATTACGTACTGACTTACGAATACAGATGGTTTGAAGCAACCCGCCCTTAGTATTATTTCAAAAAAATAGCAAACTTTACAGGAGAGTGAAAAAACTAAACTTACTTGATGTATCCATGTTGTAATTTTTTACTTCATATTATTTTATGGGTTTCTCGGTCGGTTGCAGAAAGATAATTAAATTTTAATGGAGGCATTAACCATACAATTTCTATAGTTAAAGTCTCCTTTAAAACTTAATGACCTTTTCTGCAACTCAGCGTCTGTTGGATACCTATATGGCTTGCTTCTGAATGGTTGAAACGATGCGTCTTCCGATTCTCTAGCGAATGGTATCGAAATCGCCAAAATTTACTTATGCGGTGTTCGAACTTAAGCGTACTTGAGAAATGAGAATAATTATCTAAGCCAAAGCACGTGCTAAGTAACGTTTATTAATCTCAGCCTTAATGTCATTCATTCTCTACGATTTATTTGTGATGTAAGGCACTACTGTACATGGGCGTAGCCATGGCGGGGCAGAGTGGGGCACTTGCCCCACCCTGGCTCTTACCTGTAAGGTACCTAACCAACCTAAAAAAATAAATTCGGTACTAACTATAACACTTAATATCCGTAAGAAAGTTCACTCTCCACAGTCGACACAAAAAAATTAACCGGGGTAAGACTGCAGGTATAGTTTGCTAGTTACATATTATTTTAGACTGCTGCTCCACCCTGAGCCCATGGCTGGCTACGCCCATGCTACTGTATCATTTGGGTTGTATTATTTCTACTATAAGTAGTAAAACAAAAACAAGAGTATGTTAGATTTTTGTGAACTTGGCCGGTGCACTACCGTGCGCCCAGATTTCTTTATTAGCCTATTTGTATGCTGTTTATTTTATTAGCAAAATAATGTAATTAAAATATGAATGTTACTCGATGAGGCTAGCTAAAAATGACTGTCATAGGAAATTAATTTATACTCCATTGTTTCGAAGAGAAAAAAATAACAATGCATATTATTTACTATTTTAGTGTAAAATACTTTTAATTGTTGGTACTTAAATGTAATATTATCTGTGTAAAGCCACTATTTCGAACTTTGAGTTTTGACTGTATATGTGAATAATTTTAATACATTACTGCCAGATGATTAAATTAACTAGAGCTGTTATTATTTGATGTCTTGTTTATGATAACAGGGGTTAATTTTGCCAGCCTTCATTATTTTATTACCATTATAAATAAATATAATTTGTTACAAAAGTAAACCAGAGTTTCTAATCAATACGTTTCTATTCTCTTTAGGGTTCCGTGCCAAAAAAGGTTTCCGTACCAAAATGGTAAAAAAGGAACCCTTATGGTGCCCTGTCTGTCTGTCACACCTGCTTATTTCAGCAACTACTAATGCTATCGACTTGAAATTTGGAACAGTTATAAAGAATGCTTGTTCAACTTTATTGCAAATGAAAAAAGTCAAAAAATATTTTTATTTTCATTGCAAAAGGGGCCGGAGTGGGTGTCCGAAATTTTAAAGTGGGGTTACTAGGTCAAGTGACATATCATATAAAAGGGCTTGATCTGCACATTTCAAAATATATTTTTATTTTACGTCTCACAGTTTTCGACATATGATGAAAAATGTCCAAAAAATACCATTCCCCCCCTCCCCCCCCCCTTATCTCCGAAGTTTGCGGGGCGAAAAATCTGAAATAATTAGAGTTGATAGGAATTGACCCAAATATGGCACCAAAAATAAAACGATGTTCCTAACTAGTACAGTTTTTTCAAAATCATCAAAATTCCTTCACAAACAAACTTAGTTATGCGGTCCGGATTTTTTCACTTTATACGTCCAAAACCGATACGGAACCCTCGGTGCGCGAATACGACTCGCACTTGGCCGGTTTTTTTGTAATTACGAATTATAAAATCCAGTTTTTATACGTATAAAGTATTTATTACACAATTGACAATACATGTAGAGCGTAAAATAATACAAAGCTCTTCATGTTTAAACAAATCGCACAGTTCTTACATCAACTGAAAATTTAAAAATGCCAAGCAATAGGAATACACGAATTTTCGTCGCAATAAAATGTAACTATAGTAGGTAATTAAAATATAACCATTTAACATTTATTGACAAGCATGGATTACATGACACCCATAGTTTTAAACATATTCAAAATTACATATAATGATTTCACAAATCTTACAGCAACTTGACTATAAAATGACTAAGGGTTAGTTCAAACGAGCGTTTACACGCGCATCCTTCGTTCACGAAACAAACACGCGGCAAGCGCTTTGAAACTCAGCCTAAACACAATGATTATCATAATTCTCAAATTCAAAAGTTATACAAAATCATAGGCCAACTTAGGGCCTTAGAATCAAACGTAGTTTAAACCACGGTAGAGAGTTTAATTATTGCTCTTTTATTTGATTTTATAATTTTTTCTATATACACTTTGACATTAAATGTTTCCTTTTGAAATAATTTATATACAAAATGACATTGAATGTGATAATAATGATGTAATATATTGATTATAATTATTGTAAATGTGAGTACTATGTGGGTTATTATGTTACTGTTATAGATCTCAAGTTCAGTCTGACAGTTTGAGTACTTTAGGGGGCCTACCCAAATGTCCTCTCTGATGATAATGTTCGTCGGGTCGTTGAGCTCCCTAAGTCTGGGTTGAGCTACCACGATACCCGGCACATGCGTGCACAGTCAGGTCAGGTCCACTCAAATCTGTATGGCTCTTTCCTCTAAAGGCCATTTCAGACTAACCTGCATGGTTCTGACACAATTTATCTTAATTGTCTGGACTTTAAAACAGACATCAACCTTTGAGTTTGTTTCGGTTTTCTTCTCAAAGGTAGTCATATAGGAAACACCGAACTCATCTAGCTTAAAAAAATGTTTTGACGTGTAAAAGTGTTATTTTTAACCTATTTACAAAATAAATATCATTTATCATTTAAAAAAAAATTCCCGTCTTCGATTGTTTCCTATTGTTTCATGTATAAGATACAATTGAAGACAATAAACTCTATTCCGTTTTTTAAGCTACGGTTGATCTTACGGCCTTTAGACAATTCAAGCACTTAACATTAAAATGTTGACTTTTTTCTTACTCTAGGCTTATCTAACGCAATATACATAGAAACCTTGTTTCGGGACAGAAGCACAATTAAAAGCGGGTAGACGAATATTGAAACAATACAGTTGCAACTCTGTGTACCCTCATAGGGTGGTAGTTTTTAATTCTGACTACCTCGTATTAGGCAGATACTTTTTAAGTCGTTTTGACCTCCTGAATACAGTTAAAATGATACGAGCACTGTTTGTTCTTTAGAAATTAAGTACATTTTTAAGTTTGTTTCCTCATTTCGTTATTATTATTATTGGTAACAGACCCTCAGCGACCGTCGCGACTCATAATTATTCGGGTCTAATTTATCACGGAAAAGAGACCATAATACCATTAGGCTGAATTAATTTTATTTAAAACTTAAATATAGTTAGGCCTCGATAAGACGGAGGTAAGCCCGGTTCAGTTAGATTTTTAAGACTTTTATTATTATAATTTTCTTAATTAAAGGTAACGCCTAAACTTCTTAAAAGATAATATAGTGTATCAAAAAAATAAAATCATAAAATTATCATAAAAGAGTACAAAGAATATAGGTACTTTAAAACTAAATACTTTTGCACCATTTATTGAATAAGAAGGAATACTTTTAAGTACTACGCTAACTTGAGCCTTTATTCGTAATGCGTAAGATATAAAAACTATTTCAATTCACATTGGATGGAATAGTAAATGCAGAATTTCGAAGTACGATTTAAAAGAAAAGCAAAATGAAAGAATAATGCTTTTTGGTATTCACAGTCTTCGATTCCTTACATATACACTATGGTTAGATTTCGACTGTCTTTTTAAAAAGTTATTGTCACAATTTTTATAAAAAATACTTTTTTGGAAGTTTTATTTTGATCTCATAACATCTCACTTGTTATCACAGTGTTGCATTAAAAATATTGTGAGTCAAAAAGTTAGGACGAACATTGCTTACAGATATTGGTGCCGATTCTGTTGTTTACCAACTAAACTAATTTAGTCTCATTAGGTCTCTTTCTAAAAAAAATCATGAGAAAGGGATAGAAGATATTTAATCCTGTCAAATTAGTCCACTTGAATAGTTTTGATGTCAATTTAGACGTTATTGCAAAAGGTCACGACTATTTTCCCGTAAATGACAAGGGCGTAGACTAATTTGACAGTTCTTAATATTTTCTGTCCTTTTTCAATGGTGTTTGTAAGAAAGAGATAAAGCGTGATTAAAATTGGTTTAGTGCGATGTTCAACAGAATCAGCACCATTTGCTAAAATAATGTTTGAACGGTTTTAAAAGCGAGAAGCACGTACATTGTCGGCCACACGGGATCTATTGACATTGATACACTGATTACTAGACATTTAAATATTACTACACTGGGGAGGTATCACTGCAGGGTAAACATTGATTATAATTATAAGAAAGGAATCGCCAAAAACTGAGATTCTTTTTCATCAGAATAACACAGCTTTTTTGGGTACTATACCAACTATTCTAATATTATTGAAGTATTAATACACTCAGTATCTATACTTTACGTTATATTTGAGAGCTTGTGACCGAACTTCGCAAAAACAAATCTTCGATGCAAGCAGAAACGTATGATGTACCTACAGGGTTTTTTTTTTTCATAATTTTCGTATTTTATATAAAATGGCTGTTGATATAAAAATAGTTTACTTGTTAGGTCATAGGAGCAGATCCTTTGGGAAGAGATTCATGGAGGCGTAGTCTTCCAACACCTGTAAGGAAAACAATGATATTTGAGAAATACAACAAAATTGTTTGAGCTCTTCGAGTATGAAGGAATGTCACACAGGTCGTACATGTTGTCACAACAGGTGATACAGGATTTCGTTCAGGGGGGCTTGGGGACACATTTTTGTATGATTTCAAAATGAATGTCCGTATGACGATTTTAAGAATTTCAAAGGAGATGTTTCATCCTGGAACTGGGAAAAAAATAGGGGATTTACATAAAAATATTATTATATTAATTTGCAGAACAGTACAATTGTAAGAGAATTATTTGAGATGAAGTTTTTCATTATGATATCCCTATTTTTAGGGCGGTCATGACAGTTGAGTTTGACAGTTTTGTTTTATGACGTGACGTTTGAGTCGTTGTGCGATGGTTGTGCGCACGCGTGGTGGATTGAATGTTGCCATTTTGACTGACATTGACATAACAACAGGGCCCCAATTCTGCTATTTGAATAGTGTAAGAATGGTGTCATAACGACACCATTACTATCAAAACCTAAGCGGTCATTGGCTTAGAGTAAGACTAACTCTTTCGTCATTGGTCAAAACGATGCCATTGAGACACTATTCTGACACGATTATAACAATTGCATCAGCAGACTTGGGGCCCAGTTGTCAAAATGACGTTTCACTTAATTCATTTGTCGATTGTTGAACCACCATATTTGTGTTGTGTTGCTCTCCTTGACAAAGAAAGAATAAATTACAATTCAACGAAGTAATATTATAGGAAATAAGCATTAGGAACCGGTTACTATCATGTATAGCTATAATACTTAATTGCGTACGTAGACCTATCCCAGGCTCCATACATTTCTGAAACAACTCCTTTATCAAAATGCAGTGCTTCGATCGTGAGTGAGGGAAGGGTGGAGAATTGCACTCATTGAATTCGCGCCTGCCTTTGAAATAATTTGAATAGCGTTATCTATTGTCCCGCAGCTTGTCAACGGTAGGCACGGGTACCTCCAGCTGCATGGCGTGCCTGAGCTTGCCGCCGTCTGCTCCAGCGAGTATTTGCGACACACCTCCGTCACATTACAACAAACTGACAGAACAGTACCCCTATCATGAGTTTTTTTGACGTATAGTTTCGTTAACGATAAGCATATTTTGAATTGAAAATACACGTTTGTTACACAATATTTATATACATTAAATACTTAATTAATTTCTCTGTATTTTTTAAAATGTGCAAATTGTATAAAATTTTATTAAAATGTTCGAGGACCAGCAGTCCTCGAACATTTTAATAAAATATTTTAAATTCAAAAAATGCTTACGTTAACGAAACTATACGTCAAAAAAACTCATGATCGGGGTACAGAAGTCACTGATCTCGCGCAGCTTGTCAGCAGTGGGCACGGGTACATCCAGCTGCATGGCTCGCCCGAGCCGGGCACCGTCGAGACACAGCTGCGACACCTCCGCCACGCTACTACGAAGTAGGGAAGACAGAACAGAAGTCACTGACCTCCCGCAGCTTGTCAGCAGTGGGCACGGGTACATCGAGCTGCACGGCGTGCCTGAGCCGGCTGCCGTCAAGACACAGCTGCTTGTTGAGCAGCAGCTCGGCGCCGGCGGACGGCTCGAGCGGTGTGTGCTCGAGTGAGTACTTGCGACACACCTCCGCCCACGCCGTCAAGTGCTTGTCGTTCGCTTCCTCCGCCACTGACGCTATGTCGTTCTGGAAACAAGTGAATATATTTGATATGCGGTTTCTTTAATGTATTTATTTCGGATATGCTCGATTCGTTTCTTTTTCTAAGAATTCCGTTCGATTTACAAACAAGACAAATCCGAAATAATGAGTAGTAAAAATGAATATAACTCAATAATGAAATTTATAATATTAAAATAGTTATGATTGCGTTACATATACTCGTCACAACATCACATCACACAACAAGTAAACACGACCTGTTGTGTGATGTTCTTCTATGTCACATTTTCAAATGCGCGCTCTCGATGTAGTGGTGTCATTATTTAGATTTATATATGTATAGACGACTTTTGACTTTCTTTTCACTTTAAAAAAATAATCACCTTAGCCAACGTAGAGATGGCGGTTCCATAATAATCGTGATTAATCTTGAAGATATCAGCCACGAGCTCAGCCAGCGAGCCTTGAGTGCTGTTGGCTTCGTCCACCACGTTGTAGGTCTGTCGGTTGGCGTCGGGCCGCCGGCCCAGCGCCCACACGGCGCGGCACACGTCTCGCACGTGCACCGTGTTCATTTTGAGGTCAGCCGTCCATAGAAGCTTCATCGTCTCGTTTAAATGCTTGTAGATACCGCCGTAGAGGAGGCGGGGCGCTGTGGAAGTAATATATGGTCAGTATCACAGAAAATAATAAGTCAATAGAAATGTTATCTATGCGTGTCGCCGGTTCGCAGTCAATATCAAAGCATTTAGCAATATAAATTAAACTTAATTCCGCTTACAGGATCAGCAGACAGCAGTTGTCAGCAATTTGCTTTATTAGAGCAGAAACAAGTAATCAATCTCTTTATTGGGAGATTTAAATCCAGCAGTGTACTGACATAGGCAGCATTCACTACCATCAAAAACATTATTTTGGTGTCCTAATAAAAAGAAATATAGAAACCTCTACAAGCGTAAATAACCGTGAATATTAATTTATGTATGCACGGTACAAAAGTGGATTACGGTGAATGTTTAATTGTCCGTAGTAATCTACTTTCCTTCATAACGGACGGATTAGAAGACTAATAACATTAAACACGAACGATTAAAATCAGCCGACGCTGTAATTTGTTTAATAAATTTTATACAGAATGAAATATTACAAACATTGAATGTAAAAAATCATAACCCCTTCGTTTTGGCTTTGCCGAAGTCGGGTAAAAAGGGAAAGCCTAATTGCCGCGAATTTTCAGATATACATAATATATTTTTTCATTAAGATACTCTGTTAAACGACACGTGTTCAAACTGAAGCATATCACAATACTATATTTAAAAACCAGACAAGTGCGAGTACGACTCGCGCCCTGAGGGTTTCGAAATATACAATAGCGCCATCTATGAGCAGATACCTCCACCCACTAGGAGTCTTAACATACGGACAGACAGACAACAAAGTGATCCTATAAGGGTTCAGTTTTTTATTTTGAGGTACGGAACCCTAAAAATATTTTAAAAATAACATGTACGGCCCCTGGGTAACGTTACGACGAATACTTTATGATACTAAGATAATAACTTACTCAAACTCCTTCGGTCTCCAACGCCGTACACGATGGCTGGTCTGATGATAGTATAATTCAGCTCCGCCCCCATGTTTTTCAGCTCCTTCTCCACCTTGCTCTTCATTTTAGCTTCAGTGGTCCATGGCTCTATTGGACAGTCTTCTTTTTGGGGCTAGAAATCAATTTCAGACCCTTGAAATGTATTTTTTATTGCTAATAGGCATGCGTTTGCCCGCTATCACGCCTAATGTTATCTACAATGGAGCACGCTTGCCTAAAAGAAACCGATTCATTCGCGACTGGAAGACAACCAGATTGTAACTATCGAGGAACACCTACTCAGGCAGCGTATGCCACTGTTTGGCGGTACTCACAGTGAAAGTGGAATCAAAGCGCTTCGTTCGAGTTTTTGGTTTTATCAATCATGAAACGAAATTCCCCTAAGATTTTATCTTAATTGTACCAAGGCGCGGAATGATGCGGTCACGGTCTCAAGTCTCGACACACGGGTAAACTGCGGCCTGCTGATACTAAATTCAAGTTTTATAGGCCACATGTGGCCAGCCTTTTGTCCCATTAGTGCGCGTTCGCTTTAACGCCTTTATCACACCTCCGCCGCGAAACCATAGCAGCGAAACTGCAGTACAGTCCACCTGACTTGTCCGTTGTACGACAAGCGAAACAGAAGCGAAACTGTCTGTTCTAACGTACAGATTTGATTATGATTTTATCTCTTTCCTGCATGATTTCGCGCATCTACTCGGAGGCAGGTTACACCTCCACATTTACTAGCTTAATTCGTTTGGCGGTTTCGCATCATTATTTTCGCGGCGGAGGTGTGAATAGGCGTTAGTCGGTGGTGTCTGACATTAAAATCGTAATTTAGTTATAAAATACATAAAGGCCTATAAGGTTGGGACTCAGTACTCCTCTCGGGGAAAGAAAGAAACGTAAAAAACAAATTGGAAAACTGCCGTTTGGAATCCGTAAAGCTGGTAGAAAGCGGGTCCGTACACTCCACCACACAGTTCTAAACGGCTTTAAAATAGCAAAAATATCTATGACAAAGAAATACACGCGGTTCCTGTCTACGTTCACATGTTGAAAAGTCTGTGACGTCATAAATTGAGCTGATCAATGACGTCACCGTATGAATGTCAACAGCGGACGAATTTTACGAGCGCGGCCGGAACTTCGGGGTAATTAACACTCACCGATAAGTGCCGTATCGATCAACAAACAAATATCGTCGCTGAGTGTATGCTTTTATTAATATCGTTAACGAAAATACATATTGGATAGCTCACAAAATTAGAGTACATTTTAAGTATGAACGTAATTTTATGAGAGCGTTAAAATAACTTCGTCATTTAATTAGGGACAAAGCAGATTCTACTTTTAGCATCAGGCCATCGGCGATTTTGCGACTGCATCGATGCTGTATCGCGTTTTGGCATTCATAAAAAAAATCTTGTCTATTTTTATTAAGTCCGACGCAAATTTTTAAGGCTAAAATGGGTTTAGAATAAGGTACTGAACCCAAGGTTTCAGTTTTCGTTAGGGTATCACTTACACCTGGTATAATAACCATGGAACCATATTATTTCTCCTAACTACCCACCTTATCACTACTGTGCATCTGTCCGCTGGATATCTCAACCAGTCGGTCCACCTTCAGCTTGGCGCACTGGCGGGCCACGTTGGTGCTGAGCGTGAGCAGTCCCTCCGAGTACACGGCCTCCGTCTGCCCCACCCTTGTCTCGCCCGCACAGTTCACTACCAGGGCCCACGGGGCTCCGTCGCCAGGGTCCAGGGCTGATGCGCATGATGCTGAAAGGAGATAGAAGCAGAGTGATCAGAAGTGTGAGCAGGTGTTCACCACCCGGGTCTCGCCCGCGCAGTTCACTACCAGGGCCTATGGGGCTCCGTCGCCAGGGTCGAGGGCTGATGCGCATGATGCTAGGAGATAAGAGCAGAGTGTTAAGGCGCTATAGGTCCAGCGAAATATTTTACGTGCGGGGGTGAAGAACACGATGCGGCGCGCGCGCCCGCGGGCTACGGGGTGGCGCGTTGACGAGATCTCTTGCGGCGGGCTGAGCGCGACGCTATTACTTTTAGTGGAAATTGGCGCGCACATAGTGTAATTAAAGTACCTAGTTGTCAAACTTTATTAGGTACCTTCTTTTGGTACAAGTTAGTTTAGCGATTTAAGTCAATTTATTTTTTGTGGTGGTTATTTGGAAAAACTAGGTAGGTAATACCTACCTAGTTTTTCCAAATAACCACCACAGTGAGTAACATACCTAATTAGGGTCCAAGAGCGAGCAAAGCGAGGGAACTTGGACACCCCGACACGGACAGGTTAGGTTCGAAGGGGTTGACGGGGGCTTCAGTGAGCGAGCAAACCGAGCGAACGAAGCCCCCGTCAACCCCTTCGTGTTAGGTTACTCTTAACCTTGCAGATAGAAATAGGAGCTCCGCGTACCGGGGCTCCATCAACCACCTCCATCCCCCTTGTAAGTCCAAAAAAGTTGTATTTTGTTTTACATTGACACTGTAATTTAAAAGTCAGTCTAAGGTATTTAATTCAACCTAAAACACGGCAACATTAATCTGCTGCTACGGTAGTTTGCAATTATTTTCGTCTGGTATCACTGCTACTCCAAGGCTACTCCGGTTTCTAACGGCATTATTTTTGGGAGCCTAGTCGGCGCCGGCTGCGGAGGCGCTCCCTAAAATTTTACCCTCAAAGGGCACTGGCAGACGCCCATAGAACGCTGGGCCTCAGATTGTGTAAGTCGGTACAGATATGAAATTAGTTTGGTGTGATCGAGTATTTCAAGAGTATTTAAATTCATTTTTTATTTGTTTTTGTACGTAATTGGGTTTAAGAGAAATATTCTTATTTCTGACAGTGAGGTTAAGTATGGTGTGAATGATCCAGTGAAGTACAGCCCGACTAATGAGTTCTCAATTCAAAGGTTTTAGTTGCTGTCACTATGATATTCTGTGGAAGCACGCGCCAGCCAGCATGCACCCGTTTTTGTTTTAGTGGTTTTTTCAAAATGTCAATGGCATAATCATTTTATTTCTTATTTATTTCGATTTTTGATTCCAATTCTTAATCTCTAAGATAAATTAGGCAAAGAACAATTAAAATATATTTTTATTTTTGGTTAAGCTTTTATTACTGTACCATATCAAGCCTAAAACTGCCGACGTCCTTTACTCTAAAGAATTCTTTACCCTAAAAATAAGTTGGCAACACTGGCTTACTAGCGTGTGACGTCACCAGAGTGCAACTGGCCGTTCTTGTCACAGATAAAATAACAAAAAATATTGCATTTTATTTTCGTGTAATTTGCAAATATATACATATTTTAGTTGAAAATCAAGTGAAATAAGTTTATTTACGCTATGAACTGATAGGATGACCACAATCTATAGCATATTTTCAATGTTGTCAAGAAGCCTATTCTAATAAGAAAATAATACAAATCCAATAGGAAACAAATTGTAAACATTAATCAATACTAAAATTAAGGAAATAATAACTCAAAATAACATAAAACACGATATTAAAACCGACAAGTACAATGACCCCTTTTGATCGGCGCCGGCTCTTGGACCCTAATTAGGTATGTTACTCAAATGAAACATGAAATATTTTTTTAATTATGCCAAATTGCCAACCCCCTTTCCCGCTTTTTTCCAAAGTCAGCGCCGGCTGCCAATTTAGCAACCGGTGCCGGCTGCAAATTCAGGTCACGGCGGCGGTCGCGGAGTCACTTCCAAAATTTTAAGGTTAGATTTCGTATTGTTGTTATGATTACTAAAGTTTATGGGCTTTTTGGTAAGCAATACATGTAGGTACCTAAGTATTTGAATTGAATTTGAGTTAAACAAACAAATTCAGCATATTTTTATTGTGAAACATGACCATTGATTAAGAAAGAACTTGTTTTATTGTATATCTAAAACCAAAACTTTAGCCAGGTCCCAGGTATTTTTGTATAAATAGTTATGATTTTAGAGTAAAATTAATCAGGCATTGGGGTAAAATGAAAATCTAGCTTGGCAGCACTGGAGTAAGCAATGTAAGCATAAGTATATATGTATGTATATATGTAGTCTTTGAGCATAAGCACGGCTTTGACAGATGTAGTTTGCGTTTTATGTTTTTGGGTGCTTTAATCGATCTTTGAGCTATTTCTGAAGCTGTTTTCATAGAAATCTTCTATATAGTCATCTAGTGGCATAAATATTTATATCGAATCACAAAATGGAGTCAAATTTTGTGCAAGCTGATAACAACAACCTACCTAAGATAGACGCATTGCACTTTTCTTTAAGAATAACGCTGATTATTATGCTGCGGAACTTAAAAATGTAAAAACAGCTGTGTAAGTACCTACCTACCACATATTTATTTACAAATCTTTTATATAATCATTCAGAAGTTTTGTGAAATCTCATTTTAGGTTATGTTGATAAAAACTCAGAAACATTACCTATAAATTCTTTTGTGTCATGAATCATGATGGACTGCTTAAAGACGTATTTGTACATTGTGGAACTACACACCATTTATACGCCACTATAGCCGATAAAAATGAATTATTGATGAAATTAATTTCAGCTGCACCATCTGTCTTTTGACAAAGCTCGTTTACTAGCGTGTTACGTCACTTCTGTCAGAAACAGCGTTTTTGGAGCGGTTTTGGAAATTTATACTTAATCACTGATTTTTATTGATAAATACAGTAGATCTCCTTGAAATATCAATGTAGTGTGCTTATAATATAATGAACATTTAATATAAACCATTTCCCAAAATGAGTCAAATAGCCTATTGTGTAGGAATAAGATTTCATGTTTTTTATGTAAAGTCGTGAATACCTTTGTAACCATAATCGAGGTTTTGTGTACATCGTGGTTTTATAGTGTAGGAATGTTGTTTACATAAGATGTACATAAGCAGTTATACCTCTCGACGATAGGAAAGCTATAATTTGAGAATAAGTGTTATGTACATAAAATTGCATTTGTAGGATTGTTGTAATGTGTTATATAGAATCTAGTCATGTATTTAGGTTCGGTAGGAAGGCTAGGACATAATGTTGTGTAAAGACTCTGAATTTCATGGATATTGTGCCTATAATATAGATCGATATGTGTATGAAAATGCGATATTTCTGTGTGTAAGTTAGGATGATAAATTGTGTCTTACTAGACGTGTGGTAGTCTAGAAACATGTATCTAACAAGAATATTGCAGATCCGATAAGAAATAGGCTATGTTATAGGCAATTGGATATTGTAACTTTGCTAAGTTAGAAATTTAGACAGTTTTTGTTCTAGAAACTTTTTTATGTGACTAGGTAGGTCCATGGGAGTTGTACCATTGGATAGGTAGGATTTTACGCAAATTATGATGTGTAATTTATGGTTGGATATTTAAATAAAGTAGATTAGAAGGGCTCACACGTAGTGAAAACGAAAGTGAATTAGGATTCAAAAACACGGCTCTATGTGAGGTAAAGTAATTAGGTTATATAAGAAACGCGTGCTCTCCGAGGCACGGAGGGGTCTCGATGTGTAAATAACGGTCACCCTTCCAAGGACTGACCGCGGCAAGCGCAGCTTAACCTCGCAGATCGATCGATTAGCGCGGCCGTCATTTAGCCACGAGCTTTTTTTTAATAAATTATGATTATAATAATAAAATGCGAAATCCTAATCAAAGAAGAAAATTATATGAATTAATAATTTTAATATTATATTAATATTAATATAATTTTCTTCATATTGGTGGCATTCAAACGTCTATGCTTCGGGACTTCCCGGATAACGTCTGATTTAAACATTTATCTACGAATTATTTATTTATAATACAAGAGCGTAAGCAAGCATATTCTTTATTATTTGAGACGTATAAGATTTAGTTTGAATAGGATTTCGCATTTTATTATTATAATCATAATTTATTTATCTATATTATTTATTTATTTATTATCTAAAATGATGTACCTATCTATTGTATCTTTTGTTTGACGGATTTTACTGACGGAAAAATATTTAATCATGACGAATTTTTGACGGAAAATACCAACCTGCTTAGCGGAATTTTGAAATTGTAATTGGCAACACTGTTAGGATGTGAGCGTACCTACGTTTATCAGTCAATAGGTGGTCAATAGCGCTATTTGCCCAAATATGTGCTAAAACCTAACCTTAATTGTATAAAAAATATTATATTAATGATATTATTACGTTTGTTAGTAATTTTCACAAAGAATTATTGAAAATAATCATTTCGTGAGCGGCGAAAAATTTGGCACACGTCCTACTCCGGTGAGGTCTGAGACCGGACTGAAGCAGTCGTGCGCACGTTCTTAGGAACGTTTTTTGGGTATAAAAAATTATCTAAAATTGCCGTTTTAATTTTTATAGAATTTTATTAATGAATTCACTAACTCAATTATTAAATAATATGTTAAAAAATTTTCAAAAATTAAAACGTAAGAAATAAGTCTAAAAAATGAAATATTCGTAATGAAAAAGTATCTTCGAGAGGTATCTTTGGATTTTTTTTCTATCAAGTGAAGTTATTCATATCGTGTATTGAATTAATGATTTCACTAGCTAATATGCTTAAGTATACCATATATTTTTTTCTGGGTGGAAACTGTAAGAAATCTTATAAAAAAATGAAAAATTCTAGAGCTCATTCTAGCGTTTTGTGAACCCATAGCGCCTTAAGTGTGAGCAGGTGTTAACATAAGCTGACTTCAGGAGTGATACAGTTTTCAGATTATTAGATCGCGTTACAGCTGTCCGGGTCCCTCGGCCGGTCCTATGACTTATGACTTATATGAATTTGCGTGTTTTACAAAAGATCCACAGTGTCGAGCTGTCGAGTGTCGGACCGAAGTCGAAATAAAGTGTGCGAGTAAAACTAGAACAGATTTTTATATTTAAAAGTTTGTCCTGCCGGGCTAACATGCGCGCCGCGACAAATTTTGTCGAATGTTTTGTCTCACTCTTACTCGTGCGAATACGAGCCGGGCTAATATGCGCGCCGCGACAAAATTTTGTCGACTGTTTTGTCTCGCTCGTTCTCGTGCAAATACGAGACAAATGCATGATAAAACCGTCGACAAAATTTTGTCGCGGCGCGCATGTTAGCCCGCGAGACAAATGCACGATAAAAGCGTCGACAAAATTTTGTCGTGGCGCGCATGTTAGACGCTCTGGTTTAATGATTTTATTTTATAGATGGCAAACTCCAGACACTAGAGTTATTTTGAGTCCCGGTTAAGGAAAAAACTAAATAAATTCTCGTGCAATGCGCTCGATGCTAAGCATTACATAATTTGCTTTAGTCAAAAAGTTGTCCAAACAAACTTTGTTTTTGAAAACAAAGTTATGAATTATGAACTTCGGATCTTGACTATCGTGAGTCATTTATTCATAATGCACTTTAACTCACATAATTTAAACAATGGCGATTTATGCACTTCGCATCTATAATTACAATATTTCTCTCACCATAAATGATTGGAATCCTTCAATAATAATTAACAAACATTCCCACGCATATACCTACATTAATACAAATAAATAAAATTTGAAATGTCTGTGTGGGATTTCGAAATAATTTCCTATGCGCTAATATAGCTATTGCAAGTTACCAAAACCTAAGCAACCGTTTTCAAAGTTTGTCTGTTTATCCGGGCCAATCTTCGAAACAGCTGAACTAATTTTGGCGGGACTTTCAGAGGCAGATAGAGGACTGTTCAGGAAGTGATCGCGGCCATTTCACTGGCAGATAGCTGATGATATAAGGAGTAACTTACGCTACTTTGCAAAAAAATATATGACTATGATCACTTGATTTATCATCCGAAATCCACACGAAGTCGCGGGCACAGCTAGTTAAAATAACATTCCAATTTGTCTAGCATCAAGGAAACTGGGTATGAAGCAAGCGTTGAGCAAGCGATAACAATACAAGTGAATGTAATGTTTAATAAATTCATAACTAGCTGGCAGGCGCATTGTATGCACAAATTGAGGCCGTATCGAGTATTGTCGGCGCCACGTGCGCTATGCACGTCTCCTGTTTCATGTACCTATGCGTGTAATATTATGCCATGTAACTGACTGCGACTGCAGATTTGGAAGTTAAACCAGGAATGGAAGCCGGAAACCCACGCTCAGATCAACGAGGCGCTCCTCATAGAATCGTATTGAAGAACCTAACTCAAGACTGAAGCATTAATTGACATTAGAGACTAGTTTCAAGCCATTTGATTGGTTGATGAAAGTAGACTCAAATAATGCTTGAATCTTGAGTCAGTTTCTGTAATATGACCTATAGAAACTAGTGATATTATGATACTGTTTTCCTGGGCTAAAATCAGGAAACGCTTGACCCAATAATTTAATTTAAATCATTCAAACAATGCATATACATTAGAAATACTACTGTATTTTCCTGTATTCCTTCCTGCCCAATATCCTCGTTGCGACAGGCAAGACAATCACAACAATTGGACTGTTTGTTACTACTTATTAGTATTCATTGGATGCGCCTGAGTCATTCTAAATATTAACACGCGTAGTCAACATCCTGAATGCCATTATAAATTAGACTTATTTATCTTGTGGGAGATTTCCCTTATGGGGTCGATGAGTAGAATTTTAACCGATGTAGCGTCGTGTACACATAGCTTTATCAATAAATTTTGCAATTCTTCCATTATGTTAACTTAATTCACCATAATCTGACATTGGACACTCCATTTGTTATGTTGTTTGTAAGGAAAACGCATTTTTTCCTTGTGATAAGACATAACAATGCGACAAAGACTTGTATAAATATAATTTGTGTTCTCTGTGCTGAGGTATCCAATGACAATGATAGGTAGGTAGGTATGCTATTTTAACATATTATTAACTCGAAAATCTAATGAGTCACACTACCTAAAAATCGTGTGCTATTTTCGGGCAGTCAGTCTCGAGAACTTACAGAAATATTTATGTAAATTGTTATAGGCAGATGATGATGATGGAATACTTACACAAGTATTCCATCATCATCATCTGCCTATAACGCAATAAGCCCAATCCTTAAAGAACAGATAGCATTGGATTAGAATGGATGAAGCGACCTGCCTCTACTTCGCATGGGTGCAATCTATTGATGTGGCAACATGTCAAGACATTGAGAGTGAAGAGAGTTTTTTAAATTTAACTTTCTCAAAGGTCGAAATGAGCAATGGCTGCAAATACTTCGAAAACATTCGCTTTAGTTTAACAGGGTAAGTAGGTATAGTTGCGTAAATCGTCAATTAGCAGATTTATGATGCAGCTGTGGTCCAAAAATGTTCCTGTAATACCATAGATGACTTGATGACTTTCCAGGAATTATGACAAAATTGAAGAAGTTAAACAATGAAAGCGGGCCTCACATCGGACCTCCTATAGAAACGAGTTTTCTCGACGGAAGGATAGAAAAAATGTCAGATTGTAGAAAGTTTTCTACCGATTTAAGCATGGCGATGTTAAAAATAAAGATAAATGTTTCTATATCTATTCTTCAGTCGACAAAAGTCTACAACGCCAAGCACGGGTCGCCGCGTGCTCAGACAGAAGAGATAACGAGTTGGATAGAAAGAACTTTGTCTATTCTTGGTAGAATAGAGATGGAATTGGTCATGCTACGCGTGCAGGGCGAGCATAAACGCTAGGAGGAAAATGATTTCTAGTTTGTCTGTAAAAATAACTTTCTACTAAACTAAATATTTGGCCCACTCTCTGCGTGTTACAGCAAGTGACCGATGTACGTCATTCGCGGTCTAGTGCACACATTTACATAATTCTTTTTACATTATTTGCAACAACGGCTTGATACGACGATAACGGATACACAAATAACTTTGTGTAATCTGGGAGAATGCCGCAGACATTTGTGAATGACGTTCGCTGGCGAGGGTTATCAGGTGTCGAATGGAAGACATGGCGGTGTTGTGGCAAATTTTGGCTACAGAAATTACAGAATTAGGTTAGCACTTAGCAGGAAAGGTAATTATCGCTGTTTCCCCAATTTGAGTCGCATTCTAGGGGTTTTTTAAAATAATACGATGGCAAACAGGCGTGGACACTTGCAACATCGAGTAACACATGCGCGTTGTCGACTCTTTAGAATGAGCATTCGCTGCGACAGTTTAGGGGACAAGCAGGTCCCCCGCTATCAGCAAAGCAAATCTTCAGGAGTTCTGGCGACCTTAGTCACTACAGGAACACAACACTACCGAAGAGTAGCGTTAGTTGGCTGTGATATTCTGTAAGGTAGAGGTTCTGTAAGGTATTTATGTAGTAAAGTATAATTCGCGATTTAAATTAACAGGCATAAGCATATCATAGCATAATCGGCCTATAATGTTCCCACTACTGGGACACAGGCCTCCTCTGTGAGTGGGAGCGGGTCGTAGTCCACCACGCGGGCCCAGTGTGGGTTGGTGGACGTCACATGTTTTTCGAATTTTTGGTTCTAGGACATGCCGGTATCCTCACGATGTTTTCCTTCACCATTAAAGCAAGTGATAATTAATTTCTAAAACGCACATGACTTCGAAAAGTCAGCGGTGCGTGCCTCGGGATCGAACTCGAACCATTCGCCGTGGGAGGCACATGGTTAAACCACTAGGCTATCACTGCTTCCTTAATTCCAGGCTTCCTTCCTTCCTTCCTTCCTAATTAACAGGCACTCGTTCCTAATTTCTACCCGACTAAGATCGTGCGAACTGTACTAAAATAAAAAAAACGCTTTTAGCTTGATTTAACGTTCGGGAGACCACTGATTAACCACCAATAAGTTCAGCGAGGTAAAATATAAAAGCCTTGATTGACCTTTTATAGAAAATACAGAGTGTGTTACAATGTCGAGTTAAAGGTCAGCATTTATACTTATGTACTTATGGTTTATGCTGCAGTCTACATTATTCCCAGTTATGCTACGCCAACCTGTCGTGGGGCTAAGATTATTTATTTTTCTTTCTCTTCATCGTCAGGGTGTTGATTCGTTTTTTATTTTATTTGATAATTAACCTTGATGCGGTCTACGATGGAGCATGTTTGCTTAAAAGAAACCGATTCACTCGTTACTTGAAGACAACCAGATTGTAACTGTTGGGGAAGGGAACCCCACTCGGGCAGCGCATTCCACTGTTTGGCGGTTTTCACAGTGAAAATGGAATCAAAGCGAATGATAGACTAGTAACTTTGCGCCAATGCTCAAGACTTGGGAGCTTGGTGATGATGGGTTTAAGAGAAATAATGTAGACAAGTTCACCTTAGCACTTTGTTCGATATCAACGGTCGTGATCGATTTCAACGCTACACAGCCTCTTATGCCTTGGCCACGAAATACGACGCTCCAAGCGAATTTGTCTTGTGCTGCAAGCGTCAAAAACAAATGTACCGAACTTCACTGCTGGTTGCAGCGCTACTTCGTGGCCTTGTAGTTATTAAGACATACATTTGTTTTTGACGTTTGACGCTGACGCTTGCAGCACAAGGCGAATTCGCTTGGAGTGTCGCATTTCGTGGCCCTCGGGTTAGAGACTGAATGTGAAGTTGCAAGTATTGAGAACTTGTGACAACATAATTATGGACTATTCGGGAAATTTAGCCACACCCATGCCAAAATAACGTTATTCGTACGTTACATATGCACGCCTATGCGCACACGCAACAGCAGCATGCATGAAAGAATAAGTAATTAGCTTTGGACTAATTAGGCTATTATTACGAAATGTACGCGTCTTGTGTATCAACGTGTTCCGTAATCAAATGGTTGGAAAATCATACTTTTTTGGAACTATACTAGCTGTGCCTCGCAGCTCAGCCCCTTATAATCACACTAATATTGTCGGGTGGTCTAAAGGTGTCGTATAGCTCCGCAGTTATTTTTTTTTCCATACGTGAGTGCGCAGTACGGGCGTCGCACGACAGCAGGATGGCGTTTTCGACGCGTCAACTGTATGGAAAAAAAAAAAACAATCGTCCGTGCGCAGTATAGCACCCGCACCGCAGCAGTCTGACACTAAACGTTACATTGAAACAGCCCTAAAAGTAGTTTTAATAAGTAAGGGGGGATATACTTATCAGCCCCGGATCTTGAATTATTTCTAAACTGAAAAATGCGCCCCCGCCCGACAATATTTTTTTACCTTTATCATCATTTCAGTCATAACACGCCCACTGATACTGATGGACATAGGCCTCCTACAAATAACGCCACAACGACCGATCTAGCGCTGCTCTTTGCGATTACTACGCTTGGACGAATACACTACTCAGTGTATTCGTCTACCAAGCCTTGAAGCCCGTCTACCAAGCACGAATACACTGAGTAGTGTATTCGTCTACCAAGCTTGAATTTGCCGCCCGGGGCTGGGCTCCGTCCGGCTAGCCCCCCCCCTAGATCCAGGGCTGATACTTATCAGTAACATTT
The DNA here is from genome assembly GCA_948465475.1 of Thalpophila matura. Lineage (NCBI taxonomy): Eukaryota > Metazoa > Arthropoda > Insecta > Lepidoptera > Noctuidae > Thalpophila > Thalpophila matura. Next base: position 16,410,834 of record OX419186.1, on the reverse strand, counting down.
GCGTTCGGAACAGTACCCTAACTACTTACTACACTTCTGTCATCAATCACACCAATTAAAATGTCGAAGTGATAAATGTGACAAAATACAACAATATGGAAATGAATCATCCTGCTCATTGATAACGTAATCAGAGGCTATTACAGAAGCTAACTGCATTGCCAAGTTAATTACAAATATGTTTGTAATTAACTTGGCAATGCAGTTAGCTAATTAATTTAAGGACAGCACTAATTAACTGTCAGGACTAATTTATGAACATCACAAAGTAGTGACAATAGAATGTATTTATAGTGAACAATAAATGCTGATCAGGTTATCATAATTATATGGTACTATGTATAGAAAGAACTACATGGCAATATTAAACCAAAAACATTTAATATTTTAGTTGCAAGTTCTTCTTCTTTGTTTTTAGAACATCATGTAGATGTGTAGAGATATCACCACTAGTAGGTCAAAGACCCATGGCCAGCGAAGATAGTTCAAGTGTTGGCATTATATTTAAATTTTACATTCAGAGAGTGGTGAAAGAGAAAGGTGGTGGTGAAATTTTGGGAGCTGTCGATTCTCAGCCTAATTTGAATAAATATCATTTGGTTTACCTAAGTCTGAAAACAGGTCTAATCTTTCTAATATTAGATGGGCTAGGTGGGCTGTGGAGGTCAAATGGCACTTGCTTCATGTAAATAAGTATTGATATTCAGTCCGATCTTGGTGGACAGGTTGACTTCACGACTAGTGGAGAAAAGTTTACACTGACAATGATACCTACCATATTTACTACCATTTAATAATAGCTCAAGATGTAGACAGGTAGAATATTTTTTATTGAGATAGGTTGGTACCTACTTCCGATTAGAAAATATTACTATTTTAATAAAATTTTCCTAGAACTAGATGATTAAAGCAATGTTCTATAAATTACAACAACACATTTATATGATCACAGTAAGTTATAATTATACTGCTCATGACAGGAATGTTTTGACTTGTGCGAGACAGAAGTTTTATCTTATCTGTGTTTGTGTGATATGTGACAGATAGTGAGAAAGTTTTAATTGATGTGTCCTTCATTTTGGTAAGCAACAGAATTATAAATTGCAACATCACAGCATTACCATTATGAATTTTGCTGAAACTCCAAGTATTTTATTAGGTAATTTTAATTTAAAATCTTTTAACATAATTTTTCTATGAGCTGACAGTGTAATTGTGATGTATTCCTGTGTAACTACATAATTAGTACGATCATAAAAAGTTGTGTAATCCTAGTTAAGTTTCGGAACTATAAATTATTGTATAAAACTTCCGTTTTGTATTATTTCCAAGTATTGGATATGAAATTATGGGCAGAATTTAAAACAATATTTATATATTTTTATTATACTTACAGGGATTAATAAGATTCGCGCTCTTATATTCTATACGGGAGTCTTCGAAAATCTTGCTATGTCTTGGGTTTAAGAAGGCCAGTTGCGGCGGCGTCTTGTCCACGACGCGCAGCCCGCTTACCAAGTCATTGGTTATTAAGTACTCCACCAAGTTCCGGCCGATGAAACCGCACCCTGAATCAAAATCACACCGTCAACCGACGAAAAAGAACCTTCGCAGGCTCGATGACTAACACCCCCAAGACCGTTACGAAAATAAAAAAAAACCACGTCACTTCATAGCCGTAAATGCAATAACAATGCAGTTGAAATAAGTAGTTGTAATTTCAAGTAAATTTGCAGCGGGTAAAATTAAGAAATTACCTCCTAAAACCACAACTCGTGGTTTTGAATTATTATCACCGGCACAATCAGACATTTCGCTAGCCGTTTCACAAAACTGAATGACAGATAAAGTTTTGACAGATCATCCGACAGCGACTCAACCTAAATGTTACCAGTTCAAGCGATTTTTTTACTACTATTCAATAATAATGAAGAGTGAATGTTAATTTTATTCTTAAATCAAGTTTCAGCAGAATAATTATAAACAGTTATGTCTCAACCATGATCATTCATTCACAGGCGTTTACTTGACTGTAAAGTGCCAGCTAACCATTCGTTTGCGAACAAACGATAGTGATGCATGCAAATGAATACTTGCGGTCAAAGTTCAGTAGATACACGAGATCAACATGAAAATTACATATACAAAAAATTTATATAAATACAATTGAAAACAATTATTTTATAATATCCTGTAGTGTAGGGATGTACTTACTTCATGTATAATATTTTTTTGTGAAATACATACCTACATACATTCGCACCTTTTCCATGGGGGTAGGCAAAAACTAAAGACGCCACGTGCTACGAGCCTTCGATCCTTTTACACTCTCCTTTCATATTTTGTGAAATAAAACTATAATTACGTTCAAGTTTATACGTTTAATAAAAAGTACATTAATAAAAAGCTAGTAGGTATAAATTATTCTAATAACAGTCTCTTCACAGTAGGTATAACTTACAATATTAATTAATACAGTTAAGTACATAGGTACTAATATTAATCTTTAGGGTTATCAGTATCTACTATTGCTACATTTCGCGCAATTTGATTCTTGTCTTCTTTTGGTTTTGGTTCTGATGGTAAGAAAGTCGCAACAATGAACCCAGCTGAAACGAAAATGACAAGATATTTTTAATAGCTGGCAGTGCAACATGTCTCTTTCATCTAAATTCTAATGTAGGTACCCATTCCAATCACACTAATATTATAAATGTGAAAGGTTGTGCGTGTGTGTGTTACTTCTTCGCGCTGAAACGGCTGGACGGATTTGGATGAAATTTGGCACACAGATTATAGTCTGAAATAACACATAGGCTACTTTTTATCCCAAAAACGCGGGCGAAGCCGCGGACGGAAGCTAGTAATACTATAATTTTCCGGTAATTATTAACATTTTTCAACAATTTACAAGCCACTAAATCACGATAAAGTTTTTCTCTAAGCAGCCGTGCCAGCCGTGTTAAGTCACCAGTTGCTTTTTTATTTAGTTAATGAAGAAGTTAAAAAAGGGCTTGTTGGTCCCTAATCTTTGATTTCATAATATACTACTTACACATGACTAAGGCGATATATCCACCTAGCATGGGCTTGCAGTAGTCCCCTAGGAGACTGGCGATGATTTGCACGCTGAAAAAGCCAGAGCCACGGGCTACCACCACTGACAAGCACGTCGCCATGCCTCTGTAATAATAATATAAGTTCGTAGGGGCATTATTATTATCTACCCACATTTTTTAAAATAAAACAACTACTATTCACATTAATTTTGCGTTATTTCGTAGAATTTACCCTTAACTCTCTATTTATAAATATACCTATAGACATCAGATTCATAATATTAAAAGTCTTTTGATGAGGTTACACAAGAGTTCACAAGACTCAATAAACAAAGCCAAGGAAAAAAAAGCAAAAAATAAATAAAATAAACAGACCTTAAATACGTAGGGTTCAGTTCCACCAAAAACGTATTCACGTTGCCCAAAATCTGTGCAACGTATAGGAACATGAAAAACATCGCTATGCTCAGCAGTGGGACTCTGATGAAGAGCAGCATGACTCCGCAGGCGGACGATATAAAGAATACTGCAAGCGTTATGGTTTTCTTGCCTAGAGGCCCCACGATGAAAGACAGGAAGATCATTAGAAGTGTTGATACGCCGGAGTATATCATCGTGGCGTACAGCGCTCTTGGCTCGATAGTGCCGGTGCAGTCTGATAATACCTAAAAGTAAGTATATGAATTTTAAGGTTTTTACTCTTTGCCATTAACTTGACGATTTTGTTTGGTGAACTGAGTGTTCACTTCATAGATACATAGAGTATCAACTCCACATTAATATTAATGTTCATTCAATTCAAGTGACGAAGTAGAGATTTTTAACATTATTTCGACTTACATTGCTATTAGAACTAGCGCTTGAACTCTGACTCGCAACTTCGCAGAATGTGCGACCGTGGTGGCTGTCATCGCCAGTAAAATATGCGTTTGTCATAGTTGGCACCCACATTGTAAAGCCTGTTGATCTGGAAATTAAACGATTGAAATATTACATACAAAATATGTGAGTACCTTCAAAACTCGAGTAGCCACATCTTGGGTTCTAAGCCAAGATGTGGCTACTCGAGTTTTGAAGGTACTCACATATTTCATATACATGTAGAGTTTTGAAGGGAAATTCCCCTAACAAAGTTGCCAACTCATAAATGACATGGTGCATTAGTAGAAAACTACGACTATGACTGGGTTTGTCATAAAATCCATACTTATTCAATAAAAAGATAATTCAATAACATGCATCTGTGAACAATGCTCCATGGTGAACATGCATTAGTTTTCCAAATTATCTGAAACATAAGAAAGATTTAAAACGTGAGCTTACGTCATATAGGCGGTTAGCAGTAAATAGTAAAGTATGGCTGAGTTCTTCAGTAGAGGAGGCTTGAACAGGGGAGCTGTTTGGTTCCAGATCTTCTTCATCACTGAAGTCTCAGAACTGATTACTGAGGGTTCATCGAGGTACACATGCATTATCTAAAAATATTTATGAATAAGTATGAATTGTAGTAGTTCCAATTTATTAATACATTTATCAATCGAGGCTCTCTTACATGGCACTTAATATCAGTCATATTATGTAGGTACAATGACTCTAAATATTCACTAGGCACAATCCCAAAAACGTGCAATTGCTATTTAAAATATTTAGTATAGATTATCTGTTCTGTATATTGAACCCAGAATCGCATACTCTGCGATGGTATATCTTGCGATCGAAGAGGCAGTTAGATCGTTATCTACCTTTTAATAATCCAGCTCACGACACAACATACTCACAGGATAGCTGTCTTTCTTAAAACCAGTGTTGCTTTTGAAAATTGACTTCAAAACTTCTAGAGCCTCCTGACTTCTGTCCTTACTAAGTAGGAACTTGGGGCTTTCGTTCAAGAATAGGGTACCCAAGATTCCAAAGCAGCTCGGTAGGCAGATGACCTGCAGCAGCAACCTCCACGGTCTGTACACCATGCCGAGCCAAGATATCTCATAGCCGAACGTCAGATTAAATATTGGTAAGGCGAACGCTGTGAAACAAATAAAGTTCATTTTGCTTTAATAATAACATACTGAGGCCCGAAGTCGCGACTTCCAATATTGCTCTACGACTACTGATTGTATTATTCTTGTTGTGTTATTCTTTCAGGAAGCCCACCGTATTTAGCAAACAGATACGGATACAGAATTTCGTTCAAGGGGGTGTGATTTTATCTCTCTTCTAGATTTTAAATGCGAAAAGAATCAAAATAAAGTGCTCAGTCTTTATCCGCGCCTGAACCAACACGACGTCATAATTGGAGTACCCCCATATACTATCTATGGCCAAAGAAGTATTTATCAGAAGCAGAATTCAAAATAGTTAAAGTTTAATATTAGAGTGCTAAATAATGTCCTCACAGCATATGATGAGCTGCACGACCATGGTCGCGCTGGCCATCAGGAACATAAACCTGCTGCGATGTCTGCTGGGCACGCTCTCTGCCATCAGGACGAAGGCTGCAGCGTTCGCTGATGATGAGCTAGAAACCAACAAAATATAAATTTATGTTCTTGCCGTCGAACAATCATAATACCTATCAGATAAAACTTTATTTTTAATACAGCGATAACTTTTGAATAATGCATGGAGCGCAATGGGTTCATTAAGTGTTGCCATGTTTTGAATTGAAACCTAATTAGTAGATTTTAACCTACGATTTGTGAATGGGGTAATAAGCTGATAAAAAGATAAACTAGCTGTATTCCCGGCTTTGCTCGCCTGAAATAATATACTTAACTAAAACCCAGCCAGAGAATATACTTACATAGGTTCTTATCCATGAATTAAACAAGAACGCCTTAATCTGATATAGGTGACTTTGCATTTTATAATTTTTGTGTACCTACAGTTAAGGAAGAAACTTACAACGACACGGCAAAAAACTTGAGAACGGCCAGCAATGCAAAGTCAGGTGCCATGGTTGCTGCCAGGCTGAGGATGAAGCCCACTGGCATGGCGACCAGTAGCGTGGTCCGGCGGCCCTTGGTGTCGGCGCACAAACCCCAACCGTACGATGATAAGATTAAACCTGGGAAACATGGAACATTATGAAACGGTAGGTACCGGAGTACTACCAGTCACCGACGTAACGGCCCATTCACACGGGTTCCGTCCAGGCTTCCCAACCGTTGGGTTTTAGAAGGAATTGTTGTGGTCAGGTTGCTAACTTCGTAGCACCTATTGTGTAGGCTGCTTATCTCCTTCCTCCCGTGTCCTCCTCGCGCACTCGGCGTGTTAATGTTGGACGCCCGTGGCGATAGTGACAGCAGGGGAGCTGCCTGTTTATTGAGCTTGTTCATTTGTTTGCGAACGTTCGAGGGAGAATGTCACGGTGAGATTCTCCCTCGAAAGTTCGCAAACAAATTGGCAGTTCTCGCGGTGATATCACGCGGCGTGTCAGATGCCTACGGAACCCGCAGTGCAAGACCATAGCTCAGTTACCTATGAGTGGTATAGCAGACAGCAGGCCCTGCTGCGAGGTGTTGAGCGACATGTCGCACGCGATGGCCGGCAGCGCCACGGAGAACCCGAAGATGTCCAGGTACATCGCCAGGATGAGCAGGCAGCACGTTATCAGCGTACTCACGTTGTATTTGCCGAACCCTGGTGACAGAAAAAGGTTTATTATATGGTTTACATACAAAGATCTAAGAAATCTCTAAGAGATTTCTTAGATCTTTGTTTACATAGGTATAAGTACATTAACCCCTTAGAATAGGGATGTTAACTACTTTTTTTTCATTGTGAATCTGTAAACTATTTGAAAAAAGACAATTAATCCCAAAAAAACCGATGATACATCTACAAAATTGGCAAAGTTATAAGCGTTTTAAAATGATTTGCTAGACACGGACGGCACTACCTACTATAGTGACGTAACACCACCTACGTCCGCTTCGCGCGACAAAGACGGAGCGATACTCCCTCCAAAAACTTTAAAAGCGTCTATGTTTTCCATTTTGTGATAAATTATTATTTTTGCTTTTACTTTTTTGAAGTGCCTATTCCTTCTTTGAAATAAAATAATTTATTTGTACTTTCTTAATAGTAGGACACTACCGTATTTAAGGGGTTAATGTACCAAACTAAAGATTCAAAATGATGTCTTGCAATGCGCAAGCAAACCTTGGCTTATATTTTAGGTAGCTATTTGCACTGCGCAAGCAAACCTAGGCCTATATTTTTAGGACGATAAATTATTGTCATGAATCTCGATTTATTAAGTGATCCGAGTCTAGTTATTAATCAATTATTATGAGCCCTATCAGCATTGTTCGAATCAAATGCTACCTTACTTTTTCGATTCACATCTTATGACAACCTACTGGCTACTTACCTATATACCTACTTTTTCACATTTATTATGACTGTGAATTGATATGGTTAAGGCTGTGTCCTCAATAGGCAAACTGTGAGCGGCCGACTGAGTTTGCAGCGTATCGGTTTAGCACGCCCTTCCATATATTTGAAATAGAGTGTCTACAATTTGCTAGTTTGCGCTAACAGTTTGCTACTGCAATAAAATTTGTTAGCGTAAATTTAGTCGGCCGCTCACAGTTTGCCTATTGGGGACACAGCCTAATTGTAGATATACAAATGGGACAATTTACTCTAGTTCAGTCGTAATATAAACAACTGAAAACAAACGGCCTTAGTTCCTTCAGTCGCACGGTAATATTCCACTGTGAAAACATTGTTTATTCACATGTAAATGTGTTAACAAGACTGTTCGTCCGTCTACATCACTTTCACGGCTTTCGATGGTTTTAACAGGAAAGTAGATACTACGCAAACAAAGCATGCACGTACTTATATAAACCATCCATAAATCTATACCTATTATTATAAAGAGAGAGTGCGAATTTTGTGAGTTTGTGTATATGTGGAGATTAATCTCCAGAACTGCTGATCCTCTCACTGATAGAAAGCTAAATTATCCCTGAGTGTTATATTATAGATAGGCTACATTTTATCCCGAAAAAATGCGCAGTTTCTGTGGATCACAAAATTGACTTTACTTCAGTGAATGCACAATGTAGCCACAGGCCACAGTCCACGACACATATTTAGCAGTAGATACCTACTATTAGATTAATTATGCAAATGTTTTATTTTTCATTAATTTCGCTTTAAATTCGCTGATAGGATGTTAAACTAATGTAGTTTCTATCGCTTTAACTAGTCAAAGATATTTGGCGTGCAGTGTAGCTATACCAAAAAAATACTCACCAGTAAGATCCAATGCCTCTTCAAAACTGCTTTTCTTCAAGACGTAATCACAAATAGCAAACGCCATTTAAAAAATAAATGATTGCACTAGGATTCTATTTTTTAATTTCGGACATAAAAGAAGAGAGCATTTCTTTTTACCCTACTGCGGTAGAGCCAACGAGGGTAATGTTTTTTTTTATTTAAGTAAATTTTTCTTTTTATTATTTGTAGGATGAATATGAAAAAACTTATTTAGTACCTACTTATATTATTTTGATATTAATTTGTGCGCAAAGAGCCGGGTTATTTTATTTTATTTTCGTGTTTCCTGAATGTTTATTTTTATTGATTGTTTTTAGTAATAGATGGCCAATATTTGATTCAACTACTGTTGGGCATGTATCAGTGTCAGAATGAGCAGACAACATTGAACGTCCGGAACCGGTGCACGCTTAAATATACTTTGATTGTTAAATATACAAATACTAATAGGAAAACCACGCGTTCTTTATTTAAGATGATATTCCTGACGTAGTAGAATGATACGTTTTATACTGTAAATATTTACTGTTCTACTTATTTAGGTACCTGCATTACCTACATTTTTTTACAGCTGAAGCAAAAAATTCGAGATCTTTGTTACCTATTTAAAATTATCAATAATCGAATAGACAACTTCTTTTTAGGTGTCATCTAATCGCGAATAATGTGTAACGTGTAAGCATATTTTACTATGCGGATGAGTGTATTTTTTGTGGGTTTTAATAATTATCAGGAAGATTTACTAAGATCTAAAACTAGCAATATAGGTACTACGGAATGTTTCTTAATTTAATAAAGGATGGGTTCTACTTATTCTTGGACAAGCTTTAAAAATGCAATGTTTTTCATCTAAAATTGAGCTTATGACTCCTTTGACCACTTTCCGTTGATTATTATAGTTTCGCCCTAAATTCTCATCTCTGAAACTCATCTGTATTATCTAATCTGATTGTCTATAATTTCACTCAATTAGAAGACACCTTAATAATCATGACGCGTATTTCTTGTACTCATGTTTAGTGTGCCTGTCCACCAGTGATGTGCGAGGTAGGCAAACGGTGTAGGTAGGTATAGGGTGTAAAAAAAATTACTGAATTTCGTGAAGTTGCTCGGTATCGAAAAACAAACAAGTACTTATTGCAAAAAAAAAGTGTTGGTAAAATGCACAGGACAGATAAAGTAAAATGTGATTGGAAAAATTTTATCGGTTCACGTATTTGAAGCAGGGACCATACAACCCCGAATATAAGTTAATTCTTTCGGAAGTGTTACAGAACGTACGCCTACAGTAACGGAAAAGTTACCTCTTGGTAGTGTTAGCCCTCTCATAACCCTAACGTTAGGGTAACCCTATCAATAAGTTAACTAGTACAAGATGTTACCGGCCCTTGTATGATTTCCAATTGAAGCGATAACCCTTTGAAAGGGTTAGTCGGGGTAATCAAAGGGTTTTAAATCAAATTATTTTAAATTACGTTGAAGTGGACGAACAGATTTTGTCCTTGAAAGTTTGGAATCATATAGTATTGTTCATTAGTGTTTCTTACTCTGTTTGATAGGACGGTGCGGTTTTTTAAGTTTTAAATTTATAACATCTGAATATTGAAGATGAACAAAGGTAAGTAAGAGTATTTTAATTAAGTATAACATATATTAAAACTGTAAATAGCCTGTGTCTGTACACTGAAAGTGTTTTAAACTTTTAGTGGGCTTGTAATCAGTATAGATACCAAATAACCAATTCTTGAACATTTTATGTCGCAAAAAGCATGTGATGGATTTTGATTAAAAGACAATGCCGGATGTAGTAGCGTCTTTTCTTTTTCGGGCGGCCATCGACCATTTTTTTTAAATACAAAATAGGATAATAAACCAAACTTACTATCGCAAGTATATCTCTAAACTCAGTCCGAACTGAGAGTTTAGTAGATACTGTTTTTCTTAAAATATTTTTTTTTTTTAAAGAAGAATAAGTAATAATAAAATATTGCATCAAATCACAAAGTAGTATCAATATAATATAAGTTTATTAAAAAAACGTACCTATAGATCTGATATATAAAATCAGCCAACTTCTAGGGGACTGAGTTTAGAGATATACTTGCGATAGTAAGTTTGGATTATTTTCCTATTTTGTATTAAAAAAAACAAGGTTTGGTCGATGGCCGCCCGAAAAAAAAGACGCCATTTTCCGACATTGGCTTTTGGTATGGTTTTTTTTTATACTGGGTTAAAATCATCAAATGACATCTGTCGCCCTTGGGTAGAGCGAGAGGGTGTGTCAGACTCCTACTGACTAAAAAATCCCACCCCGTTCTTTCTTGCCTATGGTACTGGGGTCAGAGCATGCCCTTTCGGATTCGCCCTCGGTCCCCAGTAGGCTTCGGCCCTGCTGGGCCCCTACAAATTGCCGACAAACTCTTTGAGACGCACGGGAACAGCGCGCGCCATAGACGACTTGGGCTTGGTCCGGATCATTACCGGACGGTCAGGCGGCGAGCTACCCATTGCTCTCCGCCCGCAAGCCCGCGCTATGGAGGCCGGAAATCGGGATCGGGATCCCGGCGACGGCCGCGGCGACGGTCGCGTCTGAGACGCAAGCGCCGTTGTCTCAAGCGGTCGGCCTCCTCCTTTGCTAGCATTACTGCTTCGGAGAAGGAGGCGACCGCCTGCCATCCCTCCTCGCTCCGGACCATGGCCTGGACCAAGGCCCGGCGCGAGAGATCGCCGCTGCCGATCGCTCCCACGAGGACACGACGATGCTCGTCCCAAGCGGGACACACCTCCACGGTGTGCTCCACCGTGTCCTCCGGTGGTCAGCGCAGTGCCGACACCCGGACGTCACCTCCGCCTTCACCCGCAGCAGGAACCTCCCGAACTTGTCGTGTCCGGTGAGAACCTGCGTCATGCGGAAGGTAAGGACGCCGTGAGGTCTTTCCAACCACGCCTCAAAGAGGGGACTTACCGCCGAAATTACGGCGTGCCCTACCTATCCGATAGGTAGGCCTCGACCACACGACAGGCTTTTGGTATGGTAATAGCTGAATATCCTAATGAACATTTCAGGTAACTTTTACCTCAGGATAATGTCTAATACGGACGATAAATCGTCGCGAGTACAGCTATTTTTAATAAATAAAGAGACAGAGAGATAAAAATTCTAAACAAAATTTTTGTTTTTATTAAGTACTTATTAACAGTATCTATATAAATACCGACGTGGATTAGTTACGGATTTTGTTAAGTTTTATTAAGTTCTACAATAAAAGGGTTTTTGAATAAAGATCTTTCAAATAAAGCGTCGAAGAGACCTGAAATGTAGGTACCTAAATAGCATATTGAATATGGTAAAAAAAAATAAAAAAAATCCTGTGTTTATATTTTAGGAGCTGTAATACTGAAGCGTCAAGACTGCGCCATTGGAACGGTGAAAAATTAGTTTTTCGTCAATATTTCCCGTCTTACAGCTCCTAAAATATAAATACAGATTTTTTTTTCTATATTTTTGCAATTTCTTTAAAAATTGACTCTGTTATTTACCTAAATTTCAGGTCTCTGCAATGCTTAGTTTTTAAGATCTAAATGACCGCATTTCGGTACGCTAATATGCCACTAAATTGTTCATTAATAGTTTTATAATAATAATTCTTATTTTTTAGAGCACATATATATTTCAGACAGCGACAGAAGCTCAGACGAAAGTGAATCAATACATTTTGAGGAATTAAGGACAATCGATCTTTCATGTGTGTCAATACCGACATTGCAACCAACATTAGACGATAATACGTCTACTCCCGATTTATCTTTTGAAAATGACTCTAAAGAAATGGAAGATAAGGCTGTAAATACTGATAACTCAGACAATAGCAAGGAAGATGTTATTCATGAGTGTTATTCTTTTTCTTTATTAATTGCAAAATATCTAAGCAAATTAGAAGAAGGACGACGTAATAAATGTATGCATCAAATAGTTCATGTGGTCATGCAAAGTGTTCAAGAACAACAAAACCATAAATAAGAAAAAAAATTGTGTATTTTAATAATAAATAATACCATGTTTTTTAAGATTTTTATTTAATCAATAACGACATCGTCATTTAAAATTGTTACAAAAAGAAATGGAAATCAACAATTAACGAAATTATGGCCCTATTTCCAAAAAAATAAACAATTGGCTCAAAAAACATTTAAAAAGTAAAAATGATGTGTAAGGGCCTATTTATTGAACGTTGGGAGACTGCTAAGTACAATAAAGGTGAAAAAGCACAAAAAAATACTTCTTGCTTGTTTCACTCACCCTTGCATCTAGGGAATGCAATCTCGTCTCGCCGAGATCCCGATCTCGCGAGATCCCGGCCATATTTTACGAGATTGTATCTCGTCAAATTTCGTACGAGATCTCGCGAGATAACGAGATCGACACTTACTTTAGACATTTTAATAAAAAAAGAAATGAATTTGTACGAAGCTGGTGGAGTAAGAGGGGAACTTTTAAACTTCGTACATATAACTGCCTCTCAACTGTGGTTCCCACAAGTGTTGAGGCAGAACGAGCTTTTTCAGCAGCAGGGTATTTGGCATGCAAAATCAGAAGTCGTCTGTCAGATGATACTCTCGACATGATGTGTTTTTTGAGAAGCCATTTTCAGACAAACTAACTTGCCTTTCCGTACCTTGATAACTTCATCTGACTTCTACTTTAAACTTTTTTTATTTGATTAATACGATCTCACAACATTTATTTAACAACTTGTGAAGTTAAGTTTTTGTTTTGTTGTATTTATTTACCATAAGTAATGTTCCTATTACTCTTAATTATTGAAACTAAAGTAATAATTTACAAAGGACTAAATATAGATAATTATTGTTTTGTTACCAACATTGTAAAAATTTGAACTGATTTGCTACAGTAGGTATAATAATTATAGACATAAACAAATGTTATTAGAGTTAGAGACAAAATAATAAGTACTCTGTTGATTTTTAAAATAAAACTTACATTATTTTTATAACTAAGCAACGCAGTTTCTATTTAATTACATATCATGTCAATTACTAGTTCTTAAAACAAGCATTTGCATATGTTTTAATTGCGATTCTCTCAATCTCGCGAGATCCCGTAATTTGCGAGATCTCGCGAGACTGGGTTTTGAGTCTCGCGAGATCTCGCTAGGCGGAAATCTTGTACGAGATTGCATTCCCTACTTGCATCCTAATAATGATGACCTTACCTTTACACGATTTCCACATAAATTGCATTGACTGCTCTGAGTAGTTGCATCGTATTCATAATATCTGTGTACGGCATCTCGTTTCGGTTGCGGCATTTTTTTTATTAATTTGACGCTGCTCCTTTCCCTTCGGGCACTAAATAATGAGTGAGCCGATCGAATGACATTTTTATGATTCCGTAAAATAGACAAGATTAAACATGAAACAATCCCGACTATTCCAGAAAAAAATAAATTGAACTTTAAAATCACTGCAATAATGACCATAATCGTATGTGTATGGACTGTGGAGTCGCTAGGCCCTAGACTGCGTGTTGCGACTTGACGCGTACACCTGCCGAATGCATGCAGTTTAGTACTTTATAATAAGGCACGAGAGATAAAATTACAATATTTGTAGTCCGAATGGGTAACTCTGTTATAGTCGTTGAAGGGGTAACCCGTTCAAAATGTCTTACTAGTAAAAAGTATAACCACCAAGAATGGGTTTTTGAATATACAGGTAAACAAATCGAAGGGGTTTGGAAGAGGTTATCCATTGATGAGGGTTTTCGTAAAAGATGGTAATAAATATGAAATTGGTTTTAAAACAACACTTTGTCGAAACCCTATCAAAAACTCTTTCAATGGGTAACCAAAATGGTCCCTGATTTGAAGGTCGTGTCAGGTGGGTCACGAGCAGGTGCTGTCGCAGTGGCAAAACAGCCCCCGGCGGCCCAAGTACGAACTAACTATTCAAAATGTGCACTGTCCACAGTGCACATGAATAGTTTTTGCGTAATGAAAATGATCTCATATCTTTGGTACGGATTGTTTTTGGGTTTCGTACCTCAAAAGAAAAAACGGAACTCTTATAGGATTACTTTGTTGTCCGCCGTCAGTCACCGGACCATAAGTGGAGCCATCTGCTCATAGATGGCGCCATTGGAAGTATGCAGTAGCGCCATCTATGATCATATTTCCGAACCCTTAGGGCGCGAGGCATACTCGCAATTGTCCGGTTTTTTTCTTCATCATCTTAGTTCTAAACATCATTTTCAACAATCCGTTAACTCGACGTCTAACCGAGTTATTTTTTTAACACAAAAAAGGAATCTGTGCGTGGCTGTGCCAATTATTATTTCTGTTTACATAAATCGACAAAATGAATGGAATAGCTGATTTTTTCTGGGAGTTCAGGGTTGGTCCCATAATAAAAGTTATTCATAATGATGAGTACAATGACCCCTTTTCGACTTACGCATAAACTATGCATAATCTTGTATAGCTAGTCACGTTTGATAACACGAAAGTGTCCCACGAGTTTCAATGCACTAAACAATTAATATCGGAACACAAAATAAGTCGTGCGTCGGATATCCGTACTTACGCGGCTATCTTTTGTTGCACAGTCGCGGCGCGGGCGCAGGCGTCAGCGGGTTATTGTAACACGCGGACTGGAGCAGATTCTATAGAAATGTGGCATTTGTAGAAAGCATAATGTGTTTTTAAACTATGCTTAGGTATAATAGGTAGGTACCTATACCGTGACCTATACTCTATTTGAAATAACATTAGACATTATAACAAAGCCTTTTACAGTTTGTTCAACCGATTTTACCACCAACTAACCAACTGTTTACTGTGTAGGTACCTACTGTAGGTAAATAGGGTATTTCAATTGGAGTATAACTATAAAGTAGGTACCTATAACTTTATTCTGATGCTTAGAAAGCAGTGTTATAGGCTATAGGGAGACTGATGGACTACGAACTATCGTAGAATCGTTATTGCGTAACGATGAGCAAAGTAGGTATGTACCATCGTTACGCAGTAGTATCACTTACTAAACGGCTGACAGACTGACAGACAGGTTGCTCAGTCATATTGTAAATATTAAAACATGTGCTTGTATAGACGATAACCTCAAACAATCAACGCCAGATTGAACGCATTCAAAGAATAAATTGACATACCTAGTCAAAATACATAAACTGCAAAATAAATAATTGAGTTAGATTGTGATAAATTATTATACAAGTAGGTATAACTAGCAGCACCAGCAATTATGCTCACAACAATTATTATACAAGCAGGTATACCTAGCAGCACCACTTATGATCACAAAAATTCACTTGCGCGTTAGCTGGTTCGGTCTCTTTGGCGGAATGAAGAATACGGGGGGCGCCGGGGCTGCAGGCGATTAGTTCGTCAGTCGACTCGTCGTCTATTGGACTATTCTCTATTACGTTTTGTCAACTGTCATCATCATCTGCCTAGCCTTTTCCCAAATTATATTGGGGTCGGCATCCAGTCTAACAAATTTTGGCGCAATATCAATATTTTACGTAGAGTGACTGCCATCTGACCACCTCCACAACCCAATTACGGTAATACCGGTATCCGAATGTTAGACCAGCTGTCAGACTTTTAGGGCTTCTGACTACCCGTAACGATTGTCAAAGATATTCCTATGACAACCGGGACCGACTGCTTGACTTGCTCTCCGAGGCACGGAGGGGTCTCGATGTGTAAAGAACGGTCACCCATCCAAGGACTGACCGCGGCAAGCGCAGCTTAACCTCGCAGATCGATCGATCAGCGCGGCCGTCATTTAGCCACGAGCCCCTCAACTGTCTATTGTCTATTGGGCCAAAAATGTACATGCGCGATCTGCGATCATCTTTCCTGCCGGATACTTTACCTACATGCAATTTTCATCATGCATCATCATCATCAACTTATCATTTGGCAACGAATCAGCAATCCCGTATGTGAAACGCTCTCCCGTTCCACATGAGAATTCCCTTTTATTTTCGACAATACAAGATTCTTTCCTAACCTATCAAGTTTCATCTATAAATCATTCAAGCAAAGTGTGTCTGGTCTATCAAAAGACATTACCAATATCTATCAAGATTTTTACATAATATCTTAAATTACTAACTAACCTCTCCACATCCAAAGTGTTAAAATCGTTTCTAAGACGAGTTTACGTCTCTTCATACTATTTCCATTCATGGACGACCAAATCTCAAATAAATGCAACCTTGAAAAGGTACACTTAATCGAAGAACCTGAAAAAAAAGGAAAATACATTCAACGCATGTTTCGTAGACCGTGCTACGCGCCCTACGTGCGGGCTAAACCCCCGCGTAGCACGGTCTACGCGGTCGTAGAGGGTGTAGCAGAATCTTGTAAACCACATTTTCAAGAGCTGAAAATATTACCTCACCCACGGAAGCAAATTTGCACACATAATGAAACTTTATTATTTTCAAAATAGACGTTCTAATGTTCATTTTGATGTAGATGAGAATGGTTGGGAATGTTTAGAATTTTTGTAAAGTCTACGAACGGTCAATTATAATGTAAAAATATTCTGGAAATCTTGTGTGGCGTAGCACGTAAAAATGAACAAATAATAAGTGAAATAAAATTAAAAAATATATCTAAATAATTGTAAAGTACCTTGATCTAGGAAACCTATTACACAAATACCACTCACAGACTAAAAATTCTAAGAAATCACAATTGGTCAAAAAGGGTGGATGAGTCACTCAATACGGCGAGTCAGTGAATGCATTAATAGAAATGCTGTTACATCGGAGTCTGCTTCGCCTCTAATTGTAGTAATTAAGAGCAAGGAAAAAACAAACTGTTAATTACCTACCTATTTATTCTCATGTCAGGATTACTTGAAGGGTATATTGCGGTTAAAGGAAATTCAGGTCAGCTGTAGGCTAAAATCTTAGGTTATAGTATTGTTTACGCAAAGACATCCGGTCTTTGCGTAAACAATACTATAATCTTGAATGAAATCAGCTGAGGCATTTTTCTAAGGGGTTGGGGTGACTTGGCTCGACATAGGCATCAGTCTGTCTCTTTCTTGTGCTAGAGAAAAGTGGGCGAATATCGTCCCGTTCTCTCGCGTCGTGGAAAATCGATAACCTCCTCTTACAATCTGTTCTCCTGGTAAATATGACGAAAATGGCGGATCCGTCGACGATTTGGACTCGTAGCTGGGGCCTTGGCCGCCATGTTGCCTATAAGGACCAGGGCTTCTTGGGGAGGCCTCCATCAGTAGGTACATATTGATGATTTTCTTTAAACGGAATATTGTGCTCTTTGGAAACTGATAAGTAGGTATATAATTTACTGAATGGCAATTTATTAAGTAAAGATAATACAAATGGAAAGCGTTTAAATATTTCAACTGGCTTTTACTAAATAAAAAAAAACTTTCTTTAATTAATATATACTTGCGCATGGGAAATCGCTTGATATCTTTTCAACGAAGTTTCCACGACATCTGGCTTACTAGGCGCACAGGGAATCGAGGAATTAGAAACATTCCTTTCTCGCAGTACTGAGCTACGAAAATCATGTTTAGGGTTCAAATGTTTTGTAAAAGAGTTAGAAGAAAAATAGTTCTGGGAGAATTAAAAATACCCGAGTCGCCGGATAAAATTTAAAAAAATAAATAACAAATGTTTTGAACAGAATAGCCCAGTTTTATAATTTTAATGGAACAGATGCATTGAATGTTTATATTAAAATGATAGACGTACTAACTACTAGTTGCATAGTTAAAAATAGTAGTGATAATATAATTTAGTTAAACAATTTAATATCTTAATCTTCTGCAAGCATCTGATAAGTATAACTGACAAAGACGGTTCTGGCTTCTGTTTTAAGACTCCGTTTATGAAAAAACAAATTGTATTGTACCTATAGTAATTGTACCATATTAATATGTTTTTTATTTTTTTTCGTAGGTACTTATAGTTGTTTTAATTTAATTTAAAAGAAATCGATATTATTTACGATCGTTTTGACTTTTTTCTTTTTGCTCGGTTCCTAAAGGTCATAGCGCATATTAAAATAACTTATTAGATAGCATTTTGGCTATCATTTAATAACAAACTCTTCAGCTTTATTAAAATTATTATCATGATAAATATATACTTTTTCTATCACGTTTCGCGTTTCCTATCTCCACGTGTAGCGAGGGAGTCTTACGGCAGGGGTGGAAGAAAATCGATACTAGACGAATAAGACGCATGCGTACTCCGTCGCCTACGCTACGCGCGATCCCGCCACAACCCCATCTCCTAGTCTTTCTGCTCGCCTGGTACCGCCGCCCACAATACTGAAATTTTCCTGCCCTCGTCGCTAGGTTTCCCGGAAATGGAAACCTTCGACTTCCGATGTGTAGGGCGGTATAACGTTTTCAGTTCCGAAAGCTCACTGAATGCTTCCGCAACGATTTTCCTAAAAGATTTTCACTGGCCGTGGTCGGCGTTTGAGGTTATGTTACTGCGCATCTGATTTGCGCAGCTCAACAAGTTAGGTTGAGAAATGAACGACCCATTCACTGAATACAAGTAGCATTCAGTCAACAAGCTATGAATGAATGCTACTTGTACAAATGGGTCGTTTATTGCTTTGATTCATTCATTGTACCTATTTGGTGACTTAGTTTAAATAAGTAATTTGTAAGGACCTAAGGAGTATTTTATTGGATCGTAAAAAAATCGATTCACAAATATTGCACTTGTCATTATTGTGTATAGCTATGATTAGGTTTTATTTGTTTACGTAAGTCCTAACAAGCCATTAAATAAAAGCTTAGTAATAATATTAATGCAATGAAACAGCATATTCTAGTAACAGTCATTTATTGCATTGTTTATAATCTTACAAATAATTAACAAAGTTATAATGGCAGTAGGTTAGGCATACATTTTCTGTAAAATAATCACAAAAATTATGTTGAAAAATGTTATGTGGGTAGATCGTGCTTAAGTAAGTACTTACTTACATAAGTATTTCTTCATAGCTATTGTCACTTTAAAAGTTCGTAAAAGTGATTTTTGACATTGAGTACTTTTTTCGTAATCGTCATCATAATCGACATTAGAGCTTTTTCTTATAGTTTGTTAAATCTCTATTTAAATCTCAAAAATCTCTATTTAAATCTCAATAAAATAGAACTACCTACGGGTCTTTACTTTTGCGTGAGTGAGCACTAAACCATTTTCTATCTGATCACTCTATCAGCTCTATTCTGATATACATTTGTTTCTTAAAAACTAAATTTAATATTAACTAACAATCTTTGGTCGTTATGTCCATAAAACTTAAACCAAAAATATCTTTCATTCATTTAAAACAATAAATTTTACTAATACAGTTAAATACTTCATTCATATCTCACTTATTGACTGACCAATATACCTTCTCGTTGGGTGTTAGTTATTTTTATTGGCGATGACCCAAACCATAGCTTAGGTAGCGATGGTGACAAGGGGGCATTGAAACCGTTGATCACTAGTTTTATTGTTTCTACAACGTAGAATGTCTTAAGAGGCACCAGGTTTTGGGGGGCTACATTCCATAGAGTCCACTCTATGGAATGTAGAAATAGAAGGAAAACATCGTGAGGAAACCTGCATCCAGAGTTCTCCATAAAGTTCGAGAAGGTGGGTGAAGTCTGCCAACCCGCACTTGGCTAGCGTGGTGGACTGTGGCCTATCCCTCTCTTTCTGAGAGGAGGCCAGTGCCCAGCAGTGGGACAGTTCATAAACAGGGCTGATATGATTGGACTCTATGGTGCCGTGCCCCTACCTAGCTACGCCATGGCCATGGCCAATAAATAATTCCCAAACTTAGGTCAGAGTATTCAGTTCAAACATTCTTCGGATTTTCTTCGTAAACAGTATTAACTAGTTCTGTCCAGTTCCATGCTTCTGGCGTGAACCGGTTCATACAGGTTCGTGGGTCTCGTTTTGGGTTGATTCCACCACAATCTTCTTGTGGGGGATCCTCTTCTTGTTTGGTAAGGTCAGGCAGAACAGAGAGTTCACTGGAAGGAGAAGCATAAAAATATATTACCATCATAACATAACAAGGGTTAGGCAGAGGTGTGTGGCACGCTCACATTTCGCCAGTATGTTTAATTCCCATGTCCCATGTCCATGTCCCATGGGGGCGAGCCACAGAAATCTAACTAATAAGTCAATAGAAGTGGCAAAGGCGCGTGGAGCAAATTATGTAAGACGAAACCACTACATCAAGAGCACGCATTTAAAAATGTGACGTATGTGAACGGAATTAAGTTTAATTTTGTATTGCATTGAATGCGTTGACATTGACAGCGAACTGGTGACACGCGTCTGCGAACAAAGTGTAGTAGAGGACATTTCTATTGACTTATTATTTAGATTTCTGTGGGGCGAGCCCATTGCCATCAACCGAGCACAAATCCAGACTCGGGCTAGTAATAATTACCTACCGCATATAGAAAATCGGTACTTACCAATAATAATGGACCCGAATAAATAGAATCCTGCGCCGCAGTTGACCTCTAGGAACAGGCCGATGAGATTGGATCCCACCATAGATCCCACTCGACCCATCATCATGGACAAACATATTGCCATGGCTCTGTAACCGAAACACAGTCGTGTTAATCATATTGATAATATTATTTACAAAGACGACACTTGGCAAATATGAAAGAAGAAAGAAGAAACATTTGTTTGCGTCGATATGACGCACAAAAATAAAAATAACAATGATACAGAGGAAAAGAAACTGTAGGGAAAGTATGTGTCACATCCGTGTAAAATTGCCATCGCTCAGCATGATGCTGTGACCCATGCACGGAGCAGAGCCACAGCGCTAGTTTTCAGCGACAGCCATATTTGACCAAATATGAGCGTTATTTCGCTAAAACAAAAACATTAAGTATTCGAATAAAAAAAACATTTCCAAATTACCAACAAAACTCACCTGTACTTAGTAGGGAACAGCTCAACAGCAACCGCATTCATCAGCCCTATACACGCTCCCGACATCTGGAAGATCGCGAACAGCACAACAGCCAACTGCTGGTTATAGGCGAGGTGGGCACAGATGCCGCTGACTCCAGTGAAGCCCAGGATCACCACGAGGATGGGCTTCTTGCCCACGTAGTCGACCAAGAAGCCCACGATGATGTACATAGAGGAGAACACCAGGCCGATGTAGATGGAGCGCTCGAAGGTCGACGTGTGGATTATGTCGTCACAGATCTGACAGTAAAGAGTTTGTTTTTAAGGAAATGGCATGGTAAACTGTCGAGCAAGGTCAACCAATGGAAATATGTGGAAATCTATGGAAGAGACCCTTTCTCAAAGGGGCAATTTAAGAAAAATGAAAAATAAATTACGTCAAAGCATACTGACGACATAGTAAGAAAACGAAACCTTTTTATACTCAGGTGAGAATCGTCTCACCTAGAATTTTATTTGTCAGCATTATTTTTGTCTTTCGTAAGTTGTGATTTAAATGATCACGATGCTTGCATTTAATGCCATACGAAATTGGTCAAATGACGACAACATGCAAGTAGTGTACAAGAACTGTTACTTAATATTTGTCATGTAATAGCAATAACTTTTAGATACACGCAAGTAAAGCTGATTACCTACTTTAGATTTCGCAATTCATTTATTTTAATTATTTTTTGATACACTTACCATTGTTCCATTAGAGACTGCATCTCTGCCCGCATCAAGCACGTCGCAGATCTTGGTCTCACCACCCTCGTGGTTCGCAAGAGAGTTCAGGATGGACGGGAACCATACGTAGAAGCCATTCGTTCTAAAATAAAGGGGCACGAGTTATTGTAAAATCTCTATTAATGTGTGGACTGTGTCAAAAATTAAGTAGGTAAATCAAAACTTTCGTGTCCACTCCATGATAATTAAAGTTAAAGAAAGTATAATTTACGATTTAAGAATTCAAATGTATTTTTCTAAAGAATATCCGAACATTTTGGGGCTCTCCTTATGATGTCTATACGTCCTAGGGAAGCGCGTCCCACAGGTTGGCAAACCCTGCACTAATCGAACCCAACCTTTCTAAAAGTAGCTTTAACAGCCAAACAGAAGGGTAGCTATGCTCGCATGCTTGGCGCACGGCGCTCATCGCATGCTTCGCAACGTGTGGACGTTCATATTGTGGTGAGGCATGTGCTAATGTATATCGAGCCGCGCGTTGCGAGGCATGCGCCAAGCATGCTTCGTAATGTTTGGATCCATCCTTACGTGGCAAAGATCCCGAACTGCACGAAGCAAGTGAGTGCAGTCCAGGGCAGCAGTGGGCGCTGGAACAGCGGGACCGTCTGCTCCTTCATGGACGCCCACACAGCGGCCGCGCCCTTCACGGTGGACGTCTTCGTCATGTGGTTCTCCACTAACAGAGACTTGATCTGGAAGAACATAGGAAATATTATAGAAAACAAGTTTAAACGGATTACATCTTAGTATTACTGATATAATTGTGGTCTTAGGTCTCTTAGGACTCGCCCCAACTCATTGGTTTTTAGCAGCTAAGCTCAAGTTCTCCCCGGGTCGTCCAGAACCCTTCACTAGTTATCCAAGTCCCAAAGTTGTGTTTAGAGTACCTAACTTTATAGTGTGCATCTGGATTGAGGGCCATTTTTTTAAACCCTTGCAAAAATACTTACTACAGCTTTCATTTTTCATTGTTTTTGTTTTTATAATTTAGGTACTGAGAAACTGGACTAACATATTGGTATAAGTATTACTAAAGTTTCTTTGAAGTTACGAACACTTTGCAGTTTGTGGTCGCAGGATGATGTCGTGAATGTCGTATCGTCATTATAGTGGACCCCGCATGCTGCAAAGTGTATTACCGTGTTTCGCACATTTTTGTAAGATTTTGGGGGGGGGGGGGGTTATGACCCCTACAACCCACCTTGGAGCGGCACTACGGGATACTAAAGTCCACGCGGACGGAGCAAAAGCTAGTCAATAATACAAAAACTTACAGGGAAGCTATCCTCTTCCAACTTAGTGTTGCGAACATAGATCCTCTTGACAACATTCAAGGCATCATCATAATTGCCAGTAGCGAATAAAAACTTGGGGCTTTCCGGGGCAAACATGAGGAGTACGGTGCCTAATGCGAAGGGTATCGCACAGGCCACCACCAGGAGCCGCCAGGGACGGTACTCGATACCCAGGAAAGGTATCGGGTACGCGAACTCGAGGGGAAGAATGAGCCAGCAGACAC
Organism: Thalpophila matura; assembly: GCA_948465475.1. Lineage (NCBI taxonomy): Eukaryota > Metazoa > Arthropoda > Insecta > Lepidoptera > Noctuidae > Thalpophila > Thalpophila matura. The sequence goes on along the minus strand of OX419186.1, from coordinate 16,387,187 downwards.
CTGAAAATTGTAGAAGATTCAATAAGAAGGTTCTTGTAGATGAATGTAGGTTTAAGTTGATTGCTATATCAATTTGATTTGGATATGATAATATAGCGCCCAGGAAAATAAACGAAGTGGACGCTTATTCAATACACTTTCATTACCTGTGATGATGTCTAAAATAATTTTAAACAAACTTTTTTGCTCCATAAGCCACAGGCGCTTCGGGTGACTCAACGAGTGGAAGGTAAGTCCATTAGGTATAGGTACGGCGTGAGTTATGAGCACAGATCGCGCATGTACATTTTCGGCCCAATAGAAAATAGACAGTTGATAATACCTACGTAACAGAGAATGGTCCAATTAGACGACGAGCATCGACTGACGAACCAATTGCGTGCAGTCTCGGCGCCCCCCGTCTTCTTAATTCCGCCAAAGAGGCCAAAAAAATCAGCTAATGCGCAGGTGACGTTTGTGCTCATAACTGCTGCCACTATTTATACCTATTTATTTGAATAAAAAAATCTGTTGCTCTTGGAATGCTCTATAAGCAAAGCAGAACCTTAAAGTAGACTTACATGGCAGAATGACGGTGCCGATCCCAACGAAGGAGGAGCCGAAGGCCACCATCTTGTCCCTGTGGCGCAGGTTGTTGAACTCGCCCAGGTACGTGTACACCACGGCTGATGAGCCTGACATGCTGGAAATTGTATTAAAAACATTAATGTTGTTCACTGTAAGTAGCAGTCTGGGATGTTTATTTTTTTAATTTTTTTATTCTATGATAGGTTTACCCTTGACCGCCATCTCGCCTGATGTTAAGTGATGATGCGGTCTACGATGGAGCACGCTTGCCTAAAAGAAACCGATTCACTCGTGACTTGAAAATACCCAGATTGTAAAGTTACAATCTGGGTATTTTCAACAGTTCTGTTGGGAAACACCCACTCGGGCAGCGCATTCCACTGCTTGGCGGTTTTCACAATGAAAGTGGAATCGAAGCGCTTTGTTCGGGTTCTTGGTAAATCTACCATGAACCGATGGCATTTTTTTGTGCTTCTGGCCGTCCGATAGAAGAAAGGGCATGTTTAGTGATGTCCATGTTTAGTAGTGGACCTGTACGGCTATCGTACATAAGCTGTTGTTATTTCGTCACTTTACTTCCAGGTGCGGATACGGGGGGGAGGGAATGGGTCTAATTGCTCCCCCCCAACTCATGACCGAAGCACTTTATTTTGTCGAATTTTCGAATTGTAATTCTGAGAAGGAGGTTGGTAAAATCACACAAATTGCCCCAGCCCCTCTTTTCTCTGAGCGAAATCCTGTATCCGCGCCTGGTTACGTCAAAATATGCAAAAGTCTAAAAAAAACTTACAATATGGCGGATAAAAAGACCAGCACACCGAAGGAGATAACGTCTGGCGCGAAACTGGCGAACGCGGACAAAATGGCGGAGATCATCATAGAGAACAGCATGACTGGCCTCCTGCCTTGAGTGTCCGCCAGCCAGCCCCAGAAGTAAGAAGTCAGGATTATAGCTGGAAATATAAATTACCAGGCGTTTAGTATTATTATAGTCATTCGTTGTACGGTCGGTATATGCCAGGGGTAGCCAACTTGATTCGACCCAAGATCTAATATTTACTGACTAGACTCTATGCGATTTACCAATTACATAACCAGCCTCTTCATTCAACTTTAACTTAGGTATATTTTTCTTTGCCTTTGTACGATCGACTGGATTAATAGCCGCGATCGACCGGTTGGCACCCCTGCACACTTAGCATGACCACGATAGAAACGGGTGTTGTCTACAGAAGAATAGACAAAGTGACAGATTGTGGAAATATTTCTACCGTTTTATGCCTACAATGAAGAGAAGAAATGTCTCTATTCTTCAGTAGACAAAATTCTGATAAATCAAGCACGGGTTGCCGCGTGCTCGGGCAGTAGAGATAACGATTCGATAGAAAGAACTTTGTCTATTCTTTGGTAGAATAGAGATAGAATTGGTCATGCTAAGCCGGCTAGTACTGAACGTAGTTTTCCTCACCTAAGAAAGGTATAGCGGAGAGCCAGCCCCGCTGCTGCAGCGTGAGGTCCAGGTCGCACTGCGCCGCCGGCAGGATGTAGCCCAGCGCCAGGCTCTGCATGATCATGCCCAGCAGGATGATGCCCGACATCAACATGTGCAGGATGTTGTACGTGCCGAAACCTGGAACAATTGATCTTACATTATTTTATATGTAATCAGAGAACGATGAGGTTTACGAATCGGTATCATCTATAGATGGGCAATCCACAACAACAAATTAATTACACTACATACTCGTAGATAAACGTAATCTAAAATATACTCTTATCAAATTATAAAAAAGATGCTATAGTTTAGCATATATTTTTTTCTAATCACTAACACTACTCGTTTAGACGTGATCTTCAGTTTAAAATCTTTAAAAGTCGTATATCGGTGCCTTAAAGAATGTTAGGTATCGCTGAACGATGTGGTTTAGAAAGAGTGTGCCACAAAGCAGTTTGGCGTGGAATCGTACATTGGAACCCTTTTGGTGTCGTCTTAGATTTTCTGCGCGGATGGATGGAATTAATTAAACAGAAAGACGTCGAACTTTTGTACAAACATTGGAGAATCCCTGTTTAATGCTATCTCGTGGAAAACTTGTAATTCTTGTACAGCCTCCCATAATTTACGATAGCGATTAAATTATTTGTTTTATTCTAGAAAAATACAGCATCCTTATCTAATTAAAGTTACACCAATAATGATGTAACACAAACAATGTGTTGTTATCATAATTGTGATGTTCATCGCAGGTGGGGTTTCCCTAATTACGGTGTTTGTGTAACTTCCACAAAGTCAATATTTTACAATAGTTTATTACGTTTATTCTCACAAATATTTGTCATTCAAAATTACCGTAACTACGACGAAGAAACAAGGAGATATGCCATCATAGCAAATTAGTACGGGAAAACTGATGCCACTATTAGTACACTTTTCGACACAATTACGCGCATAATTAAGCGCTCCTTGTGAATAAAAAGATCTCCCACGCATTGAACATTGCGCACACCCTCAATCTAACACTGTTAATCGTCACTCAACACTAGCACTAAACTAAAACACTGTATTTATACCATCGATCGTGTTCGGTTCGTCGCCAGCGCGTACGTTTATAATATGAGCAATTTGCTCAAGATCAGGCATCAAGCTCGATAGCGCCTTGGCACATCTCCTTGTTTCTATGATCTGAGGTGCCGGTATAGATACAGGTGTAATTACAGGCACATGAGACGTTTCAACTCTGTCTCTAGGACTGGACAACTGCGATGCCTCTAATATTGCAGGAAACCACTTACCATCAGGTAAGCCGCTTGCTTGTTTGCCACTGAAAATTAAAAATAAAAGTTTTTTCCCTATCCTTGTCTTTAATCGAAAATATTGTCAATCATAACAACCCCTCAATTTCTTTTTAACCTTAATTCAGAAGAACATGGCAATGCTAACGATAACGGTACAAATGTATTGATTTCGATTATGAAACATTAAATTGAGAAGTCACCTTAATGAAAAGGGTCAAACGAAAGCATTTCAATAGAGTCCCGTTTAATTTCTATTACTTGAAGCCATCCTCAAGACATACAAGTTGTCTTGATTCTTATTACATTACTCACTCTTAACTAATGGTCCTTCGAGCCGGAGACAAGCTTACACTTTGTGAGATGTAATATCGAATCCTATTTAAACTAATTTCGATAGCAATATCGATACCCGTATCATTCATTATAGCAATTGTTGTCCCAGATAATAATAGAGCAATTTGTATTCATTATTGCTTTGTCTTTATGATGTTAGTGGGTCGCGGGTGGTTATCTATCGACTAGTTCTTAGTAATTGCAATTATTCGGCATTTGGTCCTCACTCGATGTTTTCCGCTAGTGAAAGTATCTCTATCAAATTGCTTCCATTGTTTTACGTTTCTGTTGCATAAATTAATAACTCGGAGTTTTATTTTTGAAAGTAACTAAAATTATAATTTACTAGACTTTTGTCCGCGACTCCGTCCGCGTGGACTACAGTGAACTGACCAGGTTAAATGACCTCCGTAGTGTAGGTTGGCTATGACTACCAAGAGGTCAAGCTGTATCTCTGGTTTTTTTCAGCGGAATCAGATGAAACGTAGCTTAGATTTTAAGTTGGATCATAAGCAATCAAACTGTGAAAACCACATCAAAATCCGTTCAGTAGTTTTCGCGTGATGCGCGCACAAACAGACAAACAAATAAACAGACAAACAGACAAAAATAAAAAATAAAATCTTTTCGGGTATAGTTACGTCCCAGTACCCTTTTTTTTTTTTTTTTTTTTTTTTTTTTTCGATGTGGAAATCCTCATGGATGTCCCCCGCCCTGGGGAGGGCGGAGGGGTCTGTCAGACTCTTACTGACTAAAACCACCCCGGTGTTCCTCCAATTACCTTACGCCGGGGGCGCGGGAGTCGCTTGCGCATTCGTCCGCACCCCCGGCAGGTATTGGCCCGCCAAATGAAGGCGGGCCCCGTCACCCTATGCGGCCGTCATGCACGGCCGCAATTCCTCTAGAGAGGCGCGCGCGGAACACGTCGCGCCACCGTCTCGGGCCTGTTTCCGTTCGGGCGACGGACGCCCCAAGTCCGCCGCCCGCAGGCCGCACCCTATGGTGGCCGGAGGTCGTCGGCCGCCCTACGGCGCCCGGTGCGTCTGCTGCGGATGGGGAGAGAGGACACCGCCTCCCTCTCCCTTTCCGCCGCCTCCTTGGCGACCATCACCTCCTCGCAGAAGGAGGCGACGGCGTTCCAAGCGCTCTCGCTGCCGACCATGGCCTCAACCACGGCCGGGAGCGAGAGGCCACCCGCAGCTCCGACCGCCGCGACGAGGTCACGGCGCTGCACTGCCCAAGCTGGGCACTCCTCCAGTGTGTGCTGCGCCGTGTCGTCGGGGCAGTCACCGCAATGGTGGCAACCGGGCGTCGGCTCCCGGCCTATACGGCACAGGTACTTTCCGAAGCACCCGTGTCCAGAAAGCACCTGTGTAAGCCGGAAGCTAAGGGCGCCATGCCGTCTCCCGAGCCACTCCCTCATCACGGGCCTTAACGTCCCAGTACCCTATCCCGACTGTTTTTTTAACTGACTTCCTTCTGGAATATCTTCAATGTACAGACACGGCTCTTTTACAATTTTATATTATAATTTATATTTTATTTTACATTTAAGTTAGGTATTTACATCACTTTTACACATCGTCAATATTTTTTAAAACTAAGTAGGTAGTTGAGGTCGGTATTTCTGTCTACCTTTGGGGAGAAACATGGAGGCAAACACACATTTATTTATTTGTATTGTTTCGTATCCGAGAGCTATATCTTAAACCCGTAATAACTAGCCAATTGAAATCACAGAATACGTGTAAGTAAGGCCGCTATCAAGCAAATAATCAATAATAAAGCCGAAGATTTTTTGTTTGTTTGTTTGAACGCGCTAATCTCTCGAACTACCAGTCAAAATCGAAAAATTCTTTTTGTAATTAATGATAGTCAGATTCATGAGGAAAAGTATTGGCCTGGTTATAAACTATGTGAATCATCACCATTTGCTTACCCATTTCCTAACAGTAGCCGGTGGAGTCGGCTACCCAGTCTAAGCAGATGCGGCTGCATTTTTTTAGGTACCTAAGCAAGTAAGCAAGAAAAGAAAGAAAGAAAAGAAAAGAAAATTTATTTTGCAAATATGGGCAAATATGAAGTTGCACATGAATAGAGTTCAGCCATATTTTACCAATTGGCATGCAAAAATAAAATATTAATGAGCGTTTAGTGCTCATTAATAATTAATCTAACATAATATAGTTTCATATAATTTAATCTAGGTATATCTATAATAAATAGTTAATCTATAATATTCTATGACAATTAATAAAATATGTATAATATAATAAGGAGAAGGATAATAAATTAAAACTTGTACTATTTACTATTATTACTTATACATAGGTATTTGAGTCGGAAGAGAAAAGTCTTTTTCATTTAAGAAATCCAAAATACTGTAATAAACTCTACTAACACATGGAGTTACTGCTATATAATAATGCTCATTAATATAACATTAACGCAAACGGGTGTCTGATTACAGAATTACTAGGTAATTGAAGTTTTATTATAATAACGTTCAAGTCGTGTTTTATCCCAAAGCTACTATTTTTATTACCACATTTTACTATCGCGCTTTCTTGTCATGTTTGTCTGTTCGGTACAATTATTGTTGCAATTGATTTCAAACTAACTTCCCGATGAGCTAGAGACTAGAAACTTTAAATACACATAGGTTTAAGTCTCAGATCATAGAAACAAGGAGATATGCCATCATAGCAAATTAGTACGGGAACAACTGTCGCCACTTTTAGTACATTTTTCAACACAATTACAAGCGCCCCTCGTGAATATAAAGATCTCACAACACTCTCTTAACACTGTTAATCGTCACTCAACACTAGCACTAAACTAAAACACTGTATTTATATCATCGATCGTGTTCGGTTCGTCGCCAGCGTGTACATTTTATATACGGTCAATGTGACCGTATCAAAGCGTCAATTTTAGTAGCGCCTTGGCACATCTCCCTTGTTTCTATGATCTGAGGTTTAAGTACTTGTAAAATGAGAACGTGTGGCGTACGTTGTGGCGGTTTTTAAAACGTGGTAAGTAAATAAAATATTACTTACCTAAACACTTTTTTATTCAAATAATTATTTTTTTATCTACTTGTTATTCCGTTCTATTAATTATTTTCTAGTTTATGTAAGTTTGTTATCTATACTACGAATGCAGCTGAAAATTTCATCATGCGCTTTGTTGCAGCTTTATCTAATGTTAGAAAGGTCAGCAGCCTCGATGAGGTTACCTACTACTTAATACATACGCTCAATAACATAATATATATCAATCGGTTCCCGGGATTTAAGTCATACGTCATCCTAATAAATAATGTAATTCATAAAGCTGAATGATCTGTCCGAAACTCTGAAACTACTCGTTTCATACTAATCTTTTAATATCGTATCGGCTCGTAAACATCCACTGTTGCTATAGACAATGATGATGTCTTCAAGATCCAGATGAGACGCATTTCGTTCAACTTGTCGCAATAAACTTATGATTAATATGATCTCTAAATGAATGAACTTTGTCCCCAGACTGAGTAGCCATTGTCTCTGAAACGATTGCGAGTGTAGTATACAATTAATATTTTGTAGATTTTGACGTCATGTAGTGAGGCACCTACTTTATATCTACTGTTGTTTGGTGAATTTCTCGTGAGAAAACAGAATTTTTTAACCGCCTGCCTCAAAAGGAGAGTAATGTTTTTTGAATGTATGTATGTCTATTTCTTTATCGTGCGCGCTCTGTAGCCTAAACAGCTCGACGGATTTCAACATAATTAATTACCACGTTACACTACACAGTCGGGTTTTTCGTTTTTTTTTTCAATAATTTAGTTTAATTTTAAGAATTACTTCTATGGAGATAATTATTGTCTTATCAATATACGATTGATGCCATAATTTTATGTGGAAATATAATCTGCTAGATGATTTCATACATACATATACATATAGTACCTAATCGTAATTCTCAGAAGCTATCAAATTCTCACAATGTGTGTAAAAGTATAATTACAATACAATAATACAAAACAAATAGTTTGAAATTAAAATAAAAAAATAATTATGGTGATAATTATTTTGTTATTTTAATTTCAAACTATTTGTTATTATGGCGACATCACTCACCCGACAACAGCATGGCGTCATCGAGGGACGCAGCTGTTTTGTCCACCTTCATGCCGCTCTTATCCATTGAGCCGTTCATAGCCATCTGTGCTTCTAGAACCTGAAAGAAGCAGCCAATTAATGTCAAGGTTTTAGATAAAATAATAATGTAGGTAGGTACATAAATCACATAATTAATATAATTATTTCAATAAGTGTTGACCCTAATGGATCTGAAACCATAGCTGTGGACTATTTTACCCGTAATAGTTCATCTGTCGAAACACCTGATTTAGGTGTGGAACAATAGAAAAATCAATTGTGTCTCATCTTATTAGTGACAGTCGAAGGGAGGCCAAAGGAAGAAAATAAATTAATTTTACTCTCGCATACTAACAAAAATAATAAAAAGGAATACACAACAAAACACAAAAACCGGAAACAGACAAAGAATTACAGCGACATACAAATAGACTTCAGCATTGTGCCACTTCAACGCAGCGCTGATATTGTTTTACCACTATCCACAGAGAATTTTGACTAAGATTTGTGCCATGAACCAAAACCCTATCTTCTCATAGGTAATCTAACGATCTTCGCTGTTGTTATCTAAGTAGCTTCGGGATGATTTAGAAGTAATCGCCATTCCAAAAAGCATGGACAATACCTTTTATCCAAAAACTGATCAACAACCACAAAACATTGAGTGATTTTGACATATCGAAGCGGTAAGAATTTCTAGCTAAAGCGTGCTTGTGTATTTTAAGCTGGTTGACATTTTCAGGTATCAGAATTACCTCTATGTCGAGTACTATGTCATATTCGTATGTTCTTTCTGCTGCCATGTTAGTCTTCAGTCTACTCGAGCTTTAAGCTGTGCGTTGTCTGTCAATTAAGTAGCATAGAGTATTTTTAAATTAGCAGTTGTAAAAGATAAGTACCTAAGGTTATTTTAAGAGTCACTGTGCCTTTTGTTTTGATAACTAACAACGAAATTTTTTCATTCTTTGGTGTTTAAAGTTTTTTTAAACTCAATGCTGTGTTCCACCCTTCTTCCACCTCCCTAAATCTGTAGATATAAAAATAATTTAACACAGCAAGTGTTATCGGTATAATATTATTATACACTACCTGGCTGGGCCAAAAGGTTAATTTAATGTTTATCGAGTGTATTTATGTCTATATCTTTGGCACGTTCTATAGTCTAAACGGCTTGAGAGATTTTAACATGAGCCTGGACCAGCCTCATGTTAAAAGGAATTTAACGACACCAGGGCCCCAAGTCTGCTAATGCAATTGTTATAATCGTGTCAGAATAGTCTCTCAATGACATCGTTTTGACCAATGACGAAAGAGATAGTCTTACTCTAAGCCAATGACCGCTTAGGTTTTGACAGTTATGGTGTCATAATGACACCATTTATACACAATTCCAATAGCAGAATTGGGGCCCTGGTGTCGTTAAATTCGTTTTCACTGTTGGAGTAACATAGGGTACCTGCCTATAATAAAGTGCAAACATTATGCTTTCGGGTTTGATGTTTTTTCAATAAGTTCGTTTATCATGTTTCCTCCTTATCATGTTTTGATGAAAGTCACTGTCCCGAGTCTCGATAATTATTGTTTCGCGAAATATTCCATTGACTTAATGATTAAAGAATTGTATCAAATTGTAAATAAGGTAAACTATTTAACTGGTAAACAAGAGATTTTATAATTAGGTATAGATACCTACTGATGTATTTTTTCTGCATTGATAATGTATAAATCAAATCAAATCATGGATTGTATCAAGTGGTAATGTAGTAAGTAGGTAATCGTCCCGTGCAATCTTTATTTGTCATTCGAGGAAAATGTAAAATTGAATTGTGCATTGGGACGTTACAATGTTTTGATATTTTATTTTCCTTTATAAGTACGTCTCCTATACTTACTCAGGGACATAGTTTTTACACTTTTTACATTTTAAATATTTAAGGTCATCAAACGCACCGCTTTAGACAGCCATAACTTGTAATTTAAATTAGGGCTATGAGTCATTGTTCTTTCACACTTTATTTCTGTACCTCAGAGGCAAACGAAATAAAGTGCTGAAATTGAAATTTTACAGGATGGGCAAAAACGTGCATAAAAGCCTAAAGCGAATGTAGTACATAGATTTATTAATAAAAATAGATAAGTATGAATTGAAGATTATACCTAAAAATGAAATCAGATGAGTAACGATTACGAAGTTATTAATATCAGCACGCCATGTCTCTGATACGGTATCTGTATTGTATGTAGAAATTATTGATACAGATTATTGGCTTAAAGCCTATCTTAACTCAAGGGTACCTACTACATCACTTACTAGGGGACCAATTGATTTACTTATCAGAATTATGTTTTTGCTCAATTCCAAAGTACCTATAGTCAATGAACTTCAATATCATTAAACAACTACAGATAATAACAGTCAACTCATTATTTTTTTACAAAATTCTATTCTTTAGTGTATACCTACCAGTGGCGAAGGGTCCCTACAATACGATTCCCACCGGCTTCCCTTTGAAAAATAGCACAGGCAGTATTGCCTACTTTTATTAATTAGCTTTTCGTGGCCAGGTAAGTATTTGTAGCTCCGGCTTACCTCTTACAAAAACTGACCCTTCGCCACTGATACCTACTGTCTAATACAAAACCTGAAAGTAGAATCAGCCTGTCTATTCTGTACCGACACGCCCGTGATATCACCGTGCGAACTGCCAATTTGTTAGACAGGCTGAAAGTTGTTTTCTCAGAATCATTATACGAGGAATCGATTTCAGTAGTTTTTAAATTAGGTAATCATGTTATATTTTGTCAAGCTTTTTTTTTTTTTTTTTTTTCAGGATGTGAAATCATCAAATGACCCCTCCCGCTCGGGAGGGGTCATTTGATTGGGCGGAGCGGAAGGGAGTGTCAGACTCTTACTGACTAAAACCCACCCTTCCTTAGCCCTTTATGTTCCGGGTCAGCGGTATCCCTTTCGGACAATCCCGCTTTTCCGGCAGGCTTGGGCCCTAGTTGGCCGTCTTTGAAACTATTTTTTTTGTCAAACTTAACTTGGTTTGTTTGAACATCCCAGCATTGGGTGGAAATATGATATAGAATAAAGCTCATTTCAGACTACGCTATACTATAATATTTTATAGCATTATAGCATAGAGCTCATAGCACGACAATATCGCGCACCATAAAGACATTTTTCATTTTCATTTTCACTATATATATAGCATACGCTATACTATATCGGTAGTATAGCGTAGTCTGAAGACAGCTTTAAGATGTTGTTCAATAATAATTATCAAAAAAAAATTCAGAAAGGCTATTCTGAGGAATTGTTCGTAAATCCATTACTCCTCGAATGACCTAAATATTTAGGGCCGTACCACAAAAAAGATAGACACGCGTTCAACGCGAATGCTACCAAAAAGAATACGCACTTGTTTTAGCACTAACTTGTCTAAAACAAGTGTGTATTATTTTTGGTAGCATTCGCGTTGAACGCGTGTCTATCTTTTTTGTGGTAAGAGTGTTATAGTTTACGTGGTCCATAAAAGTTATTAATGTCCAACGAATGGTAGAGTCGTCACTGTCCAAACCGTTGCGAAGTTAGGTAGGTACTTACATAATTTTAGGGGCTTCTTGTATATGAATATTCATGGGGCTCTGAACATCGCACTGGTGACGTAAGCTTTTTTATTAATATAATACTTTATGTAGCAGTGGCGAAGGGTCAGTTTTTGTAAGAGGTAAGCCGGAACTACAAATGCTTACCTGGCCACGAAAAGTTAATTAATAAAAGTAGGCAATACTGCTTGTACTATATTTCAAAGGGAAGCCGGTAGGAATATTAATGTAGGGACCCTTCGCCACTGTTATGTAGGATGATATAAATAGTCAGGTTCTCGTAGTTATGCGTTTCACATAAAGGTTCCCTTTGACGCTATGTTGGCTGCCCTGAATGTCAATATTATGTTACAACATTTGAACATTGTGTCTGTCGTTCTGTCTAGATCATAACATTCTATGTTCTTTTTTCAGAAAGTAAAGGCGTGTCTCCTGCGCCCTGTTTTTGTGTTCGACGAACATCGAACAGTGAACAGTGAACGATAAAGGGGCGTGGTCTAGGTGTTTTGACGAATAAAAACACTCAAAACACGTAGACCACGCCCCTTTATCGTTCACTGTTCACTGTTCGATGTTCGTCGAACACAAAAACAGGGCGCAAGAGACCCGGCTTAATGCTAAAAAGAGGTGAACGAGAATTGGTGCTGGACAAAAACTTCCAATACCATTAAAAACATTGTAACATAATGATATTCATTCATTTTGAACATTATGATTAGGAGAATTGCCTTCAGAATGCAAGCCGCATTTAGCTCCAAGCTTCACGTTAATCTAGATAACCTTAAGCCAATGATAGAGATGTTTGGAGTTGCATCACTTCTGACCCCTTGATGAGCAGGTGAACATAATGTTATCGTAAACGTGATAGCCAGAACGCGATTATATGTTATTATTGATCAAGTTCACAACGGTTAATGCACTTTTTTTTTGTTTTTACGAATTTGGTTGTTTTAAATCAGAGCTGTCGAAAGCACGGCCCGCGACGTGTTTTTGATCTACCACAAATACCCTTTTTTTATCATTTTGATAGGTATTACATTATTTTAATTTTATGACATCGTTTTTTTTTAAAAATAAAGCTTTAATTTTTGAGTTATTTTGATATTCACAATTACAAAACGGATGGACCATAGGTACCTATGCATTTTAAAACACTAGAGAAATCTTTGACATAGGTATTATTACAAAAAATATTTGTAAACAATTTAAAAACTGCCAAAATTGGCCTTTTATGGAATCATTCATATTCAATATAATTTATTTGAAATATTTTTTGAACAAATTCTTCAAGTCACTTAATTTACGCCCTAGTTCTAAAAGCTTATAATACCGAATTCAATAGTAAAATTATACGGTCAAACGAATTTTTTGGGTGCTCTTATCTTGGCTAACCAATCATAACAGATTTGACAGCAGTTTTAAAAATCACCGACTTGCCCATTCTGTAGACAGAGATTAATTTTCACATCTACGCATTTTCATGACGCATTCTACTGTAACTAGATTTTTCTATCTTATTCCTAATAACATATGATGAGCTTATTATTGTTTATTAAACAATTTTGTATGATCTAATCAAAACTACATAGTGCGATAAGGTTATTATAAATTACTTGTATTGTATGGTCTACATTACATATTGAATACATTTGACATTATCTATTAGGCCTACATATTATGCCTACTGTCCCAGTTTCTACAGTTATCTTCATTCGTATTAGTTGTTAATTATCCTATGATTTAGATAGTGATATAATTAATTAATCATATCAGTAAAATTATGTTTTTTCACTGAATATGATGCATAGTAGGAGTCACCAATGGGGGTCCGTTTTAAAAATATAAAGGACTGTCGTGGCTCGATTAGTTGATGCATCGTAGTTGTGGTTCTATTTATAATAAAATTATAATCCCTAACGATGGGGAAAACAAAGCGTGGGCTAAATAAAATTACCACGTATAATTTTCTTAAATATATTCTGAATAAAAGAGAGAAAATGATAATAATATTTATAACTAACTGCCTACACTTATAATACAACCCCATACATACGAACCACAAATAGTAATATGTTAATAATTGTATTAAAAATAATTAAAACCAATACTTCGTAATAAAATCATACTCCAGTACAATTAGTAGTTACTCGTAAGCTTCGTTGTCAACGCCAATAGATCCACATTACCCACCCATAGTACCAATAAGTTTTGACGGAGCAACGATGAGGATTTTATTTTTCCACTACCCGACATATTTAATTTAAAATACATTTGTGCTACGCTGTATATTTTTTATGTTATAATAAGTACTTGAATGCGTCTTGTCCCAACACTTAACCATTGTTTATAATTTTAACTAAGCCAACCTGTGTTTCTCTGTTAAATGAATAACGTATTCTTTAGAGAAATAAATGTCTTAAACCAGAAAATGAATTTATTATTCTGTTAATTAAGGTCCACAAAAAAATGTTTGTTAGTCGGACCGGGAATGCGGTCCGCCATTTGGTGACCCCTGATCTTTTTTTTACGTTTGTTTCTCAGTTCACAGCACAATTCAATAAAAAGGGTTGGACTTTATTTCAAAAGTCTGAAAAGTGAAAAGGGATTAATAAAAGGTATGGTAGGTATTCTAGTTTCAAAACTAGTTTTCAATGTCACAGAGTTTTCGCGCGTAATTTTTTTTTTTTTTTTTTTTGTTTCATACTTCTTGCTTTGTTTGAATATCAATATAAAAAAGAATCACGTACGTGTACTCACTTATTGACAAGTATTATTCAGAAGCGCGTGCGGTGCGGTGCATGCTATGCCACTGAACATAACACTGATAACTTGCGACTGCCGCGCGTCTGTTTTATTTCGGTTATGTATCGTCAGCATCTGAGCAGGAGATAAGAGTTCGCGAACCGATTCGTTTGAACTTTGAGCGCAGTACCCCGATCATGAGTTTTTTTGACGTGTAGTATCGTTAACGTAAGCATATTTTGGATTGAAAATACACGTTTGTTACACAATATTTATATAAATTAAATACTTAATTAATTTCTCTGTATTTTTTAAAATATGCAAATTGTATAAAATTTTATCAAAATGTTCCACGACTGCTGTATTTTAAATTCAAAATATGCTTATTATACGTCAAAAAAACTCATGATAGGGGTACAGTAAACAATATCTGGATATCACGAAGGAAATATTTTCAAAAATTGCCTATTTGTTTACAAACGATCGAGGGAAAATCTCACCGTGATATTCTTCCTCGAACGTTCGCAAACAAATAGGCAGTTCCCGCGGTGATATCACGCTGTGTGTCGGTACAGGGGGCCTACTCTGTAAGTCCGTCAACGAAATTACGGGCCCGTCCGAAAGTACAATACACATAAGATTCCGTCAAAACAAGTGTCAAATTAAATTTTTCGGACGGATAAACACACATCGGGTGTAGGGACAACTGTCAAATCGTGCTATCATTCATTCTTAGTTCGGGCCCCGAACTAATCTTAAGTCCGTAGGTGATACGGAGTAAGAAACGCCCGTAACTAAGGTCGAAACTACGGATTTCGTGCTTAGAGAGTAGACCCCCAAATCACCAGAGACCACCACTAAAGCAATGATTCGAGGCAGTCAAATTAAGTATTTAACACATTTGCAGGAGACGTAAGATTCTTAATTTTACCCGACTGCCCCAGAAGGAGAGTAATTTTCTCGTCCCCATACAAATAAACATTTAAGATAGATTAGACCTACTCACTTTTACAAACGACGAACTGACCATAAATAGCACTTTTTCCCACTCATGAGTTGACACACTCAAATAGGTATCTAGTTAAACTGTACCCCTATCATGAGTTTTTTTGACGTATAGTTACGTTAATGTAAGCATATTTTAAATTGAAAATATAAGTTTGCTACACAACATTTATATAAATTAAATACTTAATTAATTTCTCTGTATTTTTTAAAATGTGCAAATTGTATAAAATTTAATCAAAATGTTCTAGGGCTGTTGTATTTTAAATTCAAAATATGCTCACGTTAACGATATACTATACGTCAAAAAAACTCATGATAGGGGTACTGATTAATTATTTTGGAAATCCGACCGATATAATTATATACTAGCTTCCGCCCGCGGCTTCACCCGCGTTTTTGGGATAAAAAGTAGCCTATGTGTTATTCTGTTGTATAAGCTATATTACTGTAAAGTTAAAGTTTCATCAAAATCCGTTCAGTAGTTTTTGCGTGAAAAAGTAACAAACATCCATACATACATCCATCCTCACAAACTTTCACATTTATAATATTAGTAGGATAGGAAGTAGGGTAGGATAGGATAGAGGAAGTAGGATTAATGGGTGGACATCTGGCTGGAGATAACGGGCCGCTGGTGGGCTTTATCTATTAACCTTATCTTGAGGTCAGGCTAAATGATCGTCTGATTAAGACTTACATAAGTTTGGTAGCTAAGTGAGTGTGAGATCATTCGCGTTTGTCATGGGATGATACGGTAATTATACTACAGGCGTAATATTGTGTAGTAGCAGTGATAGCCTAGTGGTCTAACCATGTGCCTCCCACGGCGAATGGTTCGAGTTCGATCCCGAGGTACGCACCGCTGACTTTTCGAAGTCATGTGCGTATTAGAAATTAATTTTCACTTGCTTTAACGGTGAAGGAAAACATCGTGAGGAAACCGGCATGTCCTAGAACCAAAAATTCGAAGACATGTGACGTCCACCAACCCGCACTGGGCCCGCGTGGTGGACTACGGCCCACTCCCTCTCACAGAGAGGAGGCCTGTGTCCCAGCAGTGGGAACCTCAGATCATAGAAACAAGGGAGATGTGCCAAGGCGCTATCGAGCTTGATCCCTGATCTTGAGCAAATTGCTCAAATTAAAAACGTACGCGCTGGCGACGAACCGAACACGATCGATGGTATAAATATAGTGTTTTAGTTTAGTGCTAGTGTTGAGTGACGATTAACAGTGTTAGATTGAGGGTGTGCGGAATGTTTAATGCGTGGGAGATCTTTTTATTCACAAGGAGCGCTTAATTATGCGCGTAATTGTGTCGAAAAATGTACTAAAAGTGGCATCATAAAGTTCTTCCGGTACTAATTTGCTATGATGGCATATCTCCTTGTTTCTATGATCTGAGGTGGGAACATTATAGGCCGATTATGCTATGCTATGCTAATATTGTGTAGGTTAGGCTGTGTTTTTCCTCCGTGAGGTTAGGTGTATTCACTAAGGCCTTAGTTCACCGACAAGCTAACGGTCCGATAAGTTGAGAACGGCCGTTTAACATGACTTTTTGTATAGAAAAAGATGTGATAAACACCCGTTTTCAATTTAACGGACTGTTATCTTGTCGGTGAACTTGGCCCTAAGTATGCCATTGGACCCTCATGTTTGACAGAGCTATACCTATGTCTCATCATTAAGTAGTTTCAAGCATGTTTCAAGGCCGTTCATAAATTGTTTCTTCCTTAGTACCCTCTAAGGTATTCTCACTCAAGGAATATGTATAATAATGTACCTACTGAACCTAGGTAGGTAAGTAAGTATACTATGTTTTGAAATACTTTTAATTTGGGTGTTTTTTTTCTGAGTTTATGTACGCAACAGTATCTATTAACGGTAAAAGAGAATGCCTTTCGTTAATTAACATATTGACTTACTGAGTTGTAGGTGTAGGCACATGTAATTACCTACTATAAAATACAGGTACCTAGTTCAATGCGTGCACTTTGTAGACATCTTTACATAACGTTATTGTTATTATGATCGCATTCGGTCAGATTTACGTCATTTGACTATGATGTATCTACGTTAGTTGTCTATTTACTTACCATAATATTATTCCTTAGATGATAATGCATGAATCACGTCTTCAGCGCATGCAGATCATTTCCTCTTTTCAGCCGGCCTAGCATGACCAATTCTATCTCTATTCTAACGAAAAATAGACAAAGTTCTTTCCATCCAATTCGTTATCTCTACTGCCGGAGCATGCGGCGACCCGTGCTTGGCGTACCAGACTTTTGTAAACTTTTGTAACTTAAGCATCCAGGTAGGTAGAGGGGGCCCACTAGGGCCCAAGCCTGCCGGGAAAGCGGGATTGTCCGAAAGGGACACCGCTGACCCGGAACATAAAGGGCTAAGGAAGGAACACGGGTGGGTTTTAGTCAGTAAGAGTCCGACACTCGCTTCCGCTCCGCCCAGAGCGGGAGGGGTCATTTGATGATTTCCCATCCTCAAAAAAAAAAACAAAAAAAGAACCCAGGTAGGTATCCATTTATTTTGGTAGGTACGCTGGGTTAGTGCTACCACTGCCACCCCAGACGCAAAAATCCCTCATATACAAAAATCCTCAAAAAAACCCTCATATACTTAACAATGAACTGCATTTAAAGATCAAGCAAGCATAGTGACAGATATAACACTTGATAAGCACTGCAACTGTGACCCCTTATTGTTATTTAATATACACGCATTGGAGATAATCAATTTGATTCAATTAATCTGTACCCCGATCATGAGCTTTTTTGACGTCTAGTATCGTAAACGTAAGCATATTTTGAACTGAAAATACACGTTTGTTACACAATATTTATATAAATTAAATAGTTAATTAATTTCTCTGTATTTTTTAAAATGTGCAAATTGTTAAAATTTTATCAAAATGTTCCAGGACTGCTGTATTTTAAATTCAAAATATGCTTACGTTTACGATACTACACGTCAAAAAAACTCATGATCGGGGTACTGGTAAATAGATTTTCACGACGCGACGTTCACATGTTTTTTGCACATGACTGGTAACTTATCATTAATTTGTGCATGTGTAGATGACGTCTGTAGTCTGTTCTTCATTCAATCTGTTGAATGGCTGCTGTCAAAAAGTCAGCGGAGTCTATATTTTTTTTCGTATCAACTGGTACTACCTGATAAAGAATGGGATTGAAAATGAAGTGTCCTCTATTCACCTCACGCTCGCTCACTATCGCTCTCTATACTCACACCTGTCGAGGTGAGAGCGAGAGGTGAATAAGGCCGCCGCTATTTTCAATCTTCGTAATTATGTAGATATTGTACGTGAGTATTTCTTAATCAATATCGTCACTTTTTGCAATTATTCGCTTTATGACAGATTCGGTTTAGGTCCGATTCTGTTTACGACAGATTCGCTTTAAGCCAGAATTTGTACCTACATTCAAGTGAAAATACTTTTTTACAAAAAAATAACCGACTTAAAAAAGCCACTAAATACTAAGTAAATAATAATTTTGGTTTCGCAAGTCGGTGGCTTTGGTTTTTGTTTGCTTTTTTTGCCACCGACTTCCGAAACAAATAAATATTATTTACTAACTTTGTAATGGCTTTTTGAAGTCGATTAAAATATTTTCAATTTCGTTTCGTTTTCTATTTAGCTACCTATATTATTTTCGACTGTCTGACTGAACTTTGAAGTTTAAAATACCTACCGTTGTACCTACTGTATTAAAAAGTTCAAAAGTGCGATAATTACGTGAGTTAGAAGTAAGTACCTACCTACGCTATGACGAATTACCTACTTAATTTCGAATGTTCATCAGTGCGATGTACGGAACTTCGAAAGCATAGCATAGCATAATCGGCCTATAATGTTCCCACTGCTGGGACACAGGCCTCCTCTGTGAGAGGGAGTGGGCCGTAGTCCACCACGCGGGCCCAGTGCGGGTTTTGGTGGACGTCACATGTTTTCGAATTTTTGGTTCTAGGACATGCCGGTTTCCTCACGATGTTTTTCCTTCACCGTTAAAGCAAGTGATAATTAATTTCTAATACGCACATGACTTCGAAAAGACAGCGGTGCGTGCCTCGGGATCGAACTCGAACCATTCGCCGTGGGAGGCACATGGTTAATCCACTAGGCTATCACTGCACAGCTTCGAAAGATTGTTATGATATAGTCGTAGGTAGGTACATCGGTATTTTAAACTTCGAAATTCAGTACAAGAGTCATTTTCACGTCATGGAGGAAACTAATACTAATGGAATATTTTATTTTTATTAATCACAATGAATATCTACCACCCTTCTTGAAAATGTTGAATATGTAGTAGGTACACCTTGGTTTATCCATTATTTTATAGAAGTCAGTGATTCATTATGACGTTTAGTTTTAAGCTTTTACCCGAATAATGGGAAAATTTATTTTATAATACAGTCTTGTAAGTAAGTAGTTAAGTTAATGTTAATTGCAGTGTAGCCGAAAAAATAAAAAGTTTTTGAAATTATAACAGATTGTGTTTGAATTGTGAACATCATTGTACTTCTGGCTTAAAGCGAATCTGTCCTAAACAGAATCTGTCATAAAGCGAATAATCCACTTTTTGAACGTCTCATACACAAAAAAACCCCAAAACGCAGGTCCTTACCACTTCAAAGTATTTTAGCTGGGAGAAGAAGTAACGCAACAAACTGCCATTATCCACGTCTCTGATAAAATTTTGGTTTTATCCTTGTGAAAGTGTTAATACGCCCATTTCTAGGCAAACAGGGTCTTTATTACGTACTTAAAGTGTGCGTATTTTCATAATGAAATAATAATATCGCTCAGATAATCCAGTTTCCTTAGTAGGTCAGACGGCATGCGGTCCGCGTACAACGAAATTTGCTTCAGAGTAAGGAAAATAGTCATATTAAGTCACCATACTTCTTGTGATTACGTAGATCAGATACTGGCATCTGCTCGCGGCTTCGCCCGCGTGGACGTCGGAAATTATCTCACGGGAACGAACTACCGGGATAAAAAGTAGCCTATGTCAATCTCCGACCCATAAATTACCTAAAAAACATGGCGATCCGTTGCTCCGTTGCTGCGTGAAAGGACAAACTAACACACATACTTTTGCATCTATTATTGTTGATATAGCACGATGACATCGACATAGAGAAGTTTGGATGAAAAGGAAGGACTTAACGCAGTCGATAAAAAAACATAGGCTGATAAAAATAATGTACTATGAAGTAGGATTTTCTCTTAGCCAAATATAATTTAGTTTTATTATCAAATCACATCATCACTTCATCATTACTGAGGCCCTAGACAAGTTACTTTTCTGTTAGCGTTAGCGTCAAACGCTACGGATAAAATGTATGGAACTGACATTTGTGAGTCACGTGACTTTTCCGCAGGTAATGTCATTGCCATACATTTTGTGCTTATCGTTTGGCGTAAACGCTAACAGAAAAGCAACTTGTCTAGAACCTCTGATCAGACATCAGTAACACAATAGGTAGACATTTATCATTATTTGACTGGATTTATGTGACTATTTATTCATCTCTGACAAATGTTCATTAATCACCTAACTGCACCGCTGCAGCACAGCAAGTAACTTTTCATTTAATTTAGAACTTTAAGTCGTGTGTTTTACAATACATTTCAAAATGGCAGGCGCACTTGTCGCGAGCCGTTGGCTATATCTATCTTGATATTGTGAAATCGTAAAAAAATTGATATCGTAAATATTGTAAAAAATTAGTAAAAAATGACAATTAGTTATTTGCTGTGCCAGAGCGGTGCAGTTATAATGAGTGATGACTATATGTTAGTCTTAATATAAGAGTTTTGTTGGTGTTATTAAATATATAAGAGATTTAAATAACAACCGACACGCGGGATTTGAACCCGCACCGTGGCGACGCTCTAACCAACTGCACTACCGTGTCTCGCTTGCATCAGTTGTACTTTCAAATCTCTTTCAATACGCTTCTTATGAGTTTTATTGCTCTATAACTAGATATAAAAGTACAAAATCTTATGCAACAAGTTTGTCAATAAATAAGATGTAAGTATCAGCTGTCCCTGTTCAGTTCCTGTGGCTTCGTCACCTTCACCTGGTCTGCTGGCAGAAGGAAACTTAGACCCGCACATACTGTGGACAAGAAAAAAATAATTATACAATAAAATAGTTAGGTACTAGATTCTGTCTCATTGTCTTGTGGCCACAAGCGCCGATATTGGTCCGTGGTCGGTGTTTTATGTACCTACATTTTACTTTTAGGAAATTTTCTATAATCTAGCAGCCCAGTGTTTAGAATTGTGCCTGGTACACGGCATTAGGTTCGCCCCTATATTATACCTACATTATGCTGGTGATTCTACGCATCATACCGAACAACTCTACTAATAGTTGAAATCGCCGAAAGTTGTGTTCTAGTGTGTTACTGATTTGGAGTGTTTTATTGTGTGTTACATGTTCTGCTGTGTTATTAGTTCATCTGTCGATCAACCTGATTCAGATCAAAATCAATTGTCTGTCAATTGTAATGTAACAGCTAGTGGGTTATAAGTAGGTACAAGCCATATACAATATGTGTTATCCCAGTTGTACTTATAACACAACAGAACATGTAACACACATTAAAACACTCCAAATCAGTAACACATCGGAACACAACTTTCTGGACATTCAGCGATTTGACCCTAATATGACTCACCTGAGATTCTTTATAAAAATCAACCTAAGTATTATTCTGTAAAATAACACAAAAGTAGCAACAATGTATGAAAAGTTCATATTTTCGCTGTAATGTCTTTCCGTGTTCAGTCATACACTTGGTTAAATGTGGGTGGAATACACCCTAGCCAACCCCTCCAGGGCAGAAAGAGATGATGCTAAGTATGTAGAGCCATGTAGGTATCTACCTACTTACAATTAAATTTATCACTGTGAATTATTTACTTATATCTTATACCGTATTATGTTCATTATCTCAGTTTTTTGTTATTGTATTTTTTTGTAATGTACCTACTGCGCAAAACTTCAGCCGAAATAACAAATATGTAAAAACAAAACTCAAGCCACAGTTCGTTGTCTTTTCGTTATCAACTTCCGATAGTAATATCTTATGTAGGTATAAAGTTTACAACTGAGAAAGGTGACATTTAGATAAATTCAACAAAAATGCAGCACTGCAGTGCCATTTTGTTCAATTAATTTATGGCGTAATAATTATTACATGTATTTGTCTACGTATGGACGTTTCAATTAAATTTGTTACCCCCTGGACTCTTTATGTGTGAGGGGACCTACCCAATAAGTGCAGGCATCCGTACGTACAAAGTTCAACAATAATACAAAAATGAAGTCTGTAACTAAAAAAGAATAAGTAACAGCTGAACATACATGCACACAAACATACATACATAGCCTGCTAAAATGAAAACCCTCCTTTTGGCTTTGCCGTAGTCGGGTGAAAACTTTTCAGGGCGAATTTTTCAATCCTCAATACGGTAGTGGACTACTATTAAAAAAGTACAAATAAATTATTTTATTCCAAAGAAGGAATATGAACAACAAAAAAGTTGTTTTTTTTTTTTTTACAAAATGGAAAACATAGACGCTTTTCAAGTTTTTGGAGGGAGTATCGCTCCGTCTTTGTCGCGCGAAGCGGACATAGGTGGTGTTACGTCACTGCATGATAGTGCCGTCTGTGTCTAGCAAATCATTTTAAAACGCTTATAACTTTGACAATTTTGTAGATGTTTCATCGGTTTTTTTGGTGTTAATTATCTTTTTTCAAATAGTTTACAGATTCACAATTAAAAAAAAAGTCCGGTACTGTATCAAACAACTAGAGATAGAGAGCTGAATGCACAATTTCGATTTTTTGAATAGGCAGATATTATAGTTAGATTGATAGATCGACGAATATATTTATATCGGGTCCTTTAGGAACCGGATAGGGGCTATCAGAGCGTTAATTATCACGTTTTTAGGATAAATTTGTAGCTAGCTAACTCAGATACGACTTTATTTTATAAAATTTTACTTTCACTTCCTAATCACTGTAAAAAAAAAAAATAGGAAGTAAGAAAGAAAGAAAAATTATTTATTGAACTCGCACAACAGGAATTTACATGTACATATAATAGAAAAAATACAAAAAAAAAAACTTAAAAAAAGTAAAAACATAAAAAAAAACAGTTTAAAAAATAAAAATAAAAGTAAAACCTGGTGCGAGGCCAAAAGGCCACTAACCTAAAAGTGCCGCAGCGCTGGTATTCTGATAGGGCCCAGGGCTGGTATTCTGATATAGCAACTAAAGCTACCCAAAAAATTACGACCGGCATAAAAAGTTGTTTGATAAGTTTTACAATGGCTTTGTATAAGAGACGCCATAAGAATAGCAATTAATATGCTAACATTAATAAAAAGTGTAGGAGTTCGTTATCTCGATTATGTTACATCTGGCTTTAGACAAAATTTTAATTCATACCTGCTGCTAAGCAGATATTGGGGGGAGGCTCACCCAAAAATCTTAAGTTCGGACAGATTCAGACTAAGCAATTAGTGATTTAGTTTTTTAATTTTTACCTCATAGCCCCCCCCCCAAAATTATAATCTGGATGCGTCCTCATCCGCCCCCCCAAAATAATTCCTGGATCCGCTACTGGCTAGCTCCATACAACGACGAAAAACAGGCGCATGCACACATACGCGTACGTACGGCGCTGCGCAGACGCTGAACAATTGGCCGTGACGATAGAACGCATTGAAATCTAGCCAGTCTACTATTTGTCCTATATGTGCATAGATTTCATAGATTTCCATACCTACGTCCTATCGTGGTGGACAAACTGTCCATCATCTGCGCTTGGCCTCAAAGTTTAAACAAGGTACGTTTGACTTGATGCGCCTGTTATCGCTCGTTGTAGAAGTACAAATATTTGTGAACATCAAGAAATCACGTAAAGATCTTGATTCATGATTATACATTTTACAAATTGATAGTTACAGATAATATAGATAATTATTGCGTTGATTTCCCTTTCTCCATGAATCGATAAGGATCGGTTCGGAATGTTCGGATATATCCTAGTTATCCTCAGCAATTTTTGTATCTGGATGATAATTTATCGAAGTGTGAACTTTCTTTTGGATGTCTTTTTATTGATTAAAAGTTAATGAGCATAGACAACAAAGTCAAGAACAAAAATGTATAATAGATTAAACATTTTTCACCGGAACAGACTGAGGTAACTTACAGAAGACTAGAATGGCGAAGGCGTAGAAGGTGACCATGCAGGCGGCGCTGAGCGAGACCCCCGCTGCGTTGGCGCCGGCCACGGAGCCCACGCGGCCGAACATCAGCACCGCGCCCACCGCCGTGCCCCTGGGAAGAAAGCGTGGTTATACGGGTGAAATCGCCGAAAGTTGTGTTCCGGTGTGTTACTGATGTGGAGTGTGTTATTGTGTGTTACATGTTCTGCTGTGTTATAAGTACCTACAACTCGTATAAAAACTGGGTTGTCCCAGTTAAACTTATAATACAACTGAACATCAAGAACACACTCCAAATCAGTAACACACCAGAACACAACTTTCGGTTCATTCGGCGATTTGATCCAAATATTTGTGGGTGAAGATTTAAAATTTGGCATGCCCTCAACACTGTCTCTTCTACGGCGTACCAGAGGCATTGCAGAACTCTCAAGCGGTGGCGCTGCACCCAGGATCCTCCAATCCTACAGTCAGGCGCGGTCCGAGGGGGGAGGGGGGTCATGGGGGTCATGACCCTCCCCAAAACCTTACAAAAATGTGCGAAACACAGTATTTCACGATATAGCATATCGGCGTTTTAATAGGAATAACCCCCCCCCCCCCCAAAGTCCTCGGCTGCGACCGCGCCTGGCTACAGTGATATCCAGCTGGAGATGTCACTACCTACCTCTCAATCACAGAAATCTAAATTATTATTTAGTTTCTGTGCTCTCAACAGACCATGCAATGCGGGTGGTATGATCCCCGATCTACCACTCGAAACCTTCTAACCTCAGATCATAGAAACAAGGAGATATGCCATCATAGCAAATTAGTACCGGAACAACTGATGCCATTTTTAGTACATTTTTCGACACAATTACGCGCATAATTAAGCGCTCCTTGTGAATAAAAAGATCTCCCACGCATTAAACATTCCGCACGAGATTGAGGGTCAATCTAACACTGTTAATCGTCACTCAACACTAGCACTAAACTAAATCACTGTATTTATACCATCGATCGTGTTCGGTTCGTTCGTGTTCGTTTAATTTGAGCAATTTGCTCAAGATCAGGCATCAAGCTCGATAGCGCCTTGGCACATCTCCCTTGTTTCTATGATCTGAGCTTGTAACCTATCCTAAACTATGTAACATTTTTTTCTGGAAATAGCAGTCCGCGTTAAAATATTAAATTCAAGGTGAATCTATTGAAATAATGTTGTTTGTTTTCCACGCCGAATTAGGTCGGTGTGAACTTAGCAGATCATTTCCCAGCAGATCAAAAAAAAATGTGAGTTCTTTTCGCATGCAGCTGAGTTCTACAGTTCCTGATACTTTTTAGAAATAGTTCTGGCGTTTTAACCCAAAAAAAACTCGGTTAAAAATATGATCTGCCAACTTCCCGTAGCAGATCATTTTTGGCGGATCGACATAAAAACTGAAATCTCAGCACATGCAGCTTAGTTCTATAGTTCCTGATACTTTTTAGTCATAGTTCTGTCGATTTTACCTAAAAAAAAAATTGTCTAAGAAATAATCTGCACCAAGATAAAATTAAAATATTTTAAATTAAAAAAACACTGTAAGACATTCGTCAGGACTCAGAACTCGTTTGTTTATTATAAACGTGAGCCTAACCTATCATTTAAAATACAAAACAAACCCAGCACTCACTTTAGAGTATCAGCAGAGCAGGTAATAAAGTGAAAAATATAGAAATAATAGAGCTAAATTTCATTAAAGCTTAAATATGTATTGTGTACCTATTCGACAAGAGCTAGAACTCTTTTGCATATCATAGTCCCAAACGTTAGCTAAAATCTAAACTACAAAATAAACTCAGAACTCACATCCAAGTATCAGCAGAGCAGGGTAAGTATGAAAATACTGATGAAAAAATTATAAGTTTGATTCATTTGAAAAAAAAAAATAGTTCTGAACTAGCCAAGGGTGGGAACTCTTCTGTTTATCATAGAACAATACCTCAGCTGAAATCAAGATCACAAAGTATACCTAGAACACTCTTAAAAATATCAGCAGAGCAGGGTAGTATGAAAATACTGATAAAAATATTATAAGTTTGATTCATATGAAAAAAAAATAGTTCTGAACTAGCCACAGGCGGGAACTCTTTTGTTTATCATAGAACAATACCTCAGCTGAAATATAGACCACAAAGTAAACCTAGAACACTTTTAAAAATATCAGCAGAGCAGGGTAGTATGAAAATACTAATGAAAAAACTATATTTTCAATTCATTTGGACAAAATAAATAGTTCTGAACCAGCCAGGGACGAGAACTCTTTTGATTATAATAAACCAATACCTTGACTATATTCTTAATCACAAAATAAACCATAAACTCTATTAAAAATATCAGCAGAGCAGGGTTGTATGATAATAATGTTGAAAAAACTATAAGTTCAATTCATTTGGAAAAAAAAAATAGTTCTGAACTAGCCACAGGCGAGAACTCTTCTGTTTATCATAGAACAATACCTCAGCTAAAATCAAGACCACAAAGTTAACCTAGAACACTCTTAAAAATATCAGCAGAGCAGGCTAGTATGATAATAATGTTGAAAAAACTATAAGTTCAATTCATTTGGAAAAAAAAAAATAGTTCTGAACTAGCCACAGGCGATAAACTCTTCTGTTTATCATAGTACAATACCTCAGCTAAAATCAAGATCACAAAGTATACCTAGAACACTCTTAAAAATATCAGCAGAGCAGGGTAGTATGATAATAATGTTGAAAAAACTATAAGTTCAATTCATTTGGAAAAAAAAAATAGTTCTGATCTAGCCACGGACGGGAACTCTTTTGATTATAATAGACAAATACCTTGACTAAATGCTTGACCACAAAATAAACCGGGAACTCTGTTAAAAATATCAGCAGAGCAGGGTTGTATGATAATAATGTTGAAAAAACTATAAGTTCAATTCATTTGGAAAAAAAAATAGTTCTGAACTAGCCACAGGCGGGAACTCTTCTGTTTATCATAGAAAAATACGTCAGCTAAAATCTAAACCACAAAGTTTACCTAGAACACTCTTAAAAATATCAGCAGAGCAGGGTAGTTTGATAATAATGTTGAAAAAACTATAAGTTCAATTCATTTGGAAAAAAAAATAGTTCTGAACTAGCCACAGGCGGGAACTCTTCTGTTTATCATAGAACAATACCTCAGCTAAAATCTAAACTACAAAGTTTACCTAGAACACTCTTAAAAATATCAGCAGAGCAGGGTAGTATGATAATAATGTTGAAAAAACTATAAGTTCAATTCATTTGGAAAAAAAAAATAGTTCTGAACTAGCCACAGGCGGGAACTCTTCTGTTTATCATAGAACAATACCTCAGCTAAAATCTAAACCACAAAGTTTACCTAGAACACTCTTAAAAATATCAGCAGAGCAGGGTAGTTTGATAATAATGTTGAAAAAACTATAAGTTCAATTCATTTGGAAAAAAAAAATAGTTCTGAACTAGCCACAGGCGGGAACTCTTCTGTTTATCATAGAACAATACCTCAGCTAAAATCTAAACCACAAAGTTAACCTAGAACACTCTTAAAAATATCAGCAGAGCAGGGTAGTATGATAATAATGTTGAAAAAACTATAAGTGCAATGTATTTGAAAAAAAAAATAGTTCTGATCTAGCCACGGACGAAAACTCTTTTGATTATAATAGACAAATACCTTGACTAAATGCTTGACCACAAAATAAACCGGGAACTCTGTTAAAAATATCAGCAGAGCAGGGTAGTATGAAAATACTGATGAAAATATTATAAGTTTGATTCATTTGAAAAAAAAAATAGTTCTGAACTAGCCACGGGCGGGAACTCTTTTGTTTATCATAGAACGATACCTCAGCTAAAATACAGACCACAAACTAAACCTAGAACACTTTTAAAAATATCAGCAGACCAGGGTAGTATGAAAATACTGATGAAAAAATTATAAGTTTGATTCATTTGAAAAAAAAAATAGTTTTGAACTAGCCAGGGGCGGGAACTCTTTTGTTTATCATAGAAGAATACTTCAGCTGAAATCTAGACCACAAAGTATACCTAGAACACTCTTAAAAATATCAACAGAGCAGGGTAGTATAAAAATACTGATAAAAAAACTATATTTTCAATTCATTTGGAAAAAATAAATAGTTCTGAACTAGCCACGGGCGGGAACTCTTTTGTTTATCATAGAACGATACCTTAGCTGAAATCTATACCACAAAGTAAACCTAGAACACTCTTAAAAATATCAGCAGAGCAGGGTAGTATGAAAATACTAATGAAAAAACTATATTTTCAATTCATTTGGAAAAAATAAATAGTTCTGAACAAGCCAGGGACGAGAACTCTTTTGATTAATAAACCAATACCTTGACTATATTCTTAATCACAAAATAAACCAGAAACTCTATTAAAAATATCAGCAGAGCAGGGTAGTATGAAAATACTGATGAAAAAATTATAAGTTTTATTCATTTGAAAAAAAATAATA
Organism: Thalpophila matura; assembly: GCA_948465475.1. Taxonomy (NCBI): domain Eukaryota; kingdom Metazoa; phylum Arthropoda; class Insecta; order Lepidoptera; family Noctuidae; genus Thalpophila; species Thalpophila matura. The sequence continues at coordinate 16,358,175 of OX419186.1, read as the reverse complement.
GTTATGAACTAGCCACAGGCGGGAACTCTTCTGTTTATCATAGAACAATACCTCAGCTAAAATATAGACCACAAAGTTAACCTAGAACACTCTTAAAAATATCAGCAGAGCAGGGTAGTATGATAATAATGTTGAAAAAACTATAAGTTCAATTCATTTGGAAAAAAAAAATAGTTCTGATCTAGCCACGGACGGGAACTCTTTTGATTATAATAGACAAATACCTTGACTAAATGATTGACCACAAAATAAACCGGGAACTCTGTTAAAAATATCAGCAGAGCAGGGTTGTATGATAATAATGTTGAAAAAACTATAAGTTCAATTCATTTGGAAAAAAAAAATAGTTCTGAACTAGCCACAGGCGGGAACTCTTCTGTTTATCATAGAACAATACCTCAGATAAAATCTAGACCACAAAGTAAACCTAGAACACTCTTAAAAATATCAGCAGAGCAGGGTAGTATGAAAATACTGATGAAAATATTATAAGTTTGATTCATTTGAAAAAAAATATAGTTCTGAACTAGCCACGGGCGGGAACTCTCTTGTTTATCATAGAACGATACCTCAGCTAAAATACAGACCACAAACTAAACCTAGAACACTTTTAAAAATATCAGCAGAGCAGGGTAGTATGAAAATACTGATGAAAAAATTATAAGTTTGATTCATTTGAAAAAAAAAAATAGTTCTGAACAAGCCAGGGGCGGCAACTCTTTTGTTTATCATAGAACAATACCTCAGCTGAAATCTAGACCACAAAGTAAATCTAGAACACTCTTAAAAATATCAGCAGAGCAGGGTTGTATGAAAATATTGTTGAAAAAACTATAAGTGCAATGTATTTGAAAAAAAAATAGTTCTGATCTAGCCACGGACGGGAACTCTTTTGATTATAATAGACAAATACCTTGACTAAATGCTTGACCACAAAATAAACCGGGAACTCTGTTAAAAATATCAGCAAAGCAGGGTTGTATGATAATAATGTTGAAAAAACTATAAGTTCAATTCATTTGGAAAAAAAAATAGTTCTGAACTAGCCACAGGCGGGAACTCTTCTGTTTATCATAGAACAATACCTCAGCTAAAATCTAAACCACAAAGTTAACCTAGAACACTCTTAAAAATATCAGCAGAGCAGGGTTGTATGAAAATATTGTTGAAAAAACTATAAGTGCAATGTATTTGAAAAAAAAATAGTTCTGATCTAGCCACGGACGGGAACTCTTTTGATTATAATAGACAAATACCTTGACTAAATGCTTGACCACAAAATAAACCGGGAACTCTGTTAAAAATATCAGCAAAGCAGGGTTGTATGATAATAATGTTGAAAAAACTATAAGTTCAATTCATTTGGAAAAAAAAAATAGTTCTGAACTAGCCACAGGCGGAAACTCTTCTGTTTATCATAGAACAATACCTCAGCTAAAATCTAAACCACAAAGTTAACCTAGAACACTCTTAAAAATATCAGCAGAGCAGGGTAGTTTGATAATAATGTTGAAAAAACTATAAGTTCAATTCATTTCGAAAAAAAAAATAGTTCTGAACTAGCCACAGGCGGGAACTCTTCCGTTTATCATAGAACAATACCTCAGCTAAAATCTAAACCACAAAGTTAACCTAGAACACTCTTAAAAATATCAGCAGAGCAGGGTAGTATGATAATAATGTTGAAAAAACTATAAGTTCAATTCATTTGGAAAAAAAAAATAGTTCTGAACTAGCCACAGGCGGGAACTCTTCTGTTTATCATAGAACAATACCTCAGCTAAAATCTAGACCACAAAGTTAACCTAGAACACTCTTAAAAATATCAGCAGAGCAGGGTAGTATGATAATAATGTTGAAAAAACTATAAGTTCAATTCATTTGGAAAAAAAAAAATAGTTCTGAACTAGCCACAGGCGGGAACTCTTCTGTTTATCATAGAACAATACCTCAGAAAAAATCTAGACCACAAAGTAAATCTAGAACACTCTTAAAAATATCAGCAGAGCAGGGTTGTATGAAAATATTGTTGAAAAAACTATAAGTGCAATGTATTTGAAAAAAAAAATAGTTCTGATCTAGCCACGGACGGGAACTCTTTTGATTATAATAGACAAATACCTTGACTAAATGCTTGACCACAAAATAAACCGGGAACTCTGTTAAAAATATCAGCAGAGCAGGGTTGTATGATAATAATGTTGAAAAAACTATAAGTTCAATTCATTTGGAAAAAAAAAATAGTTCTGAACTAGCCACAGGCGGGAACTCTTCTGTTTATCATAGAACAATACCTCAGCTAAAATCTAAACCACAAAGTTTACCTAGAACACTCTTAAAAATATCAGCAGAGCAGGGTAGTATGATAATAATGTTGAAAAAACTATAAGTTCAATTCATTTGGAAAAAAAAAAAATTTCTGAACTAGCCACAGGCGGGAACTCTTCTGTTTATCATAGAACAATACCTCAGATAAAATCTAGACCACAAAGTAAATCTAGAACACTCTTAAAAATATCAGCAGAGCAGGGTTGTATGAAAATATTGTTGAAAAAACTATAAGTGCAATGTATTTGAAAAAATAAATAGTTCTGAACTAGCCTCGGGCGGGAACTCTTTTGTTTATTATAGAACAATACCTCAGCTAAAATCTAGACCACAAAGTATACCTAGAATACTCTTAAAAATATCAGCAGAGCAGGGTTGTATGAAAATACTGATGAAAATATTATAAGTTTGATTCATTTGTAAAAAAAATAGTTCTGATCTAGCCACGGACGGGAACTCTTTTGATTATAATAGAAAAATACCTTGACTAAATGATTGACCACAAAATAAACCGGGAACTCTGTTAAAAATATCAGCAGAGCAGGGTTGTATGATAATAATGTTGAAAAAACTATAAGTTCAAATCATTTGCAAAAAAAAAATAGTTCTGAACTAGCCACAGGCGGGAACTCTTCTGGTTATCATAGAACAATACCTCAGCTAAAATCTAAACCACAAAGTTTACCTAGAACACTCTTAAAAATATCAGCAGAGCAGGGTAGTTTGATAATAATGTTGAAAAAACTATAAGTTCAATTCATTTGGAAAAAAAAAATAGTTCTGATCTAGCCACAGGCGGGAACTCTTCTGTTTATCATAGAACAATACCTCAGCTAAAATCTAAACCACAAAGTTAACCTAGAACACTCTTAAAAATATCAGCAGAGCAGGGTAGTATGATAATAATGTTGAAAAAACTATAAGTTCAATTCATTTGGAAAAAAAAAATAGTTTTGATCTAGCCACGGACGGGAACTCTTTTGATTATAATAGACAAATACCTTGACTAAATGCTTGACTACAAAATAAACCGGGAACTCTGTTAAAAATATCAGCAGAGCAGGGTAGTATGAAAATACTGATGAAAATATTATAAGTTTGATTCATTTAAAAAAAAAAATAGTTCTGAACTAGCCCCGGGCGGGAACTCTCTTGTTTATCATAGAACGATACCTCAGCTAAAATACAGACCACAAACTAAACCTAGAACACTTTTAAAAATATCAGCAGAGCAGGGTAGTATGAAAATACTGATGAAAAAATTATAAGTTTGATTCATTTGAACAAAAAAATAGTTCTGAACTAGCCACAGGCGGGAACTCTTCTGTTTATCATAGAAAGTACCTCAGCTAAAATCTAGACCACAAAGGAAACCTAGAACACTCTTAAAAATATCAGCAGAGCAGGGTAGTATGAAAATACTGATGAACAAATTAAAAGTTTGATTCATTTGAAAAAAAAAATAGTTCTGAACTAGCCAGGGGCGGGAACTCTTCTGTTTATCATAGAACAATACTTCCGCTGAAATCTAGACTTCAAAGTATGCCTAGAACACTCTTAAAAATATCAACAGTGCAGGGTAGTATGAAAATATTGATGAAAAAACTATATTTTCAATTCATTTGGAAAAAATAAATAGTTCTGAACTAGCCTCGGGCGGGAACTCTTTTGTTTATTATAGAAAATACCTCAGCTAAAATCTAGACCACAAAGTATACCTAGAATACTCTTAAAAATATCAGCAGAGCAGGGTTGTATGAAAATACTGATGAAAATATTATAAGTTTGATTCATTTGAAAAAAAAATAGTTCTGAACTAGCCACGGGCGGTAACTCTTTTGTTTATCATAGAACAATACCTTAGCTAAAATACAGAACACAAATTAAACCTAGAACACTTTTAAAAATATCAGCAGAGCAGGGTTGTATGAAAATACTGATGAAAAAACTATATTTTCAATTCATTTGGAAAAAATAAATAGTTCTGAACCAGCCACGGACAAGAACTATTTTGATTATAATAAATAAATACCTTGACTATATTCTAAATCACAAAATAAACCGAAAACTCTATTAAAAATATCAGCAGAGCAAGGTAGTATGAAAATACTGATGAAATAATTATAAGTTTGATTCATTTGAAAAAAAATAATAGTTCTGAACTAGCCACAGGCGAGAACTCTTCTGTTTATCATAGAACAATACTTCAGCCAAAATCTAGACCACAAAGTAAACTTAGAACACTCTTAAAAATATCAGCAGAGCAGGGTAGTATGAAAATACTGATGAAAATATTATAAGTTTGATTCATATGAAAAAAGAAATAGTTCTGAACTAGCCACGGGCGGGAACTCTTTTGTTTATCATAAAACAATACCTCAGCTGAAATCTATACCACAAAGTAAACCTAGAACACTCTTAAAAATATCAGCAGAGCAGGGTAGTATAAAAATACTGAGTTCCCGCCTGTGGCTAGTTCAGAACTACTTTTTTTTTCCAAATGAATTGAACTTATAGTTCTTTCAACATTATTATCATACAACCCTGCTCTGCTGATATTTTTAATAGAGTTCCTGGTTTATTATGTGATTAAGAATATGGTCAAGGTATTGGTTTATTATAATCAAAAGAGTTCTCGTCCCTGGCTGGTTCAGAACTATTTTTTTTTCCAAATGAATTGAAAATATAGTTTTTTCAACAATATTTTTATACAACCCTGCTCTGCTGATATTTTTAATAGAGTTCCTGGTTTATTTTGTGATTAAGAATATAGTCAAGGTATTGGTTTATTATAATCAAAAGAGTTCTCGTCCCTGGCTGGTTCAGAACTATTTTTTTTCCAAATGAATTGAAAATATAGTTTTTTCATCAGTATTTTCATACTACCCTGCTCTGCTGATATTTTTAAGAGTGTTCTTGGTTTACTTTGTGGTCTAGATTTTAGCTGAAGTATTGTTCTATGATAACCAAAAGAGTTCCTGCCCCTGGCTAGTTCAGAACTATTTTTTTTTCAAATGAATCAAACTTATAATTTTTTCATCAGTATTTTCATACTACCCTGCTCTGCTGATATTTTTAAGAGTGTTCTAGGTTTACTTTGTGGTTTAGATTTCAGCTGAGGTATTGTTCTATGACAAATATAAGAGTTCCCGCCCGTGGCTAGTTCAGAACTATTTTTTTTTCAAATGAATCAAACTTATAATATTTTCATCAGTAGTTTCATACTACCCTGCTCTGCTGATATTTTTAAGAGTGTTCTAGGTTAACTTTGTGGTCTAGATTTTAGCTGAGGTATTGTTCTATGATAAACAGAAGAGTTCTCGCCTGTGGCTAGTTCAGAACTATTTTTTTTTCCCAAATGAATTGAACTTATAGTTTTTTCAACATTATTATCATACAACCCTGCTCTGCTGATATTCTTAACAGAGTTCCCGGTTTATTTTGAGGTCAAGCATTTAGTCAAGGTATTTGCCTATTATAATCAAAAGAGTTCCCGTCCGTGGCTAGATCAGAACTATTTTTTTTTTCAAATACATTGCACTTATAGTTTTTTTAACAATATTTTCATACAACCCTGCTCTGCTGATATTTTTAAGAGTGTTCTAGATTTACTTTGTGATCTAGATTTCAGCTGAGGTATCGTTCTATGATAAACAAAAGAGTTCCCGCCCGTGGCTAGTTCAGAACTATTTATTTTTTCCAAATGAATTGAAAATATAGTTTTTTTATCAGTATTTTCAAACTACCCTGCTCTGCTGATATTTTTAAGAGTGTTCTAGGTATATTTTGTGATCTAGATTTTAGCTGAAGTATTGCTCTATGATAAACAGAAGAGTTCCCGCCTGTGGCTAGTTCAAAACTATTTTTTTTTTCAAATGAATCAAACTTATAATATTTTCATCAGTTTTTTCATACTACCCTGCTCTGCTGATATTTTTAACAGAGTTCCCGGTTTATTTTGTAGTCAAGCATTTAGTCAAGGTATTTGTCTATTATAATCAAAAGAGTTCCCGTCAGTGGCTAGATCAGAACTATTTTTTTTTCAAATACATTGCACTTATAGTTTTTTCAACAATATTTTCATACAACCCTGCTCTGCTGATATTTTTAAGAGTGTTCTAGATTTACTTTGTGGTCTAGATTTCAGCTGAGGTATTGTTCTATGATAAACAAAAGAGTTGCCGCCCCTGGCTTGTTCAGAACTATTTTTTTTTTTCAAATGAATCAAACTTATAATTTTTTCATCAGTATTTTCATACTACCCTGCTCTGCTGATATTTTTAAAAGTGTTCTAGGTTTAGTTTGTGGTCTGTATTTTAGCTGAGGTATAGTTCTATGATAAACAAGAGAGTTCCCGCCCGTGGCTAGTTCAGAACTATATTTTTGTTCAAATGAATCAAACTTATAATATTTTTATCAGTATTTTCATACTACCCTGCTCTGCTGATATTTTTAAGAGTGTTCTAGGTTTACTTTGTGGTCTAGATTTTAGCTGAGGTATTGTTCTATGATAAACAGAAGAGTTCCCGCCTGTGGCTAGTTCAGAACTATTTTTTTTTTCCAAATGAATTGAACTTATAGTTTTTTCAACATTATTATCATACAACCCTGCTCTGCTGATATTTTTAACAGAGTTCCCGGTTTATTTTGTGGTCAATCATTTAGTCAAGGTATTTGTCTATTATAATCAAAAGAGTTCCCGTCCGTGGCTAGATCAGAACTATTTTTTATTTCCAAATGAATTGAACTTATAGTTTTTTCAACATTATTATCATACTACCCTGCTCTGCTGATATTTTTAAGAGTGTTCTAGGTTAACTTTGTGGTCTATATTTAAGTTGAGGTATTGTTCTATGATAAACAGAAGAGTTCCCGCCTGTGGCTAGTTCAGAACTATTATTTTTTTTCAAATGAATAAAACTTATAATTTTTTCATCAGTATTTTCATACTACCCTGCTCTGCTGATATTTTTAATAGAGTTTCTGGTTTATTTTGTGATTAAGAATATAGTCAATATATTGGTACATTATAATCAAAAGAGTTCTCGTCCCTGGCTGGTTCAGAACTATTTATTTTTTCCAAATGAATTGAAAATATAGTTTTTTCATTAGTATTTTCATACTACCCTGCTCTGCTGATATTTTTAAGAGTGTTCTAGGTTTACTTTGTGGTATAGATTTCAGCTGAGGTATCGTTCTATGATAAACAAAAGAGTTCCCACCCGTGGCTAGTTCAGAACTATTTATTTTTTCCAAATGAATTGAAAATATAGTTTTTTCAACATTATTATCATACTACCCTGCTCTGCTGATATTTTTAAGAGTGTTCTAGGTATACTTTGTGGTCTAGATTTCAGCTGAAGTATTGTTCTATGATAAACAAAAGAGTTCCCGCCCCTGGCTAGTTCAGAACTATTTTTTTTTTCAAATGAATCAAACTTATAATTTTTCATCAGTATTTTCATACTACCCTGCTCTGCTGATATTTTTAAGAGTGTTCTAGGTTAACTTTGTGGTCTAGATTTTAGCTGAGGTATTGTTCTATGATAAACAGAAGAGTTCCCGCCTGTGGCTAGTTCAGAACTATTTTTTTTTCCCAAATGAATTGAACTTATAGTTTTTTCAACATTATTATCATACAACCCTGCTCTGCTGATATTCTTAACAGAGTTCCCGGTTTATTTTGAGGTCAAGCATTTAGTCAAGGTATTTGCCTATTATAATCAAAAAAGTTCCCGTCCGTGGCTAGATCAGAACTATTTTTTTTTTCAAATACATTGCACTTATAGTTTTTTTAACAATATTTTCATACAACCCTGCTCTGCTGATATTTTTAAGAGTGTTCTAGATTTACTTTGTGGTCTAGATTTCAGCTGAGGTATCGTTCTATGATAAACAAAAGAGTTGCCGCCCGTGGCTAGTTCAGAACTATTTATTTTTTCCAAATGAATTGAAAATATAGTTTTTTTATCAGTATTTTCATACTACCCTGCTCTGCTGATATTTTTAAGAGTGTTCTAGGTATATTTTGTGATCTAGATTTTAACTGAAGTATTGTTCTATGATAAACAGAAGAGTTCCCGCCTGTGGCTAGTTCAGAACTATTTTTTTTTTCAAATGAATCAAACTTATAATATTTTCATCAGTATTTTCATACTAGACTGCTCTGCTGATATTTTTAACAGAGTTCCCGGTTTATTTTGTAGTCAAGCATTTAGTTAAGGTATTTGTCTATTATTATCAAAAGAGTTCCCGTCCGTGGCTAGATCAGAACTATTTTTTTTTCCAAATGAATTGAACTTATAGTTTTTTCAACATTATTATCAAACTACCCTGCTCTGCTGATATTTTTTAGAGTGTTCTAGGTAAACTTTGTGGTTTAGATTTTAGCTGAGGTATTGTTCTATGATAAACAGAAGAGTTCTCGCCTGTGGCTAGTTCAGAACTATTTTTTTTTTCCAAATGAATTGAACTTATAGTTTTTTCAACATTATTATCATACAACCCTGCTTTGCTGATATTTTTAACAGAGTTCCCGGTTTATTTTGTGGTCAAGCATTTAGTCAAGGTATTTGTCTATTATAATCAAAAGAGTTCCCGTCCGTGGCTAGATCAGAACTATTTTTTTTTCAAATACATTGCACTTATAGTTTTTTCAACAATATTTTCATACAACCCTGCTCTGCTGATATTTTTAAGAGTGTTCTAGATTTACTTTGTGGTCTAGATTTCAGCTGAGGTATTGTTCTATGATAAACAAAAGAGTTGCCGCCCCTGGCTTGTTCAGAACTATTTTTTTTTTTCAAATGAATCAAACTTATAATTTTTTTATCAGTATTTTCATACTACCCTGCTCTGCTGATATTTTTAAAAGTGTTCTAGGTTTAGTTTGTGGTCTGTATTTTAGCTGAGGTATAGTTCTATGATAAACAAAAGAGTTCCCGCCCGTGGCTAGTTCAGAACTATATTTTTGTTCAAATGAATCAAACTTATAATATTTTTATCAGTATTTTCATACTACCCTGCTCTGCTGATATTTTTAAGAGTGTTCTAGGTTTAGTTTGTGGTCTAGATTTTAGCTGAGGTATTGTTCTATGATAAACAGAAGAGTTCCCGCCTGTGGCTAGTTCAGAACTATTTTTTTTTTCCAAATGAATTGAACTTATAGTTTTTTCAACATTATTATCATACAACCCTGCTTTGCTGATATTTTTAACAGAGTTCCCGGTTTATTTTGTAGTCAATCATTTAGTCAAGGTATTTGTCTATTATAATCAAAAGAGTTCCCGTCCGTGGCTAGATCAGAACTATTTTTTATTTCCAAATGAATTGAACTTATAGTTTTTTCAACATTATTATCATACTACCCTGCTCTGCTGATATTTTTAAGAGTGTTCTAGGTTAACTTTGTGGTCTATATTTAAGTTGAGGTATTGTTCTATGATAAACAGAAGAGTTCCCGCCTGTGGCTAGTTCAGAACTATTATTTTTTTTCAAATGAATAAAACTTATAATTTTTTCATCAGTATTTTCATACTACCCTGCTCTGCTGATATTTTTAATAGAGTTTCTGGTTTATTTTGTGATTAAGAATATAGTCAATGTATTGGTACATTATAATCAAAAGAGTTCTCGTCCCTGGCTGGTTCAGAACTATTTATTTTTTCCAAATGAATTGAAAATATAGTTTTTTCATCAGTATTTTCATACTACCCTGGTCTGCTGATATTTTTAAAAGTGTTCTAGGTTTAGTTTGTGGTCTGTATTTTAGCTGAGGTATCGTTCTATGATAAACAAAAGAGTTCCCGCCCGTGGCTAGTTCAGAACTATTTTTTTTTTTCAAATGAATCAAACTTATAATTTTTCATCAGTATTTTCATACTACCCTGCTCTGCTGATATTTTTAAAAGTGTTCTAGGTTTAGTTTGTGGTCTGTATTTTAGCTGAGGTATAGTTCTATGATAAACAAAAGAGTTCCCGCCCGTGGCTAGTTCAGAACTATATTTTTGTTCAAATGAATCAAACTTATAATATTTTTATCAGTATTTTCATACTACCCTGCTCTGCTGATATTTTTAAGAGTGTTCTAGGTTTACTTTGTGGTCTAGATTTTAGCTGAGGTATTGTTCTATGATAAACAGAAGAGTTCCCGCCTGTGGCTAGTTCAGAACTATTTTTTTTTTCCAAATGAATTGAACTTATAGTTTTTTCAACATTATTATCATACAACCCTGCTTTGCTGATATTTTTAACAGAGTTCCCGGTTTATTTTGTGGTCAATCATTTAGTCAAGGTATTTGTCTATTATAATCAAAAGAGTTCCCGTCCGTGGCTAGATCAGAACTATTTTTTATTTCCAAATGAATTGAACTTATAGTTTTTTCAACATTATTATCATACTACCCTGCTCTGCTGATATTTTTAAGAGTGTTCTAGGTTAACTTTGTGGTTTATATTTAAGTTGAGGTATTGTTCTATGATAAACAGAAGAGTTCCCGCCTGTGGCTAGTTCAGAACTATTATTTTTTTTCAAATGAATAAAACTTATAATTTTTTCATCAGTATTTTCATACTACCCTGCTCTGCTGATATTTTTAATAGAGTTTCTGGTTTATTTTGTGATTAAGAATATAGTCAATGTATTGGTACATTATAATCAAAAGAGTTCTCGTCCCTGGCTGGTTCAGAACTATTTATTTTTTCCAAATGAATTGAAAATATAGTTTTTTCATCAGTATTTTCATACTACCCTGGTCTGCTGATATTTTTAAAAGTGTTCTAGGTTTAGTTTGTGGTCTGTATTTTAGCTGAGGTATCGTTCTATGATAAACAAAAGAGTTCCCGCCCGTGGCTAGTTCAGAACTATTTTTTTTTTCAAATGAATCAAACTTATAATTTTTCATCAGTATTTTCATACTACCCTGCTCTGCTGATATTTTTAAAAGTGTTCTAGGTTTAGTTTGTGGTCTGTAGTTTAGCTGAGGTATAGTTCTATGATAAACAAAAGAGTTCCCGCCCGTGGCTAGTTCAGAACTATATTTTTGTTCAAATGAATCAAACTTATAATATTTTTATCAGTATTTTCATACTACCCTGCTCTGCTGATATTTTTAAGAGTGTTCTAGGTTTACTTTGTGGTCTAGATTTTAGCTGAGGTATTGTTCTATGATAAACAGAAGAGTTCCCGCCTGTGGCTAGTTCAGAACTATTTTTTTTTTCCAAATGAATTGAACTTATAGTTTTTTCAACATTATTATCATACAACCCTGCTTTGCTGATATTTTTAACAGAGTTCCCGGTTTATTTTGTGGTCAATCATTTAGTCAAGGTATTTGTCTATTATAATCAAAAGAGTTCCCGTCCGTGGCTAGATCAGAACTATTTTTTATTTCCAAATGAATTGAACTTATAGTTTTTTCAACATTATTATCATACTACCCTGCTCTGCTGATATTTTTAAGAGTGTTCTAGGTTAACTTTGTGGTTTATATTTAAGTTGAGGTATTGTTCTATGATAAACAGAAGAGTTCCCGCCTGTGGCTAGTTCAGAACTATTATTTTTTTTCAAATGAATAAAACTTATAATTTTTTCATCAGTATTTTCATACTACCCTGCTCTGCTGATATTTTTAATAGAGTTTCTGGTTTATTTTGTGATTAAGAATATAGTCAATGTATTGGTACATTATAATCAAAAGAGTTCTCGTCCCTGGCTGGTTCAGAACTATTTATTTTTTCCAAATGAATTGAAAATATAGTTTTTTCATTAGTATTTTCATACTACCCTGCTCTGCTGATATTTTTAATAGAGTTTCTGGTTTATTTTGTGATTAAGAATATAGTCAATGTATTGGTACATTATAATCAAAAGAGTTCTCGTCCCTGGCTGGTTCAGAACTATTTATTTTTTCCAAATGAATTGAAAATATAGTTTTTTCATTAGTATTTTCATACTACCCTGCTCTGCTGATATTTTTAATAGAGTTTCTGGTTTATTTTGTGATTAAGAATATAGTCAATGTATTGGTACATTATAATCAAAAGAGTTCTCGTCCCTGGCTGGTTCAGAACTATTTATTTTTTCCAAATGAATTGAAAATATAGTTTTTTCATTAGTATTTTCATACTACCCTGCTCTGCTGATATTTTTAAGAGTGTTCTAGGTTTACTTTGTGGTATAGATTTCAGCTGAGGTATCGTTCTATGATAAACAAAAGAGTTCCCACCCGTGGCTAGTTCAGAACTATTTATTTTTTCCAAATGAATTGAAAATATAGTTTTTTCAACATTATTATCATACTACCCTGCTCTGCTGATATTTTTAAGAGTGTTCTAGGTATACTTTGTGGTCTAGATTTTAGCTGAAGTATTGTTCTATGATAAACAAAAGAGTTCCCGCCCGTGGCTAGTTCAGAACTATTTTTTTTTTTCAAATGAATCAAACTTATAATTTTTCATCAGTATTTTCATACTACCCTGCTCTGCTGATATTTTTAAAAGTGTTCTAGGTTTAGTTTGTGGTCTGTATTTTAGCTGAGGTATAGTTCTATGATAAACAAAAGAGTTCCCGCCCGTGGCTAGTTCAGAACTATATTTTTGTTCAAATGAATCAAACTTATAATATTTTTATCAGTATTTTCATACTACCCTGCTCTGCTGATATTTTTAAGAGTGTTCTAGGTTTACTTTGTGGTCTAGATTTTAGCTGAGGTATTGTTCTATGATAAACAGAAGAGTTCCCGCCTGTGGCTAGTTCAGAACTATTTTTTTTTTCCAAATGAATTGAACTTATAGTTTTTTCAACATTATTATCATACAACCCTGCTTTGCTGATATTTTTAACAGAGTTCCCGGTTTATTTTGTGGTCAATCATTTAGTCAAGGTATTTGTCTATTATAATCAAAAGAGTTCCCGTCCGTGGCTAGATCAGAACTATTTTTTATTTCCAAATGAATTGAACTTATAGTTTTTTCAACATTATTATCATACTACCCTGCTCTGCTGATATTTTTAAGAGTGTTCTAGGTTAACTTTGTGGTTTATATTTAAGTTGAGGTATTGTTCTATGATAAACAGAAGAGTTCCCGCCTGTGGCTAGTTCAGAACTATTATTTTTTTTCAAATGAATAAAACTTATAATTTTTTCATCAGTATTTTCATACTACCCTGCTCTGCTGATATTTTTAATAGAGTTTCTGGTTTATTTTGTGATTAAGAATATAGTCAATGTATTGGTACATTATAATCAAAAGAGTTCTCGTCCCTGGCTGGTTCAGAACTATTTATTTTTTCCAAATGAATTGAAAATATAGTTTTTTCATCAGTATTTTCATACTACCCTGGTCTGCTGATATTTTTAAAAGTGTTCTAGGTTTAGTTTGTGGTCTGTATTTTAGCTGAGGTATCGTTCTATGATAAACAAAAGAGTTCCCGCCCGTGGCTAGTTCAGAACTATTTTTTTTTTCAAATGAATCAAACTTATAATTTTTCATCAGTATTTTCATACTACCCTGCTCTGCTGATATTTTTAAAAGTGTTCTAGGTTTAGTTTGTGGTCTGTAGTTTAGCTGAGGTATAGTTCTATGATAAACAAAAGAGTTCCCGCCCGTGGCTAGTTCAGAACTATATTTTTGTTCAAATGAATCAAACTTATAATATTTTTATCAGTATTTTCATACTACCCTGCTCTGCTGATATTTTTAAGAGTGTTCTAGGTTTACTTTGTGGTCTAGATTTTAGCTGAGGTATTGTTCTATGATAAACAGAAGAGTTCCCGCCTGTGGCTAGTTCAGAACTATTTTTTTTTTCCAAATGAATTGAACTTATAGTTTTTTCAACATTATTATCATACAACCCTGCTTTGCTGATATTTTTAACAGAGTTCCCGGTTTATTTTGTGGTCAATCATTTAGTCAAGGTATTTGTCTATTATAATCAAAAGAGTTCCCGTCCGTGGCTAGATCAGAACTATTTTTTATTTCCAAATGAATTGAACTTATAGTTTTTTCAACATTATTATCATACTACCCTGCTCTGCTGATATTTTTAAGAGTGTTCTAGGTTAACTTTGTGGTTTATATTTAAGTTGAGGTATTGTTCTATGATAAACAGAAGAGTTCCCGCCTGTGGCTAGTTCAGAACTATTATTTTTTTTCAAATGAATAAAACTTATAATTTTTTCATCAGTATTTTCATACTACCCTGCTCTGCTGATATTTTTAATAGAGTTTCTGGTTTATTTTGTGATTAAGAATATAGTCAATGTATTGGTACATTATAATCAAAAGAGTTCTCGTCCCTGGCTGGTTCAGAACTATTTATTTTTTCCAAATGAATTGAAAATATAGTTTTTTCATTAGTATTTTCATACTACCCTGCTCTGCTGATATTTTTAATAGAGTTTCTGGTTTATTTTGTGATTAAGAATATAGTCAATGTATTGGTACATTATAATCAAAAGAGTTCTCGTCCCTGGCTGGTTCAGAACTATTTATTTTTTCCAAATGAATTGAAAATATAGTTTTTTCATTAGTATTTTCATACTACCCTGCTCTGCTGATATTTTTAATAGAGTTTCTGGTTTATTTTGTGATTAAGAATATAGTCAATGTATTGGTACATTATAATCAAAAGAGTTCTCGTCCCTGGCTGGTTCAGAACTATTTATTTTTTCCAAATGAATTGAAAATATAGTTTTTTCATTAGTATTTTCATACTACCCTGCTCTGCTGATATTTTTAAGAGTGTTCTAGGTTTACTTTGTGGTATAGATTTCAGCTGAGGTATCGTTCTATGATAAACAAAAGAGTTCCCACCCGTGGCTAGTTCAGAACTATTTATTTTTTCCAAATGAATTGAAAATATAGTTTTTTCAACATTATTATCATACTACCCTGCTCTGCTGATATTTTTAAGAGTGTTCTAGGTATACTTTGTGGTCTAGATTTCAGCTGAAGTATTGTTCTATGATAAACAAAAGAGTTCCCGCCCCTGGCTAGTTCAGAACTATTTTTTTTTTCAAATGAATCAAACTTATAATATTTTCATCAGAATTTTCATACTACCCTGCTCTGCTGATATTTTTAACAGAGTTCCCGGTTTATTTTGTGGTCAAGCATTTAGTCAAGGTATTTGTCTATTATAATCAAAAGAGTTCCCGTCCGTGGCTAGATCAGAACTTTTTTTTTTTTCCAAATGAATTGAACTTATAGTTTTTTCAACATTATTATCATACTACCCTGCTCTGCTGATATTTTTAAGAGTGTTCTAGGTTAACTTTGTGGTTTAGATTTTAGCTGAGGTATTGTTCTATGATAAACAGAAGAGTTCCCGCCTGTGGCTAGTTCAGAACTATTTTTTTTTTCAAATGAATCAAACTTATAATTTTTTCATCAGTATTTTCATACTACCCTGCTCTGCTGATATTTTTAAAAGTGTTCTAGGTTTAGTTTGTGGTCTGTATTTTAGCTGAGGTATCGTTCTATGATAAACAAGAGAGTTCCCGCCCGTGGCTAGTTCAGAACTATATTTTTTTTCAAATTAATCAAACTTATAATATTTTCATCAGTATTTTCATACTACCCTGCTCTGCTGATATTTTTAAGAGTGTTCTAGGTTTACTTTGTGGTCTAGATTTTATCTGAGGTATTGTTCTATGATAAACAGAAGAGTTCCCGCCTGTGGCTAGTTCAGAACTATTATTTTTTTTCAAATGAATAAAACTTATAATTTTTTCATCAGTATTTTCATAATACCCTGCTCTGCTGATATTTTTAATAGAGTTTCTGGTTTATTTTGTGATTAAGAATATAGTCAAGGTATTGGTTTATTATAATCAAAAGAGTTCTCGTCCCTGGCTGGTTCAGAACTATTTATTTTTTCCAAATGAATTGAAAATATAGTTTTTTCATTAGTATTTTCATACTACCCTGCTCTGCTGATATTTTTAAGAGTGTTCTAGGTTTACTTTGTGGTCTGTATTTTAGCTGAGGTATCGTTCTATGATAAACAAGAGAGTTCCCGTCCGTGGCTAGTTCAGAACTATATTTTTTTTCAAATTAATCAAACTTATAATATTTTCATCAGTATTTTCATACTACCCTGCTCTGCTGATATTTTTAAGAGTGTTCTAGGTTTAGTTTGTGGTCTGTATTTTAGCTGAGGTATCGTTCTATGATAAACAAGAGAGTTCCCGCCCGTGGCTAGTTCAGAACTATATTTTTTTTCAAATTAATCAAACTTATAATATTTTCATCAGTATTTTCATACTACCCTGCTCTGCTGATATTTTTAAGAGTGTTCTAGGTTTACTTTGTGGTCTAGATTTTATCTGAGGTATTGTTCTATGATAAACAGAAGAGTTCCCGCCTGTGGCTAGTTCAGAACTATTATTTTTTTTCAAATGAATAAAACTTATAATTTTTTCATCAGTATTTTCATACTACCCTGCTCTGCTGATATTTTTAATAGAGTTTCTGGTTTATTTTGTGATTAAGAATATAGTCAAGGTATTGGTTTATTATAATCAAAAGAGTTCTCGTCCCTGGCTGGTTCAGAACTATTTATTTTTTCCAAATGAATTGAAAATATAGTTTTTTCATTAGTATTTTCATACTACCCTGCTCTGCTGATATTTTTAAGAGTGTTCTAGGTTTACTTTGTGGTATAGATTTCAGTTGAGGTATTGTTCTATGATAAAGAAAAGAGATCCCGCCCGTGGCTAGTTCAGAACTATTTATTTTTTCCAAATGAATTGAAAATGTAGTTTTTTTATCAGTATTTTTTTACTACCCTGCTCTGTTGATATTTTTAAGAGTGTTCTAGGTATACTTTGTGGTCAAGATTTCAGCTGAAGTATTGTTCTATGATAAACAAAAGAGTTCCCGCCCCTGGCTAGTTCAAAACTATTTTTTTTTTCAAATGAATCAAACTTATAATTTTTTCATCAGTATTTTCATACTACCCTGGTCTGCTGATATTTTTAAAAGTGTTCTAGGTTTAGTTTGTGGTCTGTATTTTAGCTGAGGTATCGTTCTATGATAAACAAAAGAGTTCCCGCCCGTGGCTAGTTCAGAACTATTTTTTTTTTAAATGAATCAAACTTATAATATTTTCATCAGTATTTTCATACTACCCTGCTCTGCTGATATTTTTAACAGAGTTCCCGGTTTATTTTGTGGTCAAGCATTTAGTCAAGGTATTTGTCTATTATAATCAAAAGAGTTCCCGTCCGTGGCTAGATCAGAACTATTTTTTTTTCCAAATGAATTGAACTTATAGTTTTTTCAACATTATTATCATACTACCCTGCTCTGCTGATATTTTTAAGAGTGTTCTAGGTTAACTTTGTGGTTTACATTTTAGCTGAGGTATTGTTCTATGATAAACAGAAGAGTTCCCGCCTGTGGCTAGTTCAGAACTATTTTTTTTTTCCAAATGAATTGAACTTATAGTTTTTTCAACATTATTATCAAACTACCCTGCTCTGCTGATATTTTTAAGAGTGTTCTAGGTAAACTTTGTAGTTTAGATTTTAGCTGAGGTATTGTTCTATGATAAACAGAAGAGTTCCCGCCTGTGGCTAGTTCAGAACTATTTTTTTTTTCCAAATGAATTGAACTTATAGTTTTTTCAACATTATTATCATACAACCCTGCTCTGCTGATATTTTTAACAGAGTTCCCGGTTTATTTTGTGGTCAATCATTTAGTCAAGGTATTTGTCTATTATAATCAAAAGAGTTCCCGTCCGTGGCTAGATCAGAACTATTTTTTTTTTCCAAATGAATTGAACTTATAGTTTTTTCAACATTATTATCATACTACCCTGCTCTGCTGATATTTTTAAGAGTGTTCTAGGTTAACTTTGTGGTCTATATTTTAGCTGAGGTATTGTTTTATGATAAACAGAAGAGTTCCCGCCTGTGGCTAGAGCAGAACTATTTTTTTTTTTCAAATGAACAAAACTTATAATTTTTTCATCAGTATTTTCATACTACCCTGCTCTGCTGATATTTTTAATAGAGTTTCTGGTTTATTTTGTGATTAAGAATATAGTCAAGGTATTGGTACATTATAATCAAAAGAGTTCTCGTCCCTGGCTGGTTTAGAACTATTTATTTTTTCCAAATGAATTGAAAATATAGTTTTTTCATTTGTATTTTCATACTACCCTGCTCTGCTGATATTTTTAAGAGTGTTCTAGGTTTACTTTGTGGTATAGATTTCAGCTGAGGTATTGTTCTATGATAAACAAAAGAGTTCCCACCCCTGGCTTGTTCAGAACTATTTTTTTTTTTCAAATGAATCAAACTTATAATTTTTTTATCAGTATTTTCATACTACCCTGCTCTGCTGATATTTTTATAAGTGTTCTACGTTTAGTTTGTGGTCTGTATTTTAGCTGAGGTATCGTTCTATGATAAACAAGAGAGTTCCCGCCCGTGGCTAGTTCAGAACTATATTTTTTTTCAAATGAATCAAACTTATAATATTTTCATCAGTATTTTCATACTACCCTGCTCTGCTGATATTTTTAAGAGTGTTCTAGGTTTACTTTGTGGTCTAGATTTTATCTTAGGTATTGTTCTATGATAAACAGAAGAGTTCCCGCCTGTGGCTAGTTCAGAACTATTTTTTTTTTCCAAATGAGTTGAACTTATAGTTTTTTCAACATTATTATCATACAACCCTGCTCTGCTGATATTTTTAACAGAGTTCCCGGTTTATTTTGTGGTCAATCATTTAGTCAAGGTATTTGTCTATTATAATCAAAAGAGTTCCCGTCCGTGGCTAGATCAGAACTATTTTTTTTTTCCAAATGAATTGAACTTATAGTTTTTTCAACATTATTATCATACTACCCTGCTCTGCTGATATTTTTAAGAGTGTTCTAGGTTAACTTTGTGGTCTATATTTTAGCTGAGGTATTGTTCTATGATAAACAGAAGAGTTCCCGCCTGTGGCTAGTTCAGAACTATTATTTTTTTTCAAATGAATAAAACTTATAATTTTTTCATCAGTATTTTCATACTACCCTGCTCTGCTGATATTTTTAATAGAGTTTCTGGTTTATTTTGTGATTAAGAATATAGTCAAGGTATTGGTACATTATAATCAAAAGAGTTCTCGTCCCTGGCTGGTTCAGAACTATTTATTTTTTCCAAATGAATTGAAAATATATTTTTTTCATTAGTATTTTCATACTACCCTGCTCTGCTGATATTTTTAAGAGTGTTCTAGGTTTACTTTGTGGTATAGATTTCAGCTGAGGTATTGTTCTATCATAAACAAAAGAGTTTCCGCCCGTGGCTAGTTCAGAACTATTTTTTTTTTCAAATGAATCAAACTTATAATTTTTTCATCAGTATTTTCATACTACCCTGCTCTGCTGATATTTTTAAAAGTGTTCTAGGTTTAGTTTGTGGTCTGTATTTTAGCTGAGGTATCGTTCTATGATAAACAAAAGAGTTCCCGCCCGTGGCTAGTTCAGAACTATTTTTTTTTTCAAATGAATCAAACTTTTAATTTGTTCATCAGTATTTTCATACTACCCTGCTCTGCTGATATTTTTAACAGAGTTCCCGGTTTAATTTGTGGTCAAGCATTTAGTCAAGGTATTTGTCTATTATAATCAAAAGAGTTCCCGTCCGTGGCTAGATCAGAACTATTTTTTTTTTTCCAAATGAATTGAACTTACTTATAGTTTTTTCAACATTATTATCATACTACCCTGCTCTGCTGATATTTTTAAGAGTGTTCTAGGTTAACTTTGTGGTTTAGATTTTAGCTGAGGTATTGTTCTATGATAAACAGAAGAGTTCCCGCCTGTGGCTAGTTCAGAACTATTTTTTTTTTCCAAATGAATTGAACTTATAGTTTTTTCAACATTATTATCATACTACCCTGCTCTGCTGATATTTTTAAGAGTGTTCTAGGTAAACTTTGTGGTTTAGATTTTAGCTGAGGTATTGTTCTATGATAAACAGAAGAGTTCCCGCCTGTGGCTAGTTCAGAACTATTTTTTTTTTCCAAATGAATTGAACTTATAGTTTTTTCAACATTATTATCATACAACCCTGCTCTGCTGATATTTTTAACAGAGTTCCCGGTTTATTTTGTGGTCAAGCATTTAGTCAAGGTATTTGTCTATTATAATCAAAAGAGTTCCCGTCCGTGGCTAGATCAGAACTATTTTTTTTTTCAAATACATTGCACTTATAGTTTTTTCAACAATATTTTCATACAACCCTGCTCTGCTGATATTTTTAAGAGTGTTCTAGATTTACTTTGTGGTCTAGATTTCAGCTGAGGTATCGTTCTATGATAAACAAACGAGTTCCCGCCCGTGGCTAGTTCAGAACTATTTATTTTTTCCAAATGAATTGAAAATATAGTTTTTTTATCAGTATTTTCATACTACCCTGCTCTGCTGATATTTTTAAGAGTGTTCTAGGTATACTTTGTGATCTTGATTTCAGCTGAGGTATTGTTCTATGATAAACAGAAGAGTTCCCACCCTTGGCTAGTTCAGAACTATTTTTTTTTTTCAAATGAATCAAACTTATAATTTTTTCATCAGTATTTTCATACTTACCCTGCTCTGCTGATACTTGAATGTGAGTTCTGGGTTTATTTTGTAGTTTAGATTTTAGCTAACGTTTGGGACTATGATATGCAAAAGAGTTCTAGCTCTTGTCGAATAGGTATACAATACATATTTAAGCTTTAATGAAATTTAGCTCTATTATTTCTATATTTTTCACTTTATTACCTGCTCTGCTGATACTGTAAAGTGAGTGCTGGGTTTGTTTTGTATTTTAAATTATAGGTTAGGCTCACATTTATAATAAACAAACGAGTTCTGAGTCCTGACGAATGTCTTACAGTGTTTTTTTAATTTAAAATATTTTAATTTTATCTTGGTGCAGATTATTTCTTTGACAATTTTTTTTTTAGGTAAAATCGACAGAACTATGACTAAAAAGTATCAGGAACTATAGAACTAAGCTCCATGTGCTGAGATTTCAGTTTTTATGTCGATCCGCCAAAAATGATCTGCTACGGGAAGTTGGCAGATCATATTTTTAACCGAGTTTTTTTTGGGTTAAAACGCCAGAACTATTTCTAAAAAGTATCAGGAACTGTAGAACTCAGCTGCATGCGAAAAGAACTCACATTTTTTTTTGATCTGCTGGGAAATGATCTGCTAAGTTCACCGACATCCGAATTAGGTGGGAAAGTTTCAAACGCCAATAAAGATTACCAATGGTAACGACGACATACAAAGGGAGATTAAAAATATGTTTGTCATAAAGTCATAATTAACTATGACAAAAATATTACTAGAATATTTGTTATTCAGTACCCCCAGTATCTTTATAGCGATATTAATTCGGATTAAATTATAAAACATGTGGTGTTATTAAGAAAACCCTCGTTTATCTATTAACAGGTGATGAGAGTAAAATATTTGCTTTGGTATATTTAGTATCTTTGTGTTGTAAATTATTACAGCATCGCGAGAGTAGGAAAACCCAAAAGGTATTATGTATATAGGTATAGGCTCACGTTTAGTCAGATAACAAAAGGTAGAAAGTACTTAGATTTTCTTTTGTTTGCGCATCGAGGACTCTTTTACGTTCAAAGGCTGTATAGTGCGTTCATAAAAAAGTCCTTCGACGCTATGTTGGCTCCCCTGTCTGTCATTGCTGTATAGATCCTAATTATTTATGTGTTAAAGTAATGCATATGTAAAACTAAAAAATGGTGACCGAGAATTGGTACTGAAAGAAAACTTCCAACACCGTTAAAAACGTTGTAACATTATAATAATATGTATATTGACATTCAAGGCAGCCAACATAGCGTCAAAGGGACGACTTCTTACGCGAAACGCTCTTTAGTAGGTACGTTTCACATAAGAATTCTCTTCGACTTGCTATACAGTGAATTACCGTGCTTCATACATTTTTAAATGATTTTGGGGGCGTCATGACCCCTGCGACCCCTCGGACCGCCACTGCCATTACGGACAACCATGCCATCAAATTACCTCAAAGATGTGGGGAATAGATGCACGACGTAAGCTGTGAGAGGGCCGATGCCCAGCGCTGTCAGCTGGAGCGAGGACATCGCCACTCCAGCCAAGATCCTGCGGGTAAAAGTAAAACATTAATATATATTTATTTGGTGATTTTCATGAATTCTAAAATGATTAGTTAAAAAGGAAATCAGAATGAAACAAAACGTTTAAAAAAAAAGTTAAGACTTTTTTTTTATTCATAAACTACGTAAATTGATCCCTGTATCCTTGCCATACTGTAACAAATCACTCCCAATTTTCTGTCATTATCCCCCTGGTTATAAGTCCTACTCCTTATCAACGAACCTGTTAGTGGAAAGTCCAGCAATGAGACAGCCGACTCCAACGACGACAAACATGGTGACTAGAAGTGTCTTCTTGGAGAGCGGGCTCATGCTGCCGGCGGTGACCAGCACGCCGTAGACGACGGTCGTCACCACCATTATGTAAAAGGTGTTGTGCGAGATTGAGTCCAGGCACTTGGTTGTTGACGTCTGGAATAGAGGAGGTTGATGAAGAAACCGTATTGCGTTAAGATTACGTTCTTAAAAGAGAGCAAAAAGTGCTTCAAATTATACACTCATTAACTCACGTTACGGCTTATTCACATGATGGGTTCCGCCATTCACGATTCGTCAACAAAAACAATACGTCATGACGGGTGGACGTTTACATTCCATACGAAATCGTGTTTTATCACGATTCAGACTCACTCACGTCAGACTAAGGTTATGTTGTTTCAACTTACAGTTACGTATCTGTAACCGTCAAATATGGCGGCTTGTACGACAATTTCATACTGACTTAACGATTACGTACTGACTTACGGATACAGATGGTTTGAAGCAACCGACCCTAATCTTGCAGAAATTGATGGGTATGGATTATGAAATATGATTGCCTGACAAGGCTTTAATTTGTCTTACATAGATTATTACATAAAGATGGACAAATATCGCATATTATATTAGGTACCTTAGGAAGTTTGAATATAGGTCCATATGTATATGAACCCACACATGAAATATCACGCTCACGCAGCATTATAATAATTGTTATCTATAGATAAGAACTAATGATTTTATTGTTTAATAGTAGCAGAGCGTTAGATCTAAATAATTATAGCGCTTAAACTACGTGAGGGGTCGAGTTTTATTGTTTTTTAGATTTCGATACGATAAAGGTACGATTACGATACAATCTGACTCATGCTGACGTCGCGTATGTCAAGGAACGTGAAGATATAAAATTAAACGTGACATGACAATCCACAGCAGAATACCTACCAACCTTTTGTGCAAGAAGACGTAAATAAATCAATCAAATAGGGCAAACATGTTGTTATACCATGGGGCAAACAAACTGCTAGATAACAGGGATACTAGACGATGCACATATTTTCACTTGATATTTTAATCTTTAGACTGTTTTGTCTTTAAACTCGAATTCAACGCTAAGAGCTCATTCACACGAAGACGATTCGTTTTTTTGACGAATCGTCTTTTTTCATGGTTTGCTATTTTTTTTTGACGTTGGTAATGCTTTTCACACTTCAGATCATAGAAACAAGGAGATGTGCCATCATAGCAAATTAGTACGGGAACAACTGTCGCCACTTTTAGTACATTTTTCAACACAAATACAAGCGCCCCTCGTGAATATAAAGATCTCCCGCACACCCCCAATCTAACACTGTTAATCGTCACTCAACACTAGCACTAGACTAAAACACTGTATTTATATCATCGATCGTGTTCGGTTCGCCGCCAGCGTGTACTTTTGTACTACGCCCAATGTGGGCAAATTAAAGCTCAAGCTCAATAGCGCCTTGGCACATCTCCCTTGTTTCTATAATCTGAGATTCACACGCATCACGAATTGCTAAAAAATGACGGATATGACAATAAATTTTAAAGTTCCTAAGCGATTCCGATCCTAATTGAAAAGTTCTGAATTGTAAGAGGAGGGTGAGATCTAAATCGGATTCACAGTGCATACGAGTAGATGGTCTAATACTTACTGAGTTATCTCGATTCCGATCCTAATTGAAAAGTTCTGAATTGTAAGGGGAGAGTGAGATCTAAAACGGATTCACAGTGCATACGAGTCTAATACTTACTGAGTTATCTGGTTGACTCATCAGTTCGCAGACGGTGCCGCTGGTCTCCGCACTGCTCATCACCTTATTGATCGTGTCCGGAGCGAACAGGAACAGGCCGTTCAAGCTGGAAGATAATTTATCATGTTACCTATTAATATTTATATTGCCTAAACAGATACTAGTAATAGGCCAAGGTTTTATAATGTAGAACAGGGGTTCCCAAAGTGTGGGCCGCGATGCCCTAGGGCGCCGCGACACCATCCTGTTTCCTCCCAAAGAAACTAAAAAGTACAAATCGGGTACCTTATTAGTGTCATACACATATTTTGTCAAGGGCACCGTGACAAAATACTTTACCCTGTAAGTGCGCCGTCAACTGATAAAGTTTGGAAACCCCTGATGCAGAAGACCAAATCATAATCAAACATAGCCAAAATTATGTTGCTGCAGTAGCTGAGCTACAGATATGGGTAGGTAAGGTATGCTAAATACCGTAAGCCGTCCGTCACATTCACGTACGTTTCTTGTGTTCTTGCGACGTTCTTGCGTGAATGTAAGAGCCCTTTAAAAAGAAAACTTACAAAGAGAACAGTCCAAACATGAGGAACCCGGTAAGCGCGAACCACTTGAGGTGCGGGGGCCGCAGAAGCGCGAACGCTGACCCCGACCGAGTCTTCGGCGTGAGCGCACAGCCCGAGCCGCGTTGTTCGGAGTCATTGATGTCACATGGTAGCTTCAAAGATTTTACCTGCAACCAATGACGTATCATATATCATTGCCTGCAACATGTTAAAAGCACATCAAGTTCTGTCATAGTTCTGAGTGTTCTATGAGAGGAAAGTTAGAAGGTTCGATCATTGATCGATGATCAACACCGCTTAGAACATGCTGTCGTGGTACCTAATGGTAGGAGCAGCTGTGGTTGTTATGATACCAAGATAGTTCGTGGAACGAGGAAAGAATATGAGTCGGTAATTGTTTAACTGTGTTAACAACAGGGTGCTTTCTATTAAGACCTAAGAGCCATCAATGTTCCGTTGTAAAAAATGGATTCTGGCTTATGTCGCCATCGCTAACAAACTGGCAGCCCCGGATCTTGAATTATTACGAGGCGGGGCAAAAACTGAAAAATGCCGCCCCCGCCCGACAATATTTTTCTTATCATCATCATAATTTCAGCCATAACACGCCCACTGATGCTGATGGACATATGCCTCCCCAAAGAACGCCACCACGACCGGTCTAGCGCTGTTCTTTGCTATTACTACGCTTGGTAGATGAATACACTACTCAGTGTATTCGTCTACCAAGCTTGAATTTGCCGCCCTCTGAATTTGCCACCCGGGGCACAGGCCCCGGCTAGCCCTACCCTAGATCCGGGGCTGCAAACTGGAATCCCTAGCTTAGAGAAAAGAAGACGATACAGAACGAAAAATAAAGTATACTCACACAAAAACTATCTTCATGCAACCCACTATTCACAGAATAGATTCTCCTCACTACTGCCAAAGCCTCCTTATCCTTGCCCCTCGTCATGAGGAACTTGGGGCTCTCGTCAGCGCTGATCATGCACAGGGCAGCCAGGAGCAGCGGCAGAGCATACACGGCAGTCAGCAGTCGCCAGGGTCGCAGGTCTAATGCTCCAAATTGGTACTGCCAGTCGTAGGATAAGATGATCCAGGCTAGACCTGGAATAAAAGAGAAATATTGTTGGTAAGCATTTTAAGGTGTAATCTTTAAAGCAGCACTGTTCCTAAACTCTTTCAGTTCGGAGAGTGTGCTACGGATCTGCATGATCTAATTCCCTCCTGCCCTTTGTACTATCGCACAGGCAGGACAATGCGACATCATTTCATGGTTGACTTATACCAAAAACCCGAACGAAGCGCTTTGATTCCACTTTAATTGTGAGAACCACCAAACAGTGGATTGTACTGCCGGAGTGATTATTCACAGATAGTTACAATCTGGGTAATAATTAATGAATACCTACATATATACTTCATTCTAACAACTGACCTGGACTGAAGACTGTCAGTAGATTGATGAGTCCATTAGTGATTAGCACTGCAAAGTCACGGCGCCTTCGCGGGAGCATCTCTGACACGTACGCGTAACCCAAAGACGAAGGGCTGGATAAACTGAAATGAAGAAAAAAATTGCTAATATAAAAAATAACATGGAAAACCGTAGTCGGTCGAAAAGTTCTAGAGTTGCGACCCCGTACCGGTAGAAACTGCGTGGGTAGACCTCTCAGAAGAAGGGCTCATTACCAAGTGAAGGTCCAATGGATGTGAGAACCACAGGACTGGTCAATATGGCGATGCTTGCGATGCATGCTTGCCTATGTCCTGTAGTGGACCGATGGATGTGAGTTCTCACATCCATCGGTCGCCACTAGGTAGATACTAGACTAGGTAGATACTTACAACAGCGAGCACGCAAACTTGAAAAGCGCGAAGGTGATCAACGAAGGCATGAAGGCAGCGATGAGGGCCATCACGCCGGATACGGCTAGGGAGCCGAGCAGCACCGGCTTCCGGCCCAGCGAGTCTGACGCACGGCCCCAGAACGGAGCTGTCAGTATTATACCTGAAATTAATAAGATAGGTGCTTTTAACATACTGTTTTTATGTGATAGGTTGGCAATCAGCGGCCTAAAACCATTCTTCTGTAGTGAAAATCGGACAAGTACGAACAGAACACACCCGCTGAGGGTTTTGTATAAACTTAATATTGTAAGTAAGTATGTAGAAAAAAAATGCATGATAGGTATAGATTTTGTCCCTTTACTTATGCTGTGACTGTGAGACCTTGCTTCTTGCCAATATTCATGATTCTAGGTCGTTGACCTCGAAGAGACGAACAGGGATTAAGTATATACCCTATAGAAGTAAAGACGATTTATTTAGTAAACGGAAATATAGGTTTAGATTTATTTGTGAGTGTCAAAATATGCGGCATAAATAGTCGCAATTTTTATTACGTTGACTTAGAAGCTTGATATTTTACAACTATAAGGGACCGTAGAGACCAAAACATAGCAATTATAAACTATTTTTTAAACTAAAACACAACTATGCTGCTTGGGTAGGCGAATAGGTATGGTGTGGGTAGGTACCTGCGCTTTCTGATACCATAGGATTTATTTTAGCAATTAGTCATTAGGTGAAACGTTGCTATGATAATAATTATGTAATAGTTAGGCAACAAGACCTAGATTGGTAACTTTTTACTATCTGCCGGCCTAGCATGACCACTATAGAAACGGGTTTTGTCTACAGAAGAATATATAAAGTAACAGACGTTTTATGCATAAAACGGTAGAAATCTTTCTACAATCTGTCACTTTGTCTATTCTTCTGTAGACAAAATCCGTTTCTACCGTGGTCATGCTAGGCCGGCTGGTGGTTTCTCCGGACAAGTGCAAGTACCACTCGCGCACTGAGGATTTCGAAATATGCAATAGCGCCATCTATGAGCAAGATGCCGCTATTACATACGTCTAGTGACGCCATCTATGAGCAGATGCCTTCACCCGTTAGGTCTTGACATACGGACAGACGGACAATAAAGTTATCCTAATAAGGGTTCCGTTTCGGTCCGGAAAAGGAAACATAAGTTAACACAAGTCTTACCGACATTTGGTAAGGAAGTGATAATCCCCTTCAAGTTATCGGGCACGTCCAGGTCACAGGCTGCGGCGGGCAGCACGAAGGCGATGCCGATCATCTCCAGGATCGCGGCGAACAGCGTGGACAGCATCAGGAGATTGTGCAAGATCTGATACTTGCCGGTGCCTGGAAGATATTTAATAGCAAGAAACTAGAAAGGCAATCTGGGTAATGCCTAACTACTTTGCAGGCGAGTGTAAACACATTCGTGAATGTTAACACCCTTACCACAAAAAAGATAGACACGCGTTAAACGCGAATGCTACCAAAAATAATACACACTTGTTTTAGACAAGTTAGTGCTAAAACAAGTGCGTATTATTTTTTGTAGCATTCGCGTTTAACGCGTGTCTATCTTTTTTGTGGTACGGCCCTTAAGGTTTTGTGAGAAAGTTTGCAATGTGAAGACAAGTAAGTTTTAAACTTCTTAACTTTATTTGTATTTTGTTATATTATTTCAACTTTACTGTACAACGCCATAGGTTCCCTGTTATATTGTGCATTCTATTTTGAAATAAATAAATTAGAGGCTGGAAGGGCGTTCAGTTTTAGATAAGACGATCTCTAATATTTGGTAAAGCTCAAAAAGCTCTGGCCTACAATTTTCCTTTTGTATTTATGATTTTTGTTTCTATAAATAGATAGGTAATTAAAAACACTTTTACAAGTCGATTTCCTTTGCGACTGATTCTAAGATTCTCCCAACTGACCAATACAGTAATAGTAGCCAGAATTATAGTGATTGGATCATTACAGTTTAGAAAAACGCTCGTAGACGTTATGATGAATGAAAAACATAATATTATAATTATTGATGATTGGTTGTTTGTCTATATGTACATAACGTTAGTTTATGTCCAACATGAAAGATAGCGCCTATCGCTTGGCTAGGGCAACACACGTTGAAACTAATGTTTATTATGACAATTATCATACAATGCGATACTTACTATGTCTTGGTATCTCAGATCATAGAACAAGGGAGATGTGCCAAGGCGCTATCGAGCTTGATGCCTGATCTTGAGCAAATTTCTCATAATAAAAACGTACGCGCTGGCGACGAACCGAACACGATCGATGGTATAAATACAGTGTTTTAGTTTAGTGCTAGTGTTGAGTGACGATTAACAGTGCTAGATTGAGGGTGTGCGGAGTGTTTAACGCGTGGGAGATCTTTTTATTCACAAGGAGCGCTTAATTATGCGCGTAATTGTGTCGAAAAATGTACTAAAAGTGGCATCAGTTGTTCCCGTACTAATTTGCTATGATGGCATATCTCCTTGTTTCTATGATCTGAGGTAGGTATAGTAATGTAAGGTGAGTGATCTTGGCTATTAATAGTACGCTATCACTTTCTCTAGAGCGATGCAAATGGAAAATAATACTGTAGTCTGGACGCTACTGGACAGTGATCATAATACGCCAGACATAGCGTCGGACAATGGAGTTATAGCCATTTTTCAATTACTAATGTGCCTAAATTAACCGGAACTCTGGTGCAAACGTCCCTGATGAAATAACTGAATAATAAATAATTTGACGGCACGGTTGGCGCAGTGGCTGACCAAAAGACACAATATACCTACGGAGTGCGAGTAGGTACGACTGGCGCCCTAATGGTTCCAAAATATGCAAATAGCGCCATCTTTGCCACTATTACATGATAATAGATATATCATAATCATCTTGATCATAGATGGCGCTACTGCATACAGAATAGTGACGCCATCTATGACCAGATGGCTTCACTTAATGTCCAGTGACAGACGGACAACAAAGTGACCTATAGGTTCCGTTTTTCCTTTTGAGGTACGGAACCCTAAAAAACAAGTAGGAATTTTCATAAGAAATTAAATTATCCTGAAATTTCCTGAATTCTGTATGGTTACTAAGTCAAACTTAAGATATCAAGCTCAGATCATAGAAGAATATTAAATTACCCTAATCGCGCTTGCACTGAATGAGAGAAAGGTGCAATGGGACGCTGACGTAGATAGGTATCACGGCGCGTGCGCGTACTTTTTAGATAAGTTTGAATTTTAATTTTACTAATTGACATTACAAATATCCTCAAGATCCTCACCTATACTTAAGTTACACAAATACAAAAGCAAGTCTGTTTTTTTACCTCGAAAATGTAAAAATATCAATGTGGGCAAAGACGCACCTAGACTCCTAGAGCCAATAACAATATAAAATCGGTTTATCACTAACCAGCAAACTCCAGCGCATCTTCGAGTTCCGCCTCCATGACAGGTGATTGGATGTCATTTGGAGCCACACTCGACATCACTTCATGGCGCATATTCACGTCCCTGACACAATACAATAAAATAATTAACATTAATTAACAATTCAAAAAGATATAACACACTTACGGTCGGTTGCAGAAAGATTAATAAATTTTAATGGAGGCATTAACCATACAATTTCTATCGTTAAAGTCTCCTTTAAAACTTAATGACCTTTTCTGCAACTCAGCGTTAAACCTTGCCTTTTTACACGACTGCTCAAAAAAAGCAGTGTTTTGTTTTTTCCAACCATCTTCCTGGTGTACGCTCTCCAAATCGTTTTATGATTTTTTTCCGTATTTTGCGTGCAACGACACCGCCTAAACTCGACAATATTTTCCTATGTCCTATGTATAGATATGACAATTTATACAGGGTGGCAGGTTAGACAGTGGAAATATTTTAAGGGGTCATTGTACACATCATTATGAACAACTTTTACTATGGCACCAACCGCGAAATCGAGAAAAAAAAACAGCTGTTCCATACACTTTGTTGAGTTATGTGAACATAAATGTATGGAACAGCTGATTTTTTTTCGCGATTTCATGTTGGGTCTCATAGTAAAAGTTGTTCATAATGATGAGTACAATGACCCCTTAAAATATTTCCACTGTCTAACCTACCACCCTGTATAATAAGTACAATATATTGATGTCCAATGACCGTGAAGGTAGTTCATAGAAAAATTATCTTCGGAAAACTAGGCCGACGTTGCACAATCGTAGATATTTTGTTACCACATCCTGATTGCAATGTTTTCGTTTTTAGGGTTCCGTACCCAAACGGAACCGTATTACTAAGGCTCCGCTGTCCGTCTGTCTGTCACCAGGCTGTATCTCATGAACCGTGACAGCTAGAAAGTTGAAATTTTCACAGATGATGTATTCCTGTTGCCGTTATAACGCCGTTTTTTCTCGATCTTAATAAAGGTTATAATATAGTGTCTTAGGTTTTGCAATCAATAGCACAGGCAGTATGGCCTACTTTTATTAATTAGCTTTTCGTGGCTAGGCAAGCATTTGTAGCTCCGACTTACTTCTTACAAAAACTGACGTTCGCAACTATGGTGTCTAATGCTGCATGATACGAAAACCCTTCGTGCGCGAGTCCGACTCGCACTTGGCTGGTTTTTTATCAAAGACATTCAAATATAGTTAGATTAATTCAGTTTGATGATGGCCACTTGTCTATTAACTCTTGAGGTGTTTTGATAACACCACAATCATTTTGATTTTAAGCATTTGGTCCGGATTTCCGGAACACAGAATTCTAAAATGTAAGTCGTTACGGGCGAGTAAACTTGTCACCACTTTTGAGCCAAATTTTGTGTCTTGCACGACAACAAAACGAGGGTGCGTTTAAAAATGTGACGTATGTGAAAGGAATTAAGTTTAATTTATTTATATTGCATTGGATGTAAAAGATTTGTGCTCTAGCTTTAAACTGTTTCTCTACAAAGGCATCCTAGAAGGAGAATGATGAATAATTTTAAAGAAATAATGCTGGTTTTGTCACTTCATAACATAACTCTACTAGCTTCCGGAAAACTAAGAACTATCTATAACTAGAAGTTAGAATAACATTTACCTTTTTATCATATTCGCATGTAGAAAGCTCATGCGTTTCCTTCCGTAATACATTATTCACTGATTATTCACAAAGACTCACATGTACCTACTTAGGTACTGCAATCACTTCACAAGAAACTAGAAATTAATCTTATAGCACGACAATATTCTACCGTACCCTCCAACAAATCACAAATTCTATCTGTTTGTATCATTATTCTTATTAACGAAGTATTTACGCATTCACTAAGAGATAGGAATATTAATGCACATAAATTCCCACTACGTGATTAGGGTAAAGTTCCGGTTAATATTGCTATGTTATCAGAGGTCAGTGCTAGGGATTCTAACAATACGATACATTCACCAGTTAATGCTAGTTTTCGTGGGAGAATGTCGTTAGCTTAATTATCCGAGGTGTAATGGAATAATCCATTCAAAGTTATTTGGAATAATACCACTAAATAGCGCATTGTGGATATAGCTCGCTTCAGGATCAGTTGATTCACACTATACTTACGTGTCGTGTTGTTACATGATGCATCAGCTGTACAAAGAATGTGCAGTAGGCTTCTGATGTACCTAATGATGCATCATGAGATCATGACACAACACGCAAGTCTAGTGTGAGTCAACCTGCTTGAAACACTGAACTACAAAATGATGATAAGTAACAACCAGTTATGCTCGTTGAGTTAAGTTAATAATAAATGAAAAATAATGTAAAAGATATTATCTACATTTTAGGGTAGGCAAAAAATAACACTAATTCATGTCATTTTGGAATAGAACAGAGTTCTATTAGTATTAGTATCATCAGGGAATCTGGTATAAAACCATTCAAGCTGAACCGCTTCGTTACCCATGGTTTGAAGGAAGAGAAATAGATAGGAAATATGTGGTTGCTCTGTTAAGGATGCGTTCTGGTCACATTCCATCCAATAAATTTAAATATTTAATGGGAAAAAGTACCTCACTAAACTGTGAAGTCTGTGGGGTGGTTGAGGATATTTATCATGTGTTGATGGAATGTGACCGGAACATACATGACAGACGATGTATGTTTGGATTTGAAGTGGGGGCAGCTAACAGCATCTTAGCATCGCCGCGGTCGGAGGAAGCTAGGATGCTGTGTCAACTGTTGTTGGTTATTTACCGGAAAGATTAGGGACTTCACTACTTTGGTCAGATAGGTCTTACTACATAATTAATATTGTTACCTACTTTTTGCATTGTTTATTTGTAAGTTTTGTTTTCTGTTATGGGGGTGACATTATCACTAAGTGATAAAGCCCCCTAAAATAAATAAAGATTAAAAAAAAAAAAACAGAGTTTAAAAGTGCCTTTAAAAACTTTTTTGCGATCATTACAGATTTTGAAAAGGCATTCGATTAGATAGATCAGTAGATCAGTTCTTTTTATTATTTACGTAAGTAGTTATTATATGTGAGTTAACTTCTAAAAAATTAAAAATAAAGTTCTTTCTTAAAGCAATAATATAATAGTAATCGATCAGCGGTATCGTTGCGTTGTTCCCTGTAAACCACATAATCACTTCTGGGATAGCGCAGGGATCCTTATTTGGCCCTATTGTTTTTCACACAGTATAAACGAGGAAATGTTCGTAAAAGACTTTTTATATTAATAATATTTAAAATCTGAGACCGAATGGCTATCAAGTGTAAGTTATAGTTATGAAATATTCGCCTTCATAAAACAAACATTTCAAATTATTATAAGTGGGTTGGCTTAGCAACTGAGAAGATTATGATCCAAGATAAGTCAAAAGCCAATCATGTTTATTCACAAATGACCATGTCTTTCAAACTTAAAGTAAGTAGGTAGTTGTAATAAGTACTTGTACTTATAGTCCAGGGTTATGATTCCGATAACTGGCAGCCCGTCCTCTTCCACCTAAAATCCTTGAATTTTATGTAAGTAAATAACTTTAAAGAGCATTAGTTAGAAAAACGATGAAAGATTTAGGCAAATGAGTCACATTCAAATATTTTGTCAGTACTTAACGGAATGAAGACCTATTGGGAAATTATTAGAGTAAGTAGTAAGTAGCAGAAGGAATATTTCTGTAATTTTTTGTCAACATTTTTCCTGGCTGTCTCCTTTCAGTTACTTTTTAGGGTTCCGTACAAAAATGGTAAAAAGGAACCCTTATGGTGCGACTTCGTCTGTCTGTCTGTCTGTCTGTCACACCTGCTTATTTCAGCAACTACATATGCTATCGACTTGAAATTTGGAACAATTATAAAGAATGCTTGTTCAACTTTATTGCAAATGAAAAAAGTCCAAAAATATTTTTAATTTCATTGCAAAAGGGGCCGGAGTTGGGGTCCGAAATTTTAAAGTGGGGTTACTAGGTCAAGTGACATATCATATGAAAGGGCTTGATCTGCACATTTCAAAATATATTTTTATTTGGGTGCTATTTAAACAGGCTTCTTTTTAATATCATTATTCGCCCCTAAAAATGTATGTTGCCTTCTAAATTACTAAGTCAGCCACAATTAACGAGCATCTAAATAATACTATCTTAGCCACTAGTTATCTTCTATGTAAGCCACTCTAAATATAACTCAGCATAGTGATTATTTTTTAGCATCTAAATTTCTAGCATGCATTCTAACAGTAAACTTCTAAAATACTATTAAATGACATCAAAAAATATATTTATTTAGCTTCAAAATTTTTAACTCAGTACGTTTAAAATATAACTCATCCCATATTATTAGATCGTCAAAATTTTGCTAAAAATGTCATCAAATAGTCGGTATATTGGCCACTAATATTATCAGAAGCTATTGAGGAGAGACGAAATAAGACTTTATTTTTTGACTTACAAGAGGAGGGAGGTGGTCGACGGAGCCCCGCTACGCGGGGCTCCTATTTCTGTCTGCAAGGTTAAAAGTAACCTAACACGAAGGGGTTGACGGGGGCTTCGTTCGCTCGCTTTGCTCGCTCACTGA
The DNA here is from genome assembly GCA_948465475.1 of Thalpophila matura. Lineage (NCBI taxonomy): Eukaryota > Metazoa > Arthropoda > Insecta > Lepidoptera > Noctuidae > Thalpophila > Thalpophila matura. The sequence continues at coordinate 16,323,146 of OX419186.1, read as the reverse complement.
AGCCCCCGTCAACCCCTTCGAACCTAAATTGTCCGTGTCGGGGTGTCCAAATTCCCGAGCTCGCTTCGCTCGCTCTTGGACCCTAGTTAGGTGTGTTACTCAAATGAAACATGAAATGTTTTTTTAATTATGCCAAATTGCCAACCCCATTTCCCGCTTTTTTCTAATGTCAGCGCCGGCTGCCAATTTAGCAACCGGCGGCGGCTGCAAATTCAGGTCACGGCGGCGGTCGCGGAGTCACTTCCTAAACAATTACACGTGAACAACTCAACTCGTCGTCACATGAGTCGAATGGCGCTCTCTGATTGGTGCAAATGGCCGGTCGCTGTCGTCTCGCGTACTCGCGCCAAATCATACAGTGGCTATTTTCACGATAAAAGAATATGATGTATTATTTTACATGTTAAGTTATAATAAATGATGCTTTCTGTGGAAGCTTGAATTATATTTTTTTGAGGACGCTGTAAAACGTAAAATGGTGACGAGGTGTAAAATCCGTGGCCGAGTTAGTAAATTAGGTGGCAATGCATAAATAAGAAGGACAAGTCACAATAATTGATGATCTTTACTTGACGCTTTCTATAGAATATTTAGTGGGCGTTGTAAAAAAGACGAATTAGTTTATTAGAGGCTATGTCATTTTTCCGTTGCTTAGTTATAAAATTAGAAGTTTAATCACGTGTCCAATAAATAATTTTGTGGCTAGACTTATAATTTCCCTTTTTATTTTATGTCTTACAGTTTTCGACATATGATGAAAAATGTCCAAAAAAATACCACCGAAAAATCTGAAATAATTAGAGTTGACAGAAATTGACCCAAATATGGCACCAAAAATAAAACAATGTTCCTAACTAGTACAGTTTTTTTCAAAATCATCAAAATTCCTTCACAAACAAACTTAGTTATGCGGTCCGGATTTTTTCACTTTATACGTCCAAAAATGATACGGAACCCTCGGTGCGCGAGTACGACTCGCACTTGGCTGGTTTTTTTTTAAATATGATCCTGAATTAATTTATGTGGTTTATGAAGCTCCGAGCTTTATCACACCGATTTGTTTGAAGATAATATCTTCAAATCATAATAAACTTAGCCACAACAGTTAAACGCATGTAATACAAACTGCACTTCTCTGCATATTTCCACAGGTTAGAACATTTTCTGTCAACTTTGCAAAGATTTGTTAATTATTATTGCTAAGTTAACAATAGGCTAGCGCACGTTTATACCTAATTTGGCTATGCGCAGCGAACGTGCTTTCTATAGCGGCTATCGAGCTAGAATCACAGGTAAGCAGTTCAATGCTAAAACCATATTATTATAAATGTCTTTATTTATTATAATATAATAAATTTACTATTCAAAACATGCCAACATTTGGAATAAAGCGGGAAATATGAGTTATTGAGGAATCAGTTTACACGAAAGGATGACCTAAGCAATCTATAGACCCTAGGTAACTAGGTACTACAAAATACTTTGAAAATACCCACCTGATGCTCTTAATTTACTTCCAGGTAGACAGACAGACCAGGAATAATTTATTGTTTTCACTTTAAAATAATAAAGTAACGCGATAGTAACTTACAATTATTTACACTTTGTTTACCGCAGAAATATAGCGAATGACATATTTATCTGTCCCTTGCACTAGACTGGCCGTCTTGACGAATAGTATTGTATTTATATGATAGCCTTAGCGCCAGACTTCGTCCACTAACATCTCACATACATGTCGTGTATGAGGTTCACTCTCTTTATTGGTGACTCAGATCATAGAAACAAGGAGATGTGCCAAGGCGCTATCGAGCTTGATGCCTGATCTTGAGCAAATTGCTCATATTAAAAACGTACGCGCTGGCGACGAACCGAACACGATCGATGGTATAAATACAGTGTTTTAGTTTAGTGCTAGTGTTGAGTGACGATTAACAGTGTTAGATTGAGGGTGTGCGGAATGTTTAATGCGTGGAAGATCTTTTTATTCACAAGGAGCGCTTAATTATGCGCGTAATTGTGTCGAAAAATGTACTAAAAGTGGCATCAGTTGTTCCCGTACTAATTTGCTATGATGGCATATCTCCTTGTTTCTATGATCTGAGATTGGTGATAATGTATTTTTGTGTTGCTTTCTCGACTACTTAATCGTTTTGCTCTACTGAACGATGTTTCGGTATAAAGCAATCTTAGAACTTATTAATGCTAAGACTGAAAGTTAGACTTTAGTTGAATTTCATTATCATTGGGTTGATAAACAGCCAGAGAATCTGACAACCGACATATTTGGAAATATTTGGATGACAATCGCATCATGGAAAGAAACAAGAGAGATAGAATGTATAAACAACTGTCTAACTATCACGGTTCATGAGATACAGCCTGGTGACAGACAGACAGACAGCGGAGCCTTAGTAATAGGATCCCTTTGTATCATTTGGGCACGAAACCCTAAAACAAATAGGGCCGTACCACAAAAAAGATAGACACGCGTTAAACGCGAATGCTACCAAAAATAATACGTACTTGTTTTAGCACTAACTTGTCTAAAACAAGTGTGTATTATTTTTGGTTTTTTGGTTTGCGTTTAACGCGTGTCTATCTTTTTTGTGGTAAGGGTGATAATATTTGTCGTTTTAATAATTATGCGTCACGTGCGTAAATAATAAGCAGCTACAAATGCATAGAATAGAAGCCGACAAGCCTATGCAGCCGATGATGATTGAGAATACAATGGTTGACGTTCTATCTCTTTTTCAACATCCACGAGAAGAGATTTAGTGGTTTAAAAAAAACGTTGTCCCACACTAGGATTTCTCCTTTATGGTGCGTTTTTGGAAAAAATATTTGTTCCGTGCGGGAACCAAAACCGCGACACGTCGACCAGCCGACCACTCAACTATATACTACAACAGCCGTGCTGTCTGTTTTCAGTCAGTTTATTTTGAGTCACCAGTATATTTTCAGGCACTTTATCTTGAGCAAATAATTCCCTGAACAACACGGAAAGATACTGAGAATTTCCAAAATTTTCCCTCAGTCATATAAGTACCAAAACAGTCAGTGGACATAAGGCAAACAAAAAACAAGCTATGACAAGTGATCATAAACGTACAGACGGACATTTGTCACTACAATTTATTATTATAATTACTAAGTATCAGTACTATAAAATTATCTTAATTGCAGGATTAGGTAACTGTTGGTGGAAATGTGTGATTCAGCCGGCCTAGCATGACCACAATAGAAACGGGTTTTGTCTATATAGAAATAGACAAAGTGACAGATTATAGAAACATGTCTACGTTTTATGAATGAAACGGTAGAAATGTTTCTACAATCTGTCACTTTGTCTATTTCTATGTAGACAAAACCCGTTTCTATCGTGGTCATGCTAGGCCGGCAGGTGGATTACCCTACTGAGAACAAGTTATCTCTATGACTTACAAATGATTCTCAGGACGTCTTTTGTTTTGCCTAGCCTAAGCTGAAACATGTTGAGCTGTACTTGGTGTAAAATAAATTGGTCCTTTTCTGTCATAGTAATGCGTGTTAGCTAAAAATACATACTCAAAATCGTGGGTCTATTTTTCCTGCTCTGCAGCCTGTTACAGAGTGAAATAACTAAATAAAAACTACCTATGTGGGATTCAATTCTTTTTTCGTCTTCTTTTTGATAATTCCAACAAGTTCCGAAATAAATAGATATTCTGTTGAGAATTCTAACATTTTGATGTCACAACACCTGAATTATGAGGTTACACTGAGTAATCAAATCTATAAATAAAAATACTCACAATAATGTTATGTCTGCAAATACCACAAATTGCCACTATAGGTGTTAATTGTGACGATATCGGCTTTCCCACGTTCAAAATCAGACGCATATACCTTCCTTATCCCACAGATACGGTGCCGATGATGTTCACACTAGTGGACCAACATGGAAACTGGTGACCCAATCGTTGCACACAAGCAAAAAGATTTGGAATTGGAACAATCTGGAAGTCTTGACAATGTCACTCCAGACTTGAGAATAGAAACCACTTTTAAAACGAAAGGCGAGACTTGGAACCAATATCTGGAAGTCTTGAAAATGTCAGTCTAGACTTGCGAATAGAAACCACTTCGAACACAATAGGCCAACAATTACTTTTACTGGTTTAAGTTCATAAAAATAATAATTATGTTCAAGTCCATTTCATACCTATCCATCATCCAGCAACCATATTGATGCTGCTATAATGTCTACACAGATGTTGCCAATTCCTTCACGTAAGTCACGAATTTTACTTCATCTTCGTCAAAAACTGTATAAGTGTTAAGATTTTTGAATAAAAAAAAATCAATATTTGTAAATAAACAACGACCACATCTCCGTAAAGACTAACCAGTTTTGACAAAACAATTCTAAGAGTTGTCTGTTTGGTGCAAACACGAGTAACCTGCAAGGGTGGGGTTTTCTTTAGGTGACGCATTGGAAGGTGCTAATTATAAAGAAGCGGTTATAGCTTAACACAGAGGTGATTCAAGATTCAAGTGAATATAAGACGATAATTGGGATGTCCCCAAAACAGTATCGAATAGAGGTTGTGACAATTACGGTCAAAGTCATAGTGATACGGAAGCGAATGCTAAGATAATTATATAATCGTAAGATAAGGAAGATAAATTAGACTATCTGGCCCTGATTGAACTTATCAAATTGCAATATATTCAGGAATCGATTGATAAAAAAAAACGTGTGCGGTCAGGAGACCCTCGTTAGGAATGAAGTTCCTTATGGCTCGTATAGGTACATATAATAGAAAAAGACAGAAAGAGAAATTGACATGGAGGGGGCATAACGCTTTTTGTTTACGTGACGTTTTCTACCAGTTAACTCCTACCGTAAGCCACGTTAAGAAACTTCCAATAATAAAAATAATCGAGGAATCACTCGAGCAGAGACAGTAATCAGGAAGGTCATTCTACTTGCCGCCCTGATTGCGAAGGGTTCTTCACCCGTTAAGGGTCACTTTGTCCTATCTATTCCTTTTAAGATAAGACCCACTACGAACTTCTCAGTTTCGTAAATTGAGTTAAGATTTTTAGTTTTTGAAGTGTGTCTTGTAGAATATTCGTCTACTTCACTTGCATGTAGAAATTGGTGTTATCGTGACACAAAGGGAATTTTTCGACGTGAGTGGTTATTGTTGAGAATCTCTGAAATATCCTTTTTATTTCTCGAATTTCCTTTCCTCCCCTCCTAGAAATCGATTATAATTATAATAGGTCTTTACCTATGAAATTGCCGTTTTGTATGAAAAAATTTAAACGATTTTTTTTCATGTATTTTTTATTTGTATTAATCGAAGTAATCATCCATGCAATCAATGCATCTTTGCCAACGCAGTGGCAGTTTATTGATGCCCTTCTTAAAGAAATCAGCTGGACGGGAGGCAACAAATTCTTCAAAGGCATTTTGTACTGCCTCTCGGGTATTGAATTTTTTTCCCGCCCAGAAGTTATCCAAATTCTGGAAAAAGTAGTAGTCTGTAGGCGCAAGGTCTGGTGAGTAGGGCGGATGACGGAGAGCTTTCAACCCCAGTTCTTGCAACTTGGAGACCATCTGCTGTGCAGTATGAGGTCGCGCGTTGTCGTGCAGGAGCAGCGGAGACGAGCGATTGACCAATGCTGGTTGGAGATGTGCCAGCTTCTTCATCATTGTGTTCAGTTCTTCACAGTACACATCTGCAGTAATGCTCACCCCGTTTGGTAAGAAGCTGTGATGAATCACACCGGCGCTAGACCACCAAACAGTGACCATCCCTTTTCTAGGGGTACGTTTTCGTTTAGGGCATTGTTTAGGTGCTAAACCAGGATCCAATCAACTTGCTGAGCACTTGCGGTTATTAAACAGAATCCATTTTTCATCGCAGGTAACAATGCGGTTCAAAATTCCTTCATTTGTGTGTCTGTTGAGCAGTGCAAGGCACGTCTCGACGCGTACTTCGCGCTGGCGATCATTGAGTTCGTGGGGCACCCATTTGTCAAGCTTTTTTACCTTGCCGATTTGACGCAAATGGACCAATATTGTTTTGACGCTAACGTCGAAAGCAGCTGCTAATTCAGCCGTAGATTGTGTATCATCAGCTTCCACAATCGCCTTTAATTCGTCATTGTGGATCAAAGTCTTTGGACGACCGCGAGGTTCATTTTTCAGGTCGAAATTTCCAGAACGGAAGCGAGCAAACCAATAACAGGTGGTGCGTTGGTTTGTAGTGTTCCCTCCGTAAACGACGTTGATGTTGCGTGCCGCTTGTGCCGCGTTGCTGCCACGACGGTACTCGTATTCCATAATTACTCGAATTTTTAACGTATCCATGATGACGAAAAAGATTGAAATGCGATGAAAATGTAACACTAATCAATAAACAAATGACTACTTTTGGAAAAAAAAACCATGTTTTTAAAATAAAATTAATTTTAAATCAGAATTCTTAGCCAAACAAAAATTATTTTGATTTGAAATGGCCAGTACTGCAGAACGGCAATTTCATAGGTAAAGACCTAATATAATCCTAGCCTAACATCACAGAACGAATGTATTTAGTAATTTTATGAAAGCATGTTTTTCTTTCAGCATGGTGAAGTTCGGTATTCCACGAAGCACACCCAAACGAAGCACACCCAGACGAAGCACACCTAAAGTATGGTGTAATTCTTCTGGGTGTGCTTCGTTTGGGTGTGCTTCATGGAATACCTCCTGTTTGGTGCATTGCTGGTTAAAGGTTGTTCCACATTCACGCGAGAACACGAGAAACGTGAATGTGGAGCCGATTCACATCGTCAATTCATTCATGGCGTGATGAAACGTGAAAGTCCACATTCAAGTTTCTTGTGTTCTTGCGAGATTCTCCCGAGAATGTAGAATGTAGCGCGGCCTTTACGAACACACCCTCGGACTGGCAACCTTTTCATGAAATAATGGTTTCGGTCATGATACTAAAGAATCTCGTTATTTATAGAATAAACATGTACTCAGTCAACAGAGCGAAAGTGGTCTAAACAATACGTTCAACGTGATGTATGTTATACCTACAACTTTGTATGATCATGAGACACATAATAAGTCATACATACACATGACATTATTTAAATATTTAGCTATGGAAAGTATGGAATTCCCACATTACGTTTCGTATCTGTTTGAAAATAGGACATCGTTATGAAAATTGTAGGAAAAACGCGAGGACAGGACCACATCTGGACCAGCCCGATTGGGAAAGTACATCTACCTTACAGAATACCGCAGCCAAATAACGCTACTTATCGGTAGTGTTGTGTTCCTATGGAGAGTAACGTCGCCAGAGCTCTTCGCTGTGTCGACAGCGGGAGGTGCTTGTTTCTGAAGCTGCCGACAGCGAATCTTCATTTTAAAGGGTAGGCAATTATTAGGATTCCGTACCAAAATGGTAAAAAAGGAACCCTTATGGTGCGACTTCGTCTGTCTGTCTGTCTGTCTGTCTGTCTGTCACATTTGCTTATTTCAGCAACTACTTATGCTATCGACTTGAAATTTGGAACACTTATAAAAAATGCTTGTTCAACTTTATTGCAAATGAAAAAAGTCAAAAAATATTTTTATTTTCATTGCAAAAGGGGCCGGAGTGGGGCTCCAAAATTTTAAAATGGGGTTACTAGGTCAAGTGGCATATCATATGAAAGGGCTTGATCTGCACATTTCAAAATATATTTTCATTTTATTTTATGTCTCACAGTTTTCGACATATGATGAAAAATGTCCAAAAAAATACCATTCCCCCCCTTATCTCCGAAGTTTGCGGGGCGAAAAATCTGAAATAATTAGGATTGATAGGAATTGACCCAAATATGGCACCAAAAATAAAACGATGTTCCTAACTAGTACAGTTTTTTCAAAATCATCAAAATTCCTTCACAAACAATCTTAGTTATGCGGTCCGGATTTTTTCATTTTATACGTCCAAATATGATACGGAACCCTCGGTGCGCGAGTACGACTCACACTTGGCCGGTTTTGTGATACTCGGTGTTGCGAGCGTTTCTTAAGCTACGGTATACCGCTTACCATCAGGCGGGCCGTACACCTAGTTGTCACCATCGTGGAAAAAAAAAATCCCGACTAGATCTAGCAACATTTTATGGAACAAACAGAAAAATCACAGCTGTTCCATACATTTATGTTCACATATTATTTAAACAAAATGTATGGAGCAGCTGATTTATTTTTCGCGATTTCCGGGTTGGTCCCATAGTAAAACTTGTTCATAATGATAAAAATCGGCTAAGTGCGAGTCGTACTCGCGCACCGAGGGTCCCATATCATTTTTGGACGTATAAAGTGAAAAAAAAACAGACCGCATAAGTACCTAAGTTTGTTTGTGAAGGAATTTTGATGATTTTGAAAAAACTGTACTAGTTAGGAACATCGTTTCATTTTTGGTGCAATATTTGGGTCAATTCCCTATCAGCTCTAATTATTTCAGATTTTTCGCTCTGCAAACTTCGGAGATAAGGGGGGGGAATGGTATTTTTTAGACATTTTTCATCATATGTCGAAAACTGTGAGACATAAAATAAAATAAAAATATATTTTGAAATGTGCAGATTAAGCCCTTTCATATGATATGCCACTTGACTTAGTAACCCCACTTTAAAATTTCGGACCCCCACTCCGATCCCTTTTGCAATGATAATAAAAATATTTTTTGACTTTTTTCATTTGCAATAAAGTTGGGCAAGTATTCTTTATAACTGTTCCAAATTTCAAGTCGATAGCATTAGTAGTTGCTGAAATAAGCAGGTGTGACAGACAGACAGACAGACAGACAGACAGACGAAGTCGCACCATAAGGGTTCCTTTTTTACCATTTTGGTACGGAACCCTAAAAAAGGTATCAATGCAGCGATAATTACTGAAACACACGTCTCGCTCCGCCTATTAACAGGCGCAACCTTAGTTGTCACAGTCAATCAATGGCGTAATTTTCAACGTAACAGTACGTAACAGTATCTTTACTACGAAACAAACAGTACATATATTTACACGCTGTTCTCAATACAAACCAGGATGTTTAACTAATCCTTTATACGCTGTAAAGCAGATCCCAAGTTCGATGGCAGATCGCAAATTGCAGCGGCAATGCCGCTAACAAGAACCGCATACGGCAGTGTCACTGTAATATAGGCGTGTGCGTGATGTACTAACTATTTAAGTATAGTCATTCGTGGAGACTCTTAAATGCACTCCAATAATGCCAGAAAGAACAAAGAAAGAAATAAAGAAACATTTATTGGCACAGAAACAGTCAGTGCTATGCGCAAATGCGGACATAGGACGTTATATATAGTGGATAGTGGTTGCCTAGGTGACTCACGATTTGTAGGTCGTGGGTTCAAATTCAAACCCAAGCAGGCATGCACGTTACCTTGTGCGACTTGTTGTCATCACCAATGTTCGTAAAACGTGAGGAAATCGGTATGCCTAGAATCGAAAATATGTACATCTATGATGCTAGGTATCAGTGGCGAAGGGTCAGTTTTTGTAAGAGGCAAGTCGGAGCTACAAATGCTTACCTGGCCACGAAAAGCTAATCAATAAAAGTAGGCAATACTGCCTGTGCTATTTTTCAAAGGGAAGCCGGTAGGAATCGTTTTGTAGGGACCCTTCGCCACTGCTAGGTATACGTCACTGACGTTCACGACATCGGAGTAAAGCCAAATATAAATATATAAAGCCAAATGCTAAAATTGTAATAAAACAATAGAACGACACATCAACAACTCCCTTGTTTTGTTTCCATCAAAACAAGCAACGATTTTGCAATAAATAGTTATTAGGTATATATATATATTTATAACATGGCTTTGACATGTTTCAAATTCACAAAAAATATACATTTATAATGTATAGATGGTGATATCGCATCGATGTCCGATAACTGCAAAGTAATTGGCATTAAGTTGGAAATACTGCATAAGTTTTCCGATAGATGTCGCCAAACGCTCCTAAGAAGCGTATTACAAAAGGGCTCTCAAATTTCAAATGATTCGGGCGAGACCCGGTAGCTCAGTTGGTTCCATAGAGTATAGTAATAGATTTGGTTGGTTCAGAGCATTAGCCACGATACGGCAGAGGTCGCGGGTTCAAATCCCGCTCGGGTCATATGATTTTTGAGAATCACTTATAAATATTTAATAACTTAGTTATTAGGTATTACTAAAAACAAAGACACGTTATTGACTAGGTACAATAGTATAGGTACTAACTGCGCAGCATTTTCCCGCCCTTCACAAGTTCAGTGACACAAACAACAATTTAGTGTGATGTCCTACCTGAGATTTATGATATGTGATGCGATGTAAGAATATCAGCTGCTAGTGCAGCGATGGATTCAGGGGAAACCCCCCTCCTAAATATTAAGTTCTAACAGATTTCAGAATAGATTTGTTTTCATTTCCAGCCGGCCTAGCATGACCACGATAGAAACGGGTTTTGTCTACATAGAAATAGACAAAGTGACAGATTGTAGAAACATTTCTACGTTTTATGAATGAAGCGGTAGAAATGTTTCTACAATCTGTCACTTTGTCTATTTTCTATGTAGACAAAACCAGTTTCTATCGTGGTCATGCTAGGCCGGCTGGTTAGATTAGTCAGTTTTGACAGACTGTATTTCGGTGAAAAATGGTCGTATTGAGACTTTAAAAAAAGCATTTTGAAACTTTAGGAGTTACGGTTTTCATGCAATCCTAACAGATAGCGCGAAAAAATAATATTGATGGTAATGGCAGAAATGTAGCAGCAGGGGCTCCACCGAAACCAGGAACATTTTGAAAGTGGTCTACGAGAAAAAAAGTTTGGGAACCTCTGCTCTAACCACTGAGCTCTGCCAGCTGAATCACCAACGCTCATAAGAGGCGTATTCACAGAGATTTAAAATCTTAACTAATGCGGATAAGACACGGTAGCTCAGCGGTTAGAGCGACGCCACGGCTGTTATGCCACGTTACAAAAAAAATCATCAGAATCGGTCCAGTAGTTTCTAAATACATACAAACGGGTCGAACACAGAACCTCCTTATTTTGCTCCGTTAAATATCTTTAGATAGCGATCACTTTCGCATTGCAACAGTGGTTCACATGATTTAACTACAACTATATACTAGGACGTAGTGTGTACTCAGAGATTTGCACCAGACCCCCCGGACGCGATGCTCACACATATTTGCACGTCAAACATGTGAGCTAACGACACGTTATCTACGTCGTAAACATGGCTGCTGTGTTTAATTGGACATGTTTGACAGTATCTGGGTGTTACCATGACAGGTGGTCTGATAGAAGAATGTGGAACAAAATTTTGGTCACAGAATTTTCCACTGAGATCATAAAGATTTAGGCCGACCATACACGGAATGCTTGAAGCAGTCAGTATTAACTTCTTCAAGCTGCGACTGCGACACGAAACCGCTTGAGCAGTCGGACTGCTTTGGGCGGTCGGGCGGTCAAGCAGTCGCCTTGACTGCTCGAGCAGTCCGTGTATGTTGATCACTGGCTGACTGCTCGAGCAGTCCGTGTATGTTGATCACTGGCTGACTGCTCGAGCAGTTCGTGTATGTTGATCACTGGCTGACTGCTCGAGCAGTCCGTGTATGTTGATCACTGGCTGACTGCTCGAGCAGTCTGTGTATGTTGATCACTGGCTGACTGCTCGAGCAGTCCATGTATGTTGATCACTGGCTGACTGCTCGAGCAGTCCGTGTATGTTGATCACTGGCTGACTGCTCGAGCAGTCCGTGTATGTTGATCACTGGCTGACTGCTCGAGCAGTCCGTGTATGTTGATCACTGGCTGACTGCTCGAGCAGTCCGTGGATGGTCGGCCTTACCCCCTTAAAAACGCTTCATAATTTAACAACTGATTAAATATTAACTATCCTTGTCATTTCTATGCCAATGAATAGAGATGGCAATCGACTTAAGAGCTATTTAATTTAATCATCGTTGATAAGTAAGGGGGTTATCTTATACCTACTTATTAAAGGTAAAGACACACAACATACAACCCGACTACGACAAAAATCGAACTGAAGAGTATAAAACATGAAAATATTATACTCCTGTCTGATAGCTGTAAAATATTGTCCCACATATTTTTATTATTTTTTTTTAAGTTTTTTTGGTTTACCTATGGCACAAACAAAAACCTTTATGGAAAGAAGGAACTATACACCGTGTAATTGACAGGTTGGCAAAAACTGAAACTGTAGCTTCATGACCATGATTATGACTGAAAAACGTTGGAATTTTCTTCAGGAAAATTGTCGAATTTTCCGACCGTTTTTCAACTAGATTTGTGTTCTATTCATTTGTTACAACAAAATCCAGCCCTAAAAACACAATTTTAGTGAAAAAAAGCAAAAAACTTAAATTCGGCAATGTAATCGTAAAAGAAAATTCATACAACCCGCGCGGAATCAGCTGTTAGCTGTAAAACTTTACTGGCCTCCGTAGTACCTACATCATTTCCGGGAAAATATTTCACTATCAAAATATTAACAATACCAGTCTGAATTCATACTTTTCGTTTTTGCCAACCTGTCAATTACACGCTGTATAGGAGGTCTTTTGTGCTACGGGAAGAGTTCTGTAAAGTTTTTGAGGCATTGAATTTGATTTTTCTAATTTCATAATTCACGAAAGAAGTCTAAGGCCCCAATTTTCCTATTCCCATACCAATGAGAAGTAAACAAATAATCTCGAACCTGTCACCTGTAACCGACGATTTGAAGACCAAACAAACACTTACATACTATTTACCTACGCCTGTAATTAGCTTTTCCGCAAACAAACTCTACGTACACCTAAGTACACCTCCCGAACAGTAACGGGCCGTAACGATGACTACGACATAAGAAATGAGATAAAATACTAAAGTGACGTATATCACACAATATATAAGGACGGGAGAGGTAGAACAATCGTTATTAGGAGATACTGCAGTAGGTACATCAGTGTACCTGAGTGCGCGAAGCAGTAACGGAACCTGATAGTCCATTTTAATTAGTTACTGCATAGATATCGGATAATTTTGGTAAGGCTGCACATAATAATAATATCAACCTTGTTTATAAAATGTCCCACTGCTGGGCACGGGCCTCCTCTCAGAATGAAAGGGGATAGGTCTGGGCAAGTGCGGGTTGGCAGGCTTCACACATCTTCAAGAACTTTATGGACTCTGAGGCATGCAGGCTATCTCACGATGTTTTCCTTCACCGTTAAAGTAATAATAAAATTAAGCTGCACATATTAAATGGAAATAAAAAAATAATTATTGTAAAATATAAGTATAGGACATATTAAAAACACAGGCGGGACTTGTACCCGCGACCTCTGCCATACCGTGGCGTCGCTCTAACAACTGAGCTACCGTGTGTCCCGCATCAGTTGACATTTTAAATCTCTTTATAACGTGGCTCTGGCATGTTTAAAATTTACAAAAATGTACATTGTACATTTACCTATAATAACATTTCAATCTAAAAAAAATAGTTAAATTGTAACATGATTTAAAAATAAATCTGCTTAAGTATTCATGATAGAGGAAATTCTCAAACAACCTGAATTTCAAGCAAAGTTTCGTATCAGTTTCAGTCCAGTGGTCTTGGACTTAAACTGATAAGTCACTACACTACTAGCGAAGTTCCTAGCCGAAGTACCTACTCGGTAAAGTTGACCGAAGTTCATGAGAGTACGTCACCACACACTCGTGGAACTTCGCGAGGCGCTCTCGCCCGGGCCCTTTGGACTCGGATCTCGAACGCAAAAACCGACACCGAGTGGAATTTTTATACTAGGCAAGCCAAAGTAACATAAAGTGACCCTCTACTACACTCTGCCATAGCCAATTTGTTTGCGAACGTTCGAGGGAGAATGTCACGGTGAGATTCTCCCTCGAACTATCGCAAACAAATTGGCAGTTCACGCGGTGATATAACGCGGCGTGTTGGTACGGAATAGCCAGGCTGGTCCTCGGTCAACTTCGACTGTCTTCGACTAACTTCGCGAGTAGGATAGTGTAGTGGGCGCTTTACAATCATCACTTCCCTTCTTTTGTTTGCAGTAGATTATTTATAATTGGACTCAAGGTAGCATTAGCTACTGTTGCAGCACCCTTATCAGTTGATGCGATACCTATAAGCCATTGCATTATGCATAATGCAGATGACAACAGATGTCTGGAACTGTTTGAAGCTATAATTAGATGCGTTTTGTTTGCAGATACAACAATGTGTAAGACTACTTCAAAAGAACTCGAAGTTACGGAGTCAGGGAAGAAGAAGTTATATGCAGCTTCTATGGAAGAAGCTTTAACTATGACTGGTGAGTAGGTACTTAGGTCTTACGAAGATTATCATAGACCCTTCTTATAATAAAACTTGGGTAGAATAAAATTCAGGGAGTTTTAATTGGAGCACGCAGATAAACAGTTGAATTGAAATTGGCGTCGCCTCTATTCAACTCTTGTGCGCACCCTGGCGGGTGTGAGTTTAGAGAGCGATAGTTTACGCCATCAATGAAGAATGAAGAAAAATTTCGTCTACGGCATCTACCACCCCTTCTTTCTACAGTGCGCTTAGCAATTTTATCTCTATTCTACCAAAGAATAGACTAAGTTCTTTCTATCAAATCGTTATCTTTTCTGCCTGAGCACGCGCGGACCCGTGCTTGGTTTATCAGAATTTTGTCTACTGAAGAATAGAGACATTTCTTCTCTTCATTGTATTTGTAAAACGGTAGAAATGTTTCTACAATCTGTCACTTCGTCTGTTCTTCTGTAGACAAAACCCGTTTCTACCGTGGTCATGCTAGGCGAGGTGTTCATAATATTACACTAAATATCATCAGGATTCGGCAAGTACAACTTCGGTCTACTGCTGGTATGCAGCTGGACCCTGCAGGCGATGGGCATGGACATGTTCGGCACCAGCTTCGTGGTGGCTGCTGCAGTCTGTGACTTGGAGCTGACGCTGCAGCAAAGAGCGCTGCTTACTGCTATGCCACTTCTTGGTAAGCTATATTAATAGTTCTTTTTGGTAATCTATATTAACGCTCATAAGAGGCGTATTCAAAGAGATTTCAGCGAGCGAAACGCGATAGCTCAGTTGGTTTAGAGCACTAGCCACGGTACGGCAGAGATCACGGGTTCAAATCCTGCTCGCGTCATTGGATTTTTGAAAATCTCTTATATATTTCATAATATATTAACAGTCTTCTTAATCCATATGTTGTTACATAATCAGTCTATAATGTTCCCACTGCTGGGACACGGCCTCCTCTCTGTGAGAGGGAGTGGGCTGTAGTCAGTAGACTGATGTACTTACTGCAACTTAGCGTTCGTGTAGTGTGTGGCCGATAACGGATTTGTCCGCCGATTTGTGCGGCGGCGCGGCGTGCGGCGCTAGGTTCCTGTAGTGAATGGTTTACCCGTAAGTTTGACAGTTTCACCTTCGTTCCAGGCGTGGTGGCAGGAGCTCAGCTGTGGGGCTACGTGTCGGATACGAAGGGCAGGAGACTGACCCTGGTGCTGTCCATGTCGATAGGCTTCGTGTTCGCGGCGCTCAGCAGCCTGGCCCCCAACTGGCAGACCATGGCGGTGCTCAAGCTGATCTCGTCTACTTTGTAAGTAGCTTCCAAGCTTCCGCCTTCGGCTTTGCCCCGCGTTTTTTGGGATTAAAGATAGCCTATGTGTTTTTCTAATGTAGCCTTGCTATATTACTGTAAAGTTTCATCAAAATCCGTTCAGTAGTTTTTGTGTGAAACAGTAAAAACATCAACTTAATAAATGCGAAAGTTTATGAGGATGGATAGATTCCATCCTCATAAACTTTCGCATTTATTAAGTAGGATCAATAGGAAGTAGGAAGTGGGATAGTAGGATAAGACTAGCGACCTGCCCCTGCTTTGCACGGGTGATGTGATGACAAGGCAAAACATTGCGCCATAAATTCTCTAAATGGTGATGAAAACCGCATTCATCCATTGTGTAGTTTAGAAGAACCAAGCGAACAAACAGACAGACATGGAATGCAATTTTTTTTTTATAATATCTAAATAAAAGACATAAGTGATAAAAAGGTGCCGTCTTACCCAAATACAGATCTTGGCGCCACACCTATTAAACAAATATTTTCAGGCATCTCGTTTTTTCCCACGTTATCTTAAAATTGGTGTCAACGTGTAATTCTAAACTCGTGTACTTCTTTGAATAATAGGCCAACATAGTTACAAGATAACATTACAAAAATAGTGTCATTATAAACTTTTAAATAACATAATAATATGTAACATTAAGTACTAACGGAAATGTTCCAATCTTTTTTAGTGCTATGTTTGGGACAGATTTATTAGAGGCATTGCACACTGGAGTCGTGATATTTTTGGCCCTTTGAGGCTAGGGCTGCCATACATCCGGAATTCTCCGGATTTGTCCCAAGTAGTATGGGTTCGGGGGCGTCCGAGGGGTTCTCAAAAAGTTTTGTTTCGTTTTGTTAGTTAATATTGTTTATCACTTAGCAATATTTAGCTATCACACTTTTTCTAATATTTTCAATGGCATCCGGGGAAAAAACCCGCATTTCACAAAATGTGCAAGGTTTTCGAAATATTTACCCGTGTGGCAATTTAGATGATGGCAGCTCAAGTGGCGCCGTAGCATGGGTTGTCACCTGGCGTAGTTTTCCATTAAGCACTCCCCAAAATAAAATACTCCCCACTTGCCTGCGTGCGTGTTCGTGGCTGAGCAGTATTTTTTATATGCTGCGTCGTGGACGATTTCGTAATTTGCTTAAAATGCGTGACAGGTGACAGTGGTTTTCTGCAGATCCAGACTGGCACCCCTTGGAGCTTGGTCCCCGGGGCGAACCACCCCCACCCGCCCCTTACGCCGCCAGCAGCCCTTAACCAAATCCACGCGTGCAGCTCGCGAAACTTTCGCAAACAGGCGCTTAGATATATTTTTGTAGAATCTGTACGAACCCTAATACTAATAAAATTAAGCAAATAACCATGACGTCACACATCTTGCGCTACTGAAATTTGACGTCATGGAAGTAGCGATACGTTATCGTGTTATGCAAAGTTTTCCGAGTAATTATTTAAATTGAGATAGTAAAACCCCCTGGCGAGACAAAGACAAGATAACAACTGAACAAACGTATGAAGTTCTATAATAAGAAAGTCAATACTACGCTGAAAGTGAAGTAAACAGGTGGCGTGATTTCTGTTTGTTTTGTTGCGTTTGATGCAAAGAAAACTGACCTACCGAAACAAAGGTTTGACGTGTCGTTGCACTCTACAAAACAACTAGAGTTTTGTAGGTATTAGGTATTATGTTCTGCGTACAATCGTTTTGCTGACTGCATCTCGCAGTTCAATGGATTAGAACCCAGATATTATTAACCCAGTAGTTTCTAACCTTTTCAATCTTGTTATAACAGAATCAACATATTACAGAAACTCATTTGACCTGTTGAAATGTTTATCTGGTTGTCTGTTTTATCACGCAAAAAGAACTGCAAAGATTTTAATGTGATTGTCACAGTTTGATAGCTTGGGGTACAACCTCAGATCATAGAAACAAGGAGATGTGCCAAGGCGCTATCGAGCTTGATGCCTGGTCTTGAGCAAATTGCTCATATTAAAAACGTACGCGCTAGCGACGAACCGAACACGATCGATGGTATAAATACAGTGTTTTAGTTTAGTGCTAGTTTTGAGTGACGATTAACAGTGTTAGATTGAGGGTGTGCGGAATGTTTAATGCGTGGGAGATCTTTTTATTCACAAGGAGCGCTTAATTATGCGCGTAATTGTGTCGAAAAATGTACTAAAAGTGGCATCAGTTGTTCCCGTACTAATTTGCTATGATAGCATATCTCCTTGTTTCTATGATCTGAGGGTACAACTTAAAATCAGCAGAAATACAGCAAACCTCTTCGTAGTACTAGCCACCCTACACTAAGGAGGTCATTTAAAATGGTCAATTTGTGACAAAATTCTAGTGCTTCTAATCTATTTCTAGTCCTTTGTCCACAGCACTTCAGCCAGCAACTCGGGCGCCTACACGTTGCTAGGAGAGAGCTGTTCTGTACGCGCGCGTGGTCGTGCTATGTTGCTCTGCACGTGTGCGCTCATGTGCTCACAAGCTACTGTTGCAGGTAATAATTTAATACTGATGTTATTTTAATATAAAAGAGATTTCAAAAATCAACTGATGCGGACGGGATTTGAACCTACGACCTTTGCCGTACCGTGGCAATACTCTTCACCAACAGAGCTACTGCTTCCCGCCTGCTTCAGTTGAAATTTGGAATCTCTTTGATAATGCCTACCGGTATTCAACTCATCAGTCATCCTGCGACCACGAACGCTGCAAAGTGCTCGAAACGTCAGGAAAACAAAAATCGATAATATACGCGATAAAACTTGTTTTATTATAATGTATATAGTGATCGCGAAAGTAAATACCATCGTGTCAAAATTATCCAAAACTGATGATAACAAAAAGTTAATTATTATTCCAGTGTTCGCCTACCCCATACTTCCCATGCAGTTCGCCTACCACATCGACTTCCTGGGCATCACATACCGGCCCTGGCGGCTCCTGGCGCTCGTCATGTCGCTACCGTGTGCTGCCACTGCATGCCTGCTGCAGCTCTTCCACGAAAGCCCCAAGTTCCTGGCCTCGCATGGACGCCTGGATGAGGCTTTGAATGTCCTGAAGAGTATCTATGCTGCTAACACCGGCAAGAAGGCTGATAGTTTTCCTGTAAGTATGATTGGGTACATTTTTGTGACAGCTAGATCACTTCGTCGTCCGTCTGTCCGAGGCAAGTCCGAGACATCTGCTCATAGATGGCGCCATTAGAAAAAGTATGTAATAGGGGCATCTTGCTCATAGATGGCGCTATTGCATATTTATAGTGGAATATTTTATTTTATATACTTAATCATAATTTTAAATGTTAATAAACTCTGTAACCTATCGGGGAGACCACACAAAAGACTACGATGTACACCTTCTTGGTCCTTTTGTCTGCAACTTCTGATATTGGCGGACTAAACGACTTGCCTATAGGTTTGTGGCTAAAATGTTCCCATAACCCTTTCTGACCATCGTTTGACCAGTTTCATGATTAATGTGATAGCAATTATTATAGCCAACACCAATATTTTTCTAGGTTCACAAGCTACTGGAGGACACTGAGAACCAGTCTTCTGAAGCCAAAGTTTCCTTCTTGAGGTCTGTTTGGCAGCAGACAGTGCCTCTCTTCAGAGCACCGCTGTTGAAGGAGACCATCAGGCTGTTCTACCTGGTTGCTGTGATTTACATGACGTAAGTATTTCCTTCAAGCTCACGCGTACCTACTTAACACCTCAATATAAATGGATAAAATAGCCAAAAGAGACACGAAAGCTACTTGCCATGACCTGTGGTCAGAACTCTTGTAATTTTGCAAACACTTTAAATGAAATAAGCTATTGGTATACCACCTCAGATCATAGAAACAAGGTGATACGTTATCTTAGGAAATTAGTACGCGAGCCGCTGTCGCCCCTGTCGCCACTTTTAAAGCAGTGTGCGTTACAATTACAAATGCATCTTTGTAAATATAGAGCGATTTCCCACACATTATAAATGCTGCACACCCTCAATCTCACATACTGATATTCAGCATTCACCAGTCACACTAAATTAAAATACTGTATAATAAATTAAATCATCGATCGCGTTCGGTCCGTCCGTCGTCAGCAACACAATCACATTAACCATGCCAAAGCTCAATAATGCCTTGGCACATCTCCCTTGTTTCTATGATCTGAGTATACCACCAAGCCATCCCTCGTCCTACAAAAGTTCGATCTAAACATACATTCATACATTTTTGGCGCTTCAATCGTCATAAAGCCCTTTAACATTCTTTGAATCACAAAATGTGTGTTGAATATTTCTTATATTTCAACATTTTTTTCCGTTATAGTGGCAGTGGCTTCATCTTGTGGTTGCCGTACATCATGAACAACCTGTTCTTCGTGCTGGAGGCGGGAGGCGGCGAAGGTATGAACCTCTGCGCTGTCATCAAATATCCGTCTGTTGCCGGCTTCGCTACCGGAAATGTCACGGTAAGGGAGTCTACAGCTAAACTTAGGGATCTTTCAATTTTATGCCGTCTTACTACAAAAATGATAAACATCTGTTGAACAAGAATGATAACAAAAATAATACACACTTTAGCACTAACTTGTCTAAAACAAGTGTGTATTATTTTTGGTAGAATTCTTATTCAACAGATGTTTATCTTTTTTGTAGTAAGAAGGTTGGTGTCGGACTGCTGCCCTGCGATAGACAAACGGCTCTCTCAACATGTCAAAAATTACTGAACGGATTTTGATGAAACTTTATAGTAATATAACTTACTAGCACTTCGCCCGCGATTTCGTCCGCGTGTCCCACAGGAACTGTGCATTTTTTCGGGATAAAAAGTAGCCTATGTTACTCAGTGATAATGTAGCTTTCTATTAGTGAAAGAATTTTTAAAATCGGTCCAGTAGTTTCGGAGCCTATTCGGTACAAACAAATAAACAAACAAAAAAATCTTTCCTCTTTATAATATTAGTATAGATACATCAGAATAACACATAGGCTACCTTTTATTCCGAAAAACGCGGGTGAAGCCGCGGGTGGAAGCTGGTAAATCTATAAATAAATAAAAAATAAATTAATTGAAGTTCCTTAAATCTATTGGCATCTACGAGAATACAAAGATCCTTCACACCAATTCTCAACTCATTTTCCAGGACATTGAAATCTGCGACGACACAATCCAAAACACCACCCTTTTCTCCGCGATGACGTACGGCGCCATGGCGAGCTGTTCCAACGTGGTGCTCTCCCTCACGTGCGGCAGTCGCAAGCGCCAGGCCATGATCTGCATCATGGCCATGTCGGCTATAGCCGCCATCTTGCTGAACGTGGTGGCCGTGCCGATAGCCGGAGGAATATTCTTCTTTTTCTTCCTGATGTGCGCGCTGTCCATGGGAATTTTGAGCGTCTATTTCGTGGAGCTGTACCCGACTTCTTTGAGGTGAGTTTTTAAGCATTCTCTACTACAATAATTATACCTATTATCTAACCCCAGCTAATGAGACAGTAGATAAACAATGGATCCTGACTTACTGGTAGGTCAGCGGGACTTGAGAGGTTAATACTTGACTCATCAACGCCCAGCCCAAACCCTTGGACCTAGAAAGCTGAAAATTTGCACAGAGGTTCCCTTTATAATGTAGACAACGCTGATTTTTCTATATCCCCACGGAATAGGGTCCACGCGGACGGAGTTACGGGCAAATGCTTGTATAATCTATACTAATATTACAATACGCTTTTTTGTTTGTTTAAACTGTAAGTACTAGTCGGACTTGAAAAAATCTTTTTGCATTTCATAGCTCAATTCTTGAGAGAGGTTAAAAGGCTATTTAAAATTACGCTACGACCCTCAGGAGCCGAGCAACGGGCGGCGGCGGCGGGTGGTACTCCCGGGCACAGCTAGTTATATAAATATAATCTTACATAACTATATAATAATACTTATCATTTTATTTAATTACAATGTTTTATTACAGAGGGATGGTGTCCTGTCTGTCAGTGATGCTGGGTAGACTGAGCGCATTCCTGGGGGTAAACGCGATAGGAGCTCTGATATCCACCAGCTGTGAGGCTACCTTCTATGGCTGGTCCTTGTTATTGATAAGTAAGTTATATGTATAGTATGACTTTTTTATCATTTATTTTATTGAGACTTTTGCGCACAATTGCACAATGTCAGGCTCGTAAAGTCCGTCTTATATTTAAAACATAACTTAAAAAATAGGAAGTGACTCCTCAAGCGGTGCCGTGTCCCGTATTGGCTTCCAGCGCCGGTTGCTGAATTGGCTGCCGGCGCTGACTTTGGAAAAAAGAGGAAAATGGGGTTGACAATTTTGCATAATTATAAAAAAAAACAATATTCATGTTTCATTTGAGTAACACTCCTAACTAGGGTCCAAGAGCGAGCGAAGCGAGCTCGGAAACTTGGGCACCCCGGCTTCAGTGAGCGAGCAAAGCGAGCGAACGACACGCAGATGAAGTTGCGGGTAACAATTACCTATTAACACAATGTTTTGTTCCTTTTCAGGTGCTATAGCAGTAGCATGGTTCCTACCTAAAGACAGAGCTCCTAAGAAATAGAGATTCAACTATGTGACTGCATCTGCTGAAGACTGAACTTAATTACCTAATATTAGTTGTACATAATGTGTGAATGAGTTGAAGTTATGTAAATGAGACTGACTGATAATTTTATTGAATGAATTTGTTTCGTTTTTATTTCATACAATATTGTAATATTTTGATATCGTTAGTGCCATAAACTACTTCGAAAAGAGGATAATTCGACGGTGCGAAAACCAAACAACCTTGAAGATAATTTTGTGGTTATAAATATTGGTTCTTAAAGTTAAGCCTATTTAGATAGGTAGGTACTTCAAATAGATATTTAAGATTAAACTAGGCGCAACCTGTTACTCCCTACTCAATACTTCAAAAGTAATTTCACTACACTTAGCTGGTTTTTGCAGTAAACCCTAGAATAAGAAATAATATTATCCGTTTATTTTGTTTAAAATATGTAAATAGTGATTCTGCAACTTTGCCGTAAGTTTTCAAATGGGAGAGCTTCGAAAGACATGCATTTTTTTTTCTGAAAACTTTATTTTGTTGATAGATCAATCATGTACCTACTGTACCTACCTAAATTACGCGGTTTTCAAATCAAAAAAGCACCTGAAGTGATAAGGCAATTATCTAAATGTGTAGATTAACTGAATACTTATTATAATAAATGTACATAAAATATTTGTGTTTTTATCATTGTCTCCTTTTTTTCAAATAAATAATAAGAATATTTACGGGACCTTAAAACAGCAGTGGATTAAGTATAAAGAAGGAACAAATAGTTATTTAAAACCATAGTTTAAGGCTGCACACTTGTTGTATCCATGCATGAGTCACATTGACTCACATCACACGTCCAACGTGCTCATTGGCTACATTTAATCCTGTGAGTCACACATTTCGACAATCAACCAATAATGCACGCGTAGTTTTGAGGAGTTTTAAAATATACCTGGACTTTTACAGCCGGCCTAGCATGACCACGATAGAAACGGGTTTTGTCTACATAGAAATAGACAAAGTGACAGATTGTAGAAACATTTCTACGTTTTATGAATGAAACGGTAGAAATGTTTCTACAATCTGTCACTTTGTCTATTTCTATGTAGACAAAACCCTTTTCTATCATGGTTATGCTAGGCCGGCAGGACTGCCCAAGAAAAGGAGAGTTTTTTACGGGTTCCGTACACGAAAGGTGCCGACTGGACCCTATTACCAAGCCTACGCTGTCTGTCCGTCTGTCCTTACGTCAATGTCTGTCACAGGGCTGTATCTTATGAACCGTAATACTTAGCTAGCCAATTGAAATTTTCACAGAATTCTTGTAAATATGGCCGCTATTGTGGCAAAACTGGCAAATAATAACAATAAACATTTTTGACTGTTTATTGTAGCAAGCATACAATTGGTTAGGTGGGTACCTACGTCTACGCATCTCATAAAATGCCTTTTATCAAAACACGCCTATGATTATCTAAACTGGTAAATTATTGATTTATCTAATATATCCATAATTTATTATATCTATCTACTATAATATACGCCACGTGTAAACGAGAATTAATCATTGACATGACCTTAACAAACGTACCTACGTATCTTTTTGGCAGGCGCGGTCCCAGGGGGGGGGGTCACGGGGGTCATGACCGCCCCCAAAATCGTACAAAAATGCGCCAAACACGGTAATTCACGGTATATCACGTCGGCATTAATCGGTATGACCTAAAGTCTTCAGCTGCGGTATGACCCCCCCCCCCCAAAATAGTCGGCTGGGACCGCGCCTGCTTTTTTGGGCGCTAACCTGATTATACCGAATTGTTAAATCTTTCCTACAAAATACTAATGATCATTTTGCCAATTCTGCTTTATGCTACTTTTTATCCAAAAAAATGCAGTTTTTGGTCACGCGAATGAAATCGACTGCAAAATGCTAGGGAGACTGTGAGATAGATTGTGGTAAATATACCTATGTACTACTGGCTTTTATTGGAATTAAAATCGATCGCTATGTAAAATTATTTTATGAGATCGACTACTATTAAACTTCGGTCTGCTTGCGAATTGTAATGGCCATTAAAAATGATAAGATTAAATCATTATTCAAGAAAAGATAAAGCTAAGTAGCAAATATTTTATCGACAGATACGATTTTGTTGCAAGAACGTGCAAATAAGATTAAGAATTAGATTTTTTGGTATGGATGATATAAAGTAGGAAACAAATAACAAATAATTTAAAAAAAACAAGTCTTCCATGTCTAAAAGTGAACTAAAAAGTGAAAAACAACTTGTGTTAGATAGTGATGAATGGAATGAATGTGAATTTTCATTGCAATCAGGAGACAGTCCTGTGGACCATTATCTTTTTTTTTATGTTATAAAACGTGAAACTAACATGCCACGCACGTACCGTACCATTTCAGCTCAATAGATGTTGTGTGTATCTAATAAAATGTAATCGGCGAAGTTTGAAATGGATAGGTTCAGGGAACGATTGGATATTGAAAACTAGTGTTACATATTTTTGGAGTGCTCATCAACTTCTAGGCAATGATCATATTTATACTTGTGTAATATAATTGATTTTTTAAATATTTTTTATGTGTAGTAGAATTAATTTATGTATGTAGACTTGTAGACTATGTAGCTAAGTACCTACCTACTATATTACCATTTTTTTTTCTCTACCATGTTATCGGAATAATATAAGTCTTCCAACGATACAGACCTACAACTTAATCTTATCTGAATCAGTTCAGACGTTTAGAAGTTATGGTGGAATAAAAAAAATAACAGGACATACTTACATGATCCATAATCAAAGCATGATCCCTTAAAATAAAACACTCCTTTTTTTGGGCACTTGCGTAAAAGATACCTACGAATTCATTTTATATATTACCTACATTATTTATAAGTAGGTGCACCATCGATTTTCGATCCTTCGAACCAAAAAATGTTGAGGTACTTACCTACTTAATACAGTTACAATAAGTTAAAATGTGTAGTTAGTGCGCACTGTATAGACTGTATTTTCATTCCAACTAGTTCCTAAACGGATTACGCAAAAACAAGAAATCGATTATTAATCGATACGTCGACGTGCGTGCAGCAAATAAGGCCTTGAATTTAATTCATGATTTCTGTGTGCAAGTCTTTAAATAAGAGTCAGCATGTGGGGCATATCCTCTCTAAGGCAAAACATTACACATAATATTTGAAATGTTTGCGTGTTTGCATAATTTGCAGTAGTGTGCGTAGTGCACTATTTCGTGTGTGTGCGTGAATTTGATTACATGTGCTGTGTTTATGTATACTAGGAGAGGAATTTCCCACGGGGATTTCCGGGCAAAGGGGCAGTTTTGCTGGCCACCTAAGTAACTGCGTTCAAAACAATTTTGCAGCCTCCAGTTTTAGGAACAAGGGGTGATGTAAATGTGATCCAGCCCCATATAATGTACCATGTGTATGGCAAATAATAACAGTCCTCTGTTTATCTTTGCAGTGTTCTAACTTTGTAAGAAACTATTGAAATGACGTAAGTCTAGGTACTTCCCCTGTACCTACCTAATTATAATAATAATGTAGGTATGTAGCTTCTCCTTAGGCCCTAATCTTTGCCTAATTCTTGATCGTATTTTTGGAATAATTGTATAAATAATTGCCTACTTATCATTCTAGATAATTTGCGAAGTGACTACGGATTATCAGTATTCCGTTCGTTTTTAGTCCTTAATCTTAATGACTCCCTATGCGACTAATTTATTAGATCTTAGATCTCTAATATAATTGTATAAATGATTACTTATCATTCAAGATAATTTGCGAATTGACTATGGATAACAGAACATTGCGATTAACTTCTTAGTATCAGTTGTACGTTCGTTTTTAATCATAATGACTCCCCGTGCGCTTACACGCGGGGTAGTCTGAAAATATAGTTCTGTTAAATAAATAGAATTTAAATTAAATAGACATATTGTGCAATAAGCACGCATGTTTCTTTCTGTGATTGCGTTATTAATAAGTGAAAACTAAAAATGGCGGAGAAAAACAATAATATGTTCCTGGAAAAGCTGCCTTTTGAGGCAGCAATAGACAAAGCAGGTATGTTACCATAGCTCCACCATTCAAATTTATAAATTATTATTTTATAAAGTGATTTAAATTATAATTCCATCTTTCATTGTAAAGGTCGATTTAAACCAAACGAACAAAGAGCTAGAGTTAGAAGAACATTCTTTCCCGATCTTTTAGTGTTAACGCAAGCTCGTTTTTAGCGTTTATATCTACCTACACCAAAATATCAACGAGCAAAAATGAGAACCAAAAACTAGAACAAAATTCTTGCACAATAGAACAATGAAAGAATGCTCTACGTCTGTTTACACTAAAATAATTTGATAGAGTGGTGATAGAATGAGCATTCGCTCGTCTGATGTAAATCGGCCTTTACACCTACCTACGTAAAACTGTAAACAACTTTGTAAGGCTAGGTTCTAAGATAACATTTGGTCCATGGATCCACAATAACAGTAATCAGTTAAAGGGCTGTCTACACTTTACCGGGTCATAGTCTCGTCAGTGTCACGTCAGGGACAGGAAAAAATAAAGCGCTGTCCATACATTCCCGGCAGGGCCGTCCGAGCTAACTCCCGTCATGAAGGTGCTATCGGAGTACCAATTTCACATTATCGCTCTATATCTTCGTGTAAGAATTTTACCAGCTCAAATATATACTTTTTTTTTCATTTATGTTTGGCACAGTTTGTTTTCCTCAATCCCCCTATGCTTGACTATCCCGCTATGCTATACACTATAGGTACTTGAAAAATACCTGCTTTTGCACGAATTCTATTCCGCGGACTGTGGGAAAGAAAAATGTCACGATGTAAATGATCGACTCTCATACGTTATAACCATAATATCTAAGCAAAGATTTTTAACATTTTATTCCCCTCAATTCCAGGTTTTGGGTTGTACAGCTACATCATGACCAGCCTGACGGGACTGGCGATCATCTCGTTCGTCTGCATCGTGTATGCCAGTACCATCATAGTGCCCACCAGCGCCTGTGAACTGGGCACCACTGGCAGCCAACAGGGCTTGCTGGCCGCCGGACCTGTTGTAGGTGAGTTTGTTGGCAGGGTTCTGTTATTCTAAAGCCGGCAGGCTCGCCTTCGCTCGGTCAACATGTGACCGAGCGAAGGCGAGCCTGCCGGCTTTAGTAGTTATACCAACGTATATACGAGTATGTCGTGGTCCGATCGTATAATTGACCAGATCATTACATTCATGAAACGCCACTATTTCATGATTTGGCCAGCTAACACCCACCATATCGTTTAACACTCATCGTTTGACGATTGGCCTAGCGAATAGCGCGATGTTTGGGCATATCGATTATGTAGGGTGGTTTGTTGTCACTTGTCATTCTACAGTTTACAGAATACGAACACATTATTATGTTTGGCCAATAGTGACAGAACCGAATTGGCCAACCCCGACTCCACGTGGTAGGGAAAATAACTGCCCTACCCCTGGAGTGTTTCTGTGAATACTGTAAATAGATAAAACATGTGAAAACGCGCTAACGCCGACGACATACAAGTCGAACGCTTCATATCGGTCCAATTCTCTACCGTCTACGTTCAGCTTTCATCATCTACGGAAGGAAAGCGAGTGAGTCCTTACTGCTTACCCAGAAACTTTAATAACTTATTGGTTACCTTCCCCAGGGTCGGTGCTTGGCGGTATCCTGTGGGGCTACCTGGCGGACACTCGCGGCAGACGGAAAATGCTGCTGGCATCCCTCATGGGCGGGATCATCTTCAATTTGGTGGCCAGCATCTCCGTCAACTGGATCATGCTCATGATCTTCCAGTTCGTCGCTTCGCTATTGTAAGTTCTCATATTTAACTTATTCGATACCGTACTGTGATTACTATTTTGTTTTGTATTCTCTAAACATTACCTACTTCAAAATTTAAACGGTGTCGAGATGTGAACCGCGATTATTACCTAATGTTTCTGCTCCATCTGCGTTAATGTTAATGTTAACCCCTGTGTTAAAATGCGCCTTCATCAAAACATTAAAAAATAACGCATTAAACGAGTGACTACATTATTGTAGTTCCTAGCGTCAATATGTCAATAATAATGTCGTTGATAAAGTAACGCGTTAAAGTGTTGGCCATATCTGCTTAGTGATATTATTTGCGTTAACAAGTATATCTACGCAGGTGGAACAGGAGCATTATAATAACCATAATGCCAGTCTATAAACAATGTCATAAACTCATAAGGACCTGATCGAAGATCATGAAATACCGGACGTTGTAATTGGATGACCTATATTTATTATAGATACATAAAGCAAATGTTTATAAAATATAAAAGATCCATAAAAATAGTAAATCACACAAACAATACCTAATGAGTAATTGAAGTAAAACAAATTTTTGTAGAATGATTCAATGTTTTGTTAACAAAAAACTTGTTCTGATAAAAAGTAGGTAGGTACCTGTTGACGGCTGGTATCTTGATAAAACTTCCAAAAACATAAAATGAGTCTCTGCTGTGTGACGGCACCTAGTTTGTTTACCTATTTTTGACTAAGTCAATGTATATGTCGCAGGGATATGATGAAAACAGGGAATTGATCAAATCTCTAAGCGATTTGATAGGGAATTGATCAAATCTCTAAGCGATTTGATCAAAAACCTAACCTAACCTCCGTGATTTGATCAAATCGCTTAGAGATTTGATCAATTCCCTGTTTTTATCATATCCCTGCGACATATAAACTACTTTAATTCTATAAGAATAGAATAGTTAGTAGTTCGTATTCGAATGAAACGATTACTTAAAGTTGCGTAAAGTCAAAGTACGGCTGTGAATCTCGCCCTTAGAGAGTACGGTGTCGCTCGTCCTAATTGGCTGACAATCGAACGAGTTACGAGTTAACGATAAGATTCCATCTCACAACGAGATTAACCACACACATTTCTTTAGAGTGTCCTAATTAAAGCTTGCAAATCAGCGCGCGAGCACAGGAAATGCAGGAACCATGGCAAGAACGCCTTTTCATCGCGCGACAAAATCGCATCGATAACTCGTACGATCGTTAGTCAATTAGGACGACGCCTAGGACTTCATGTCAAGCAGCATACCTACCTATATCTGTATCTGTATCTGTATTTCTATGCTATTAACACTCACCTTGTATTAAAATAAACACATGCACTTATACAATATATATATATTAATTAACAGCAATATCTATTTATTATAGTTTATATCTATCTATTAGGTACTATGTTCGAACTGGTTTACATCCGATACGTCCAACTCACAACTAGGTCCAGTTGAAAACCAGCGCCAGGCACTAGTGGTCTGGCATTTATGCTGAACTGGACCTATTTGGCAAAGCCGCTAGGCACACAGCAGCTACTTTAATTTTAAGACCTTGTATTTTATTTTTTATTAATTTTTTGTCTGTGTGTCTATCTGTTGTGCCAAATAAATGTTTTTTCTTTCTTTCTTTCTTTCTTTACCTATACAACATGTAACAAAAACCCTGTTCGATCTAAAGGGGTCAATATACTCATAGTTACGAACAACTTTTACTATGGGACCAACCCTGAAATGGCGAAAAAAAAATCAGCTGCTCCATACAATTTGTTATGTAAACATAATTGTATGGAGCAGCTGGTTTTCTTTTCGCGATTTCAGGGTTGGTCCTATAAAAGTTGTTCATAATGATGAGTATAATGACCCCTTTTGGGATCGAACAAGTTGTTTGTTACATGTTCTACATTATAGCCGTTTTCTTAATTGAATATATTTTTAGCGCATCAGGTTTGTACTCCATGTCGATGTCACTGCTCAGTGAAAGTGTTCCGATGGCGAAGCGGAACCTCGTCGTGCTGCTGGTGTCCAGCATCTTCCTGCTCTCCCAGGGTATTATGGCAGGTGAGAAGTAAATAGATATTACCACCTATCACCAGCACCACTGGAATACTACTGGAATAACGCGAACCGGGCATTACGAATTTCCATAATGAATAGCAGTGAATAGCTTTATTCGACAAACTATAGACTGCTTTTTCTTCTCCAATTAGGCATGGGAATCGATGGTTAAAATCTTTCGGGTACCTTCGGCCCACGCTGTACAACCTGCATTTAACGCAACACATAACTAAGGATTTAAGACATTTCAAAACAACTGACACGCGATTGGTTAGAGTCCTTGCCATAGTACAGCAGAGGTCGCAGGTTTAAACCACGCCTGAGTCAGTTGTTTTTGAAATGTCTTATATGTTTATAACATTAAAGCATAATAGCATGGCTAAAACATAACATAACATAACATGTTTAAAATTCGCAAAAATATACATCACTAAGGAATTGTACTTATTTATAAGCTTTGTTTATTTTTTCGGTGTGTTTAATTGACTTTTTACTTTCTATATTCCAGTGTTGGCGATACCGATAATTCCTCTAAGCTTCTCCTACTATCTCCCTGCTCTGGACATCTACTGGAACTCGTGGCGCACCCTGCTGGTGGTGTACTCCTTGCCCGCCATCATCTCCACCGTTTGGCTATTGCTCATGAAGGAGAGCCCCAAGTTCGTCTTCGTCAAGGGAGACGAAGACAGAGCCATGGATATATTGAGGACCATTCATAGGATCAATAACTTGAGGTCTAATGAGGAGTTGGAGGTAAACTTCGTTACTTTGAGTGCTTTTTATGTGTTGAGTGCTTATCTTTTTTGCCTGATACGGGTGTGACACGGTTGCTCAATGGTTAGAACGATGCCATAGTAAGGCGGAGGTCACGGGTTCAAGTCCTGCCCGTGTCAGTTGTTTTTAAATCTCTTATTATATTTTAATAACAATGAAAATTATTAACTGCCTGACTTGTTGACAGCCCTTTCTTATTTAGTATGGAACTGAATAGCAATAAATAAATAAGTATTGTTACGTTACTACAAAGTCTAGATTGCAAACAGGCTGTCAAAGTCAACCTTAAGGCTGTGTCCCCAATAGGCAAACTGTGAGCGGCCGACTGAGTTGGCGGCGTATCGGTTTAATACGCCCTTCCATATATTTGAAATGGAGTGTCCACAGTTTGCTAGTTTGCGCTAACAGTTTGCTATTGCAATTTGTTAGCGCAAACTCAGTCGGCCGCTCACAGTTTGCCTATTGGGGACACAGCCTAAAGAGATCCATACTTATTTGAATTCTACTATTTTCTTTCCAGGTGAAAGGACTATTACAAGAAGCTAACGCACAAGGACCAGCAGGCTCCGGCAAGGACCAGATCGTGCCGCTGTTCAAACAACCACTCCTGAAGTACACTCTAATCATGATCACACTCTTCGTGTTCCAACAGTCAGTACCTATTTACATCCATGTTTGTTAACAACCATAGGGTGCGTATGAACAACCCAACTGGACACCCGATCTATAGAGCCGAGGGGCCATAGTCCACCACGCTGCCCAAGTGCGGGTTGGCACTAACTTTATGGAGAACTCTTAGGCATGTAGGTTTCCTCACGATGTTTAACTAATAAAGCTGCTTCCCCCAACTACTCTCCACCGCCTGCTACAGTACCCACCTACAGCAGTGGTGTATCTATCCTAAGGCCATGGGGTGGAATAGCTGGCTCTTGCGCCGCCCCTTATGCGGTCAGCTTTGTACAGAACCCTAAACTGTGCGTAGTCCGACACGCACTTCATTAATTTATGGGGCGGTAAACCTTATAGGCCCAGGGCGCCAAATTTTAAAATGCGCCATTGAACTACAGTACTTTCAATTACATTGTCTTATAATCTATATGTAAACAAATTCATCTGAAATTAAGGCAGCATGTGGTTAAACTGTCACCATTGTGTGCCAGGGTGGGAGCGTTCCTGGTGTGGCTGCCGACCATCGCGGACCAGTTCGTGCGCATCCTGGAGACCGGCGAGAACTCCGACCTCACCATGTGCGGCATCATCAACATGGAGGTCCCCGTTGATGTCAGTATCGCAGTCATCATCATTCGCCTAGCCTTTTTCCAAACTACATTGGGTTGGGGTCGGGTTCCAGTCTAACTAGTTGCGCCTGCCCATCTGACCTCCACAACCCAATTCTTGGGTGATACCGGTAGGTCGAAATGTTAGACCAGTTGTCAGCCTTTCGGGCTCCTGACTACCCGTAACGACTGTCAAAGATATTCCTATAATAACCGGGACCGACTGTTTAACGTGCTCTCCTAGGCACGGAGGGCTCTCTTTCTATGAAAGCGACGTGCCGCTAGTTACGGAAGGTAGAAATACCTACATAGAAACCAGTAGTGTCGCAGCGACACGTCGCCTGCTGCTACTGTCTATCGTCGGGTAGGAAACCAACCTTCAGAGAAGTGACAGGATACCTTCCCCTCCACTTGTACCATTCAATCCAACTATAGTGTATATCGTAATTTTTTCCAGGTGGATGCGGTGCCATGTGCCTTGAACATAACTTCTCTGCTAATAGTGCTGGGTGTGGCGGCGCTGCAATCACTGTGCAACATTGTCATCAGTACGGTAAGGAACTTTTAAAAACATCTGCTCACATGCTCAACCCCAATTTCATTTTTAGTTTCGGCGACTGTCCAAGCTGGTCTCTCCTAGCCGTTCCGTCCGGAACGCGCTATTGGTTTGAGCTTTGAATAAGACTTCTTGTCAGACCTGAGGTTTGACTAGCCAAACCTAGGAGCGCCGGAGGTTCGGTGTTTGACTATGACAGATAACATTGTAATATACCTAACCATTGAGATCTATGACTGGATATAGAAACTGGGTCTGCAAAGACGTGAGCTAATCTAGATCTACTCTTGTTATGCCCAGATGATCAACGCAGTGGGTCGTCGTAACATGGTGCTGGTGATCACGGCGCTGTGCGGCGCGGCGGGCGTGCTGGTCAACCTGGTGCCCAGCGCCATCGGCAGCGCCGTGCTGTTCACTGTGTTCGTGGTGGGCGTCATCGTCGTGGGGATATACACCACCATCATCGTGGCGCTGTTCCCTACGCATCTGAGGTAAGATATTTTTGAGTAAAAAGTTTTACATTTCGAGGGGCTCGTACAAGGGGAGGATACGTTCAGGGGGAGGCAGATAAGGAAAACATACAGGAAAGGTGTACGAGATGATCGGGAGAATCAACTTGACGCGGATTCCGCAACACTCAGGTCACCCAGGTTAAATAACATCATTTTTTGTAGGGAAAATGAATTCTACTTAGTTTTTACGGCATACCATGGACCTATAAGTTCGTTTTAACTCATCAGTAGAACACAATACCATTTAAACAACTGCCTCGTTGGTTTAGTAGTTGCAAGCACGGTCGCTGATCGTAAGGTCCAGGGTTCGATTCCCGCGTCGAGCAAAGTACCTACCTATTGTTGGATTTTTCAGCTAGAACATCCTCAATCCTCAGTGGAAGATCGGAGTCTAGATTTGAGTCTAGTTAATAGCAT
Organism: Thalpophila matura; assembly: GCA_948465475.1. Taxonomy (NCBI): domain Eukaryota; kingdom Metazoa; phylum Arthropoda; class Insecta; order Lepidoptera; family Noctuidae; genus Thalpophila; species Thalpophila matura. The sequence continues at coordinate 16,289,340 of OX419186.1, read as the reverse complement.
TAGGCTCGCCCACTACTGTAGAGTCTTACAGTCATATACTCCTCTACCTTCCCATTTATGAATAGATGTCATGTTATGTAGTGTATTTAGACCTATCTATTACTTTTTTTAGGGCTTTGGCGATCGCACTGCCCATGACCGGCGGCCGTATAGGCACGTTCGCGTCCATCCAGATTCTCAACCTGATGTTGGCGAACAGCTGTGAAGCCGGCTTCTATCTCTTTTCATCTCTCTTCGCAGGTGAGTCACTATTATTATAAGTCGACTTTTATTAAGTATGTACCTAGTTATTTTCGATAGAACTTGACTTCGGTCACAACACAACTCAAATATGCGGCAGCTCTTTCAGGCTACTTGTGGTATCTCCCTAATTTACCTTCAGTAGCAAAATACGGGCCTAGCAATAAACTTATACAGTTATGTACACTTATAACTCTTTTATATTTTTTAGCATCAGCGGTTGTTGCATCTTTCCTGCCAGACGATCGTCGCCTACAAAAAGCTGCTCCACCGCCAACCAAAGAAGAAGGAGATCAAAGTAATGCTGAAGCATACAGAACCATTACTGAATTATAATTTATACCCAAACTCTTGATTGTACCTAAATTCCTAGATTGATAGATACATAGATGTAAATATTATTTCATAAATTGTTACTTACGTATTTAAGTATAAGATAAGGTAGGTATTTATTAAATGTCATGTTTATGTGTAAACTGATAACATCCTACCGCAGTCCGGTCTTTTAATAAATAGATAATGTTCGAAGTATGCCATTATAAACTATTTATTTTGTTAAATCGTAGTACCTATTTGTTTCTTTGCCCTATCCAATCTCACTTTAAAAAAAAATAAAAAGTTTACGAAGATAGCTAAATGCACTAAACGCTAAACGTCATAGAATATTTGACATTTTGACAACTGTTTTCGTAAACGCGCCCACGGTGCTTGTCAAATTCAGTTATCAAAAAGTCGTCGTGATAAAGATTTCTATCAGTTGAAAGTGAAATATCTCTAAATTAAAAACATCGATCGCGGGCGGCGGCTGTACACCGCAGAGCAACGTCCAAGGACGCTTAGCTGTATACAAAGGTGACAATTTCTTGTAATACACTCGTCCTTGTAACGTCGACGGCGATGCGATGAGGTGGTCTATCGCATTGATTTTTTAATAAACCGAGCTAGTAAATATTGGTTAACGCTCGTTAATCAGTATGATGTCTTAGAGGTTAACGATGTCGGCCGTATAAACATTTTTTTTTTTTTTTTTTTTTTTTTTTTTTTTTAAAAAACGTTGCCCCACACTAGGATTTCTCCTGTATCGTGGGTGCGTTTACAAACACAAATTTCACATACACAAACAGCCAGACCTTGTGCAATGCGGGAATCGAACCCGCGACACGTCGCGCAGCAGCCAATCTCTCAGCCACTGCGACAACCGTGCGGTCAACATTCGGTCGTGGACTGCGGAGGCACGTCAGTTCCTCCAAGTTTCTCCAAGTTAATCTCTTGAATGTGTGAAGCAACCGAAAGTATCAGTCTTAGAGACTATTGCCTCATCAAATCTTTCAACAGAAAGTCGTGATAATACGAGGTAAGTTAGATAACAAATAAATTACAGATAATGAAGATATGGGTCAGGGGAGATTAAAGTGTAGTATAGGATAATCTCAAAGTTTAGCACCTTTTATTGGTGTTATTTAGTTCTAATCAAGTTACACAGATTTTAAGTAGGTACCTATTAATAATATTATGATTGTTTTGGTAAAAATGATAAGATTTGTATTTGCTCATAAATTAATTAGTAAATTCAGTAAGAACTTAGGACAGTTCCATCTATGATAACTTTAAATATTAATTTAGTCTAGGTACCTATATTTTTAGAGAATGCTGAATGACTCTAGATTTTAAAAATCTACTTAAAATTCACTATTACAATTTTTTTTTAGTTGTCCTGTAAATTATTTCACTATTGTAAAGGCAGTATTTTTTTTTCAACATTATAATGATATTATCTGTAGTGTGAATTAACATCCAACATTTCTATACCAAGTAATCAACATAACTCAAAATCAATTTTGTCAGTTCACGGGTAAAGGTACCTTATGACCGGTATGGATTTATGCATATTCCCATAATCTGAAATTAATTAGCTATTGATATCAAAAATGATCAACCTCATCAGTCATCACATGTGTAGTTACAGAGATAGGTATTATTTTTTTTAAATATTAATCTATATTCTGCAGTTTCACAAAACAGCTTATTAAGTTTTATAACACAATATAGTAAGTTGTACCTAGTTGAAAGTTACCTATTATATTAAAAATATAAAAACAAATGTCAAATCTTCGAGTTGTTAAACAGCAAAAAAGTTTTTTTGCATATTTCATAAAACATTAATTAATATCTTCGAAACTAGAAACGGCCACAAGGTATCTTTTCCTGTGAACTGTCACAATTGTTTGTATAAGGGCGGGTTGCTTCAAACCATCTGTATTTGTAAGTCAGTACATAATTGTTAAGTCAGTATGAAATTGTCGTACAAGCCGCCATATTTGACGGTTACAGCTACGTAACTGTAAGTTTGAAACAACATGGCCTAAGTGAAATCCTACAAGAGCTAAACTTAATCAGCATATCATATCAAGTGTCCGTTGATCCATTTTGAATTTAGGTAATCCTGTTACCATAGAGCTCTTACTATGCATGCAGTATTGACTCCATGAAGGTTCTATTACATAGTTCAAATGCATTAGTTCCTTCTTAGTATCTTGTATCATATTGGTGATTGATATAGGGCTTGGTTTATGAATTGCGTGAATACAAGAGAAGACAATTACTATAATTGTACTCAAAAAAGTGTGTAATACCTATCTCGTTTGCTTATTGCCTTTCAGTACATTGTATTTCTTAGTAAGTAGTAGTTTTTTATTAATTTTAATAATAGAAAATAAACTTTATTTCAATAAAAATAGAGTATATTTTGGATTAGCTAAATAATGCAGATATTTGGCCAAATACGCCAACTGAAGTGCCAGCATAAAAAGCCATACCAAACCTTCTTACTGTTTATAAAAGTTCATAATTAACCATTAGAAATCTGAATATCCAAGCAGTCACTTTCTTTTAAATGAATTTTAATTTCTAAGCCATTTTCTACGCTTATTGTTTTTAGTATACAATTAACTTTAACTCTTAAACATACTGTAACATTTTAATAACTAAAAGAGCTGTTTAATTTAATCATCGTCTATAAGTAAGGGGGCTAATGTTTAAACAGTTTTTTTTCTCTCCTATGAAATTAAAATTTTCATCTATCTTATGCCCCCCTTTTTCCTGAGGGTACGGCTTGTCCAGGGCACAACCACCACCATAAACTATTAAGTTTTGTTCCGCAGTATTAAATAACGGCGCAAATAAATCCCCAACATGGCGAGTAGTACGTGGGAGGAGTTCTTCGCCGTTCACCTGCCACCGCCAGACTTCGAAGACAACCGGTCGCTGCTGAAGGAGTTCTGTGAGCGGCACGACCAGTACGGCAACAAAATTGTGCTTGTCACGGTAAGTACGCCAAGTACTTCACACTTTACGAATGACAGATGTGACTCGCACGTTATTGCTGTCTCACTCACACACGTCGGGTGTGAATAAAGACAACAATAACGTGCGAGTGAGAGGGAATGATTAGTGCCGCCATTTTCGATTCGCTTCTTTATTGGCGCGGGTTATAAAAGTTTGTTGTTTCACAAAAATATACCTTTTTCAGTTATTTCTTGATTTATGTAGGGAGTAAGGGATTTATAGCAATTTAAATTAGCAGCCACTTGTGACTAACTTCTGTCCGGCTAAGTAAGATCGTGCGCACTGTACCTCCTTCCTTGATTGGTTTTAATTTTAAACCCACATATTCCACATTCTACCCAGCACTTATCTTATTATGATCTCTCCCAAAGTAGGTTAATCAGATTAACATGCTGTAGTGCCCGTAGTTCGCCCAGTTTATACAACACCTCACAATATTATGAAAGCATCTGAATATTACATCAACTGTGATGTTTATCACTGTCGAAACTTTAAATATTCATGTACCAATAAAGATAAATACGTACTCGTATTTTACATATTTTGAAGCATAGCATCGTTGATAGTCCCATACCGCGTAATTTTGTTAAATACCGCGTATGTACACTGACGCTAATTTTACAGGAGGGCCAAAAACGAATTTCCTAAAAACTTAATCAGCCGAATTTTGATTGAATTGGTGTTTAGGACCATTTCGTTCTCCTTTAGCTTCTGTATTCATTTTAAAGATAATATTGCCAGTAGTTTTTTACAAAATCACTTATATCATACGCGGTATTTCTCAATGTTAGTTACGCGATATGGGACTATCAACTTCGATGTCCTAATACGTATAGGAGAGTTGGAACATTTCGCCAGTTGCGTTCTAAATCCCATGTAATTACTAGCGTATTGCCACTAACCGAGCACAAATCCAGACAACACAACAGAATACTATAGAAAGATGAATCCTCAAATACAGTTAAATAAATAGCGACTCTTGCTGCAACGCAATAAAGTGTAATTCAGCACGCACAGCGCTGCGTGCCTAAAATAAATTATCCTACAAGGCAGTCTCTTTCTACCGCGTAACTCTATCTGTTTTGACGCGGCGTAAACCCACTCAAATGGCCTCCCCGAGAAGGTAGCCGATATAGTTGTATGTTCTTTGAGCCTTTACCAGGCTTACGAAGATTTTTTTAATGGAAAAACTCATAACACTGCCCTATGCGGGGATCGAACCCACACGACCCTTTACAGTGGCGCTTACGACCATTACATCGACGAGACAATCTTTATCCCTTGAAATGTATTTCCTGCAGCGAGGTACGGTCGTGAGACGATTAAGTAATTATGTAGGGTGGATGAGCAGCAGCCTTGACCTTCACGCTAATGACATTAGACGCGAGATTCTGGTAATAAAGATCAGGCAATTGCTCCGTGTAATGTTCGAAATATGTCACGGTTGACGGTTTAAGTATCTTTGTAGTAATTACCTAACATTTGGGTAAGTCTAGGACACCAGCTAGTGAAACTTTATGCGCGATTCGTGAAATTCTAATATGTAGGTATACGGTATCCGAATAAACATGTTTTAGAAGCCGTTCAGTTGTGTAAAAACCGCCTTTAAAGACCATAATAATGTCACCTATGTGTGAAACAGTTTCGAAGTCGCTGTCTTTGATTTTTGATTTGGTTGATTCGACTTCCGAAACTGTGTCAAAGTCAAAGTCAAAACATTTATTTCAATTAGACCATTTACAGGCACTTTTGAATAGTCAAGCAATAGTTGTCAGTCAGTTTGTCCGTTAGTTGAAGCTAGTTGTCCGTTTCAAAACGTAAATTCCTATGGAGAAGAACGGACAAGAAACTCCATGGTTACTCTTTTTCAACTAATTCAACTATACAATTTCTTTGTTTACATTTAGGTAACATTATTGTGATCTTTTTGAAGACGTTTTTCACTTTTTTTTTTCTATTTTGAGCGACATTAACACACGTGATTACAGCAATAGCGAGAATTCATTACCACTAACCGAACCTATTCTCCACTTTTTTCTGTAAGTAAATATGTAATTATATCGTCAACATAGATAAACAGAACTAAAATAAATACCGTTATTTAAGCTAGTCAATCAAAGTAAATAAAATAGAACCTCCTTCTTTTTGAAGTCGGTGAAGTCGGTTAAAAATTAATACCTACCCATTTTGCTGCGAACACATTTATACACCGTGACATTTTCATCGCTTTCATCCGGCGATGTAGCTACTTCTGAAAAAAATCAGCTGTTCCATACATTTATGTTCATATAACTCAACAAAATGTATGGAACAGCTGATTTTTTTTTCGCGATTTCCGGGTTGGTCCCATAGTAAAAGTTGTTCATAATGATGAGTATAGTGGCTACATCGCCGGATGAAGGCGATGAAAATGTCACGGTGTATAGTGGCGCGACTGCCTTGCATGTTGAGTGGTAGTACAGTGTCCCCCGAGACATTTATCGCCAACATTAGCGGGACTATGATGCCGAACAAAGCGGCCCTGAGCTGTGAACTATTAAAACCTTTACGCACGGATTCGTCACATATGCTAAAGCAATGAGTGTTTTATTTCAGTCATTCAGTGGCAAGGGGTTTACTAACTTTATTCTTAATTTATGCGAAAGCCTAAATGGGGTCATTGCACTCATCATTATGAACAACTTTTACTAAGGCTGTGTCTCCATTAGGCAAACTGTGAGCGGCCGATAGCAAACTGTTAGCGCAAACTAGCAAACTGTGGACACTCCATTTCAAATATATGGAAGGGCGTACTAAACCGATACGCCGCAAACTCAGTCGGCCGCTAACAGTTTGCCTATTGGGGACACAGCCTAAGGGACCAACCCTGAAATCGCGAAATAAAATCGGCTTATTTGTACTTTCTGAATAGTAGTCAACTTACCTATTAGATTTAACGTCTCCACAATTCCCCCTTCCAGTCTGGCGGTACGACAGTCCCTCTAGAACACAACACGGTCCGCTTCGTGGACAATTTCAGCGCGGGCACACGGGGCGCGTCCTCCGCGGAGTACTTCCTCGAACAGGGGTACGCGGTCATCTTCATGCACCGCCAGAAGTCCCTGGAACCGTTCACCAGGCACTTCACGGGACAAAAGCTGCTGGATATGCTCGAGATTCAAGATCGAGGACCTAATACTACTATTTCGGGTGAGTTGGTTCGTAGACTGATGAATATACAGGGTGAATTTTTCTCCGAGATTCCTTTGAGTGTTTTTCACTATAAAAAAAACCGGCCAAGTGCGAGTCGTACTCGCGCACCGAGGGTTCCGTATCATTTTTGGACGTATAAAGTAAAAAAAACCGGACCGCATAACTAAGTTTGTTTGTAAAGGTCTTTTGATGATTTTGAAAAAACTGTAGGTACTAGCTAGAAACATCGTTTTATTTTTGGTGCAATATTTGGGTCAATTCCTATGTGCTCTAATTATTTCAGATTTTTCGCTCCGTAAACTTCGGAGATAAGGGGGGGGAATGGTATTTTTTCAGACATTTTTCATCATATGTCAAAAACTGTGAGACATAAAATAAAAAGAAAATATATTTTGAAATGTGCAGATCAAGCCCTTTCATATGATAGGTCACTTGACCTAGTAACCCCACTTTAAAATTTCGGACCCCCACTCCGGCCCCTTTTGCAATGAAACTAAAAACATTTTTTAACTTCAATCACTTGCAATAAAGCTAAGTAAGCATTCTTTATAATTGTTCCAAATTTGAAGTCGATAGCATTAGTAGTTACTGAAATAACCAGGTGTGACAGACAGACAGACGAAGTCGCACCATAAGGGTTCCTTTTTTACCATTTTGGTACGGAACCCTAAAAAAGGACAAGGGCGAGTACGACTCGCGCCCTAAAGGTTCCGAAATATGCAATAGCGACATCTATGCCGCTATTACACCATAGTAGATATATCATATCTTGATCATAGATGGCTTATTGCATACTCCTAGTGGTGCCATCTATGAGCAGATGGCTCCAATCATGGTCATGACAGACGGACAACAAAGTGATCCTATAAAGCCGCGTCCGCACTGATACGGCGACAGCAACGCGACGGCGATTTCGTGAAAACAAACTCATAATAAACATGTCGGTGGCCGCACTGCAGAAAAGACAAGCAAAATTTATTTGTTCACAAAAACGCCGTCGCATCGCTGTCGCCGTACCAGTGCGGCCCCGGCCTAAGGGTTACAGTTTTTCTTTTTGAGGTACGGAAGTCTAAAAAGGTGTATTGACCGTGACCTCTTCAATTCCCCAGTGAAACCTGACAGCGTGGATGTATTAGCCCCCGTCCTCCTGCGGTACAAGGCTGCGCACGCGGCGGGCGCCATCTTGCACGTGTCGTTCACCACGGTGTCCGAGTACTTCTGGCTGCTGCGAGCCGCCTGCGAGTGCCTCGCCAACCTCGGGGCGAGGGCGATGCTTTACCTCGCCGCAGCCGTCTCCGACTTCTATATACCTAAGGATAGAGTGGTAAGTGGTAACGAATAGTGGACAGGATTGTGGTCCACTTCACCACGTTGTCCGAGTACAGTCAGTGCCCCGCATTGTCTGATCCCTCTTAGAAATTGAGTCTAAGAGTGTGAAGCACACTAATTCAAGCACATGCACACAGTAAATTCCCTCATAATCAACCACTGTTGGGTGCCCCACAGTCATACCTTATTAGGCTAAATATAGCTTATAGGCTAAAAATAAATAAATAAAATAAGCCTTTATTGTTGCTATTTTTAACTTATTTGATAAACCTTACTTAAATTTGAAAATTAGAGGTAAGAAAATTAACTAACTACTAAATCCTATTCTCGGCATTCGATTAGTCTTCCCTCTTAACAGCTTGCTATGTTGTATCAGTGCTATGTTTCCGCAAACCGCGACGTTCCTCACCTTTGCTCAAGAGTCGGCGAATTCGTTCAAAAACTCCACCATTTTCTTTGTCCTTCCCTGCAGCCTACCCACAAGATGCAGTCGGCGTGCGGAGCGCCCATCATCCAGCTGCACCTGGTGCCCAAGATGCTGGCGCCGCTGGTCAACCTGTGGGTCCCGGAGGCCTACGTGGTCTCCTTCAAGCTGGAGACCGATGAGAACCTACTCATACCTAAAGCGAGGGCTGCGCTTGAGAAGTATAAGCATAAGGTACACCTTCGGACTGTTTGAGAAACGGAATTAAGGCGGCATCCTTTAATTACGTGTGGTGATTTTGGCGACAAACAATGTAGTTTAGAATCACAGGGAAGAAATATGATTGTGTAGGATTTAGCCATATTTTACTGAAGAAACATGTTTTATTTAATTAAACCCAATTTTCTTGCGAATAAAAATTACGTGATATTTGCCGAGACAACGTGCGATTGGGTAAAATTCAGCTCGACCCCCTCCCCTCTAAACGCCTCACGTAATTAATGGACGCCCCCTCATTTCTGCCAAGGCATGCGCAGCGATAGTTGACTTACCCCGTCAATCTGCACATAGCGAGTAATACAATTTGACCGTCAGATGGTGGTAGCGAACCTGCTGCAGACGCGCCACCACCGCGTGATCCTGGTGTCGCCCGACATCTCGCAGGAGATCGTGCTCACCAGGGAGGAGGTGCACGCCGGTAAGAATACATTGTCTTCTTGTCTCCTGAACTTATTTTCTTTGCGACATAAAGCTTTTTCTCACTTTTTGTTTTGCGACTTATAGCCACTTTTTTTAATGTTGAATCTTTGGGAAATTCATGTAATTACCTACATCCTGGTACAGCTCATAGAGAAAATCATATTTGGAGAAAATTCAAAAGGTTATAAAATGTATGGAACTGACAGTTTTCAATGGCCATGGCGACGATGCGCCCCCTTTTTTTTATCCTGAAAAATAGGCAGCGAGGATCATTACCTGCGGAAAAGTCACGTTACCTCACTAATCTCACTGCCGTACATTTTGTACATAACGTTTGACGTAAACGCTAATGAAATAGCTACCTACTTCACTAAGGCCCTGGGGCCTTAAGGGCAGTATCACACCTCCGCCGCGAAACTATAGCAGTGAAACCGCATTATAGTCCGCCTGATTTGTCCGTTGTACTACAAGCGAGACAGAATCGAAACTGCCTGCTCTAACGTACAGATTTGATTATGATTCTACCTCTTTCCCGGTGTAATTTCGCACATCTGCTCGCAAGCCGGCTACACCTCCGCGCTCAGTCCGCCATTTTGTTGCGGTGCCGCGTTTGTTTCGCACTTCTTCCTTTTTTCATAAACCTCGTGTACTCTAGTTCTATGCCTTTTCAAAATTAATGACCACAGTAATATTTCTTCCTCCTCTGACTCCGTAAACGACATTTTGTTCCGATTGCTACAATTCCGCAATCGCAAAATGTTCCGTTACTCGAATCTACATGTGGAGTAATGGTGCTGATTCTGTTGAAAATCACACTAAACTAATTTTAATCACAATATATCTCTTTCTTACAAATATCATTGAAAAAAGACAAACATACAGGGTTATTATAAATACCTTAGCTATTTTCACAGAACCTCTCCTAAATTAAATATACTATTTCCTAATTTTATTTGTATTTGTTATTTATTATCGAAAAAACAGATAAAACGTTTCGAAGTTATCCAAAAAAATAACGAACTTTATTGTCACCGCTCGTCGCTCGCGTCGCGGTCACTGACCGCTACTAGCGGCCAATTGTGTAGGTACCTAACTACTAAACCTGTGCCGCCTGCCATGCAATTATCTTACCTACGTTATTGTCATAAGGTGCAATTTTTTCTTCATACTTTTACGGGCTTAGGAGTGTCAAAATTTTCGTTTTTAAAAAATTGAAATCCTTACTTTACCTTATTCATAATCAATAAAAATCAAAATAACAAAAAACCGAACCTTAAAAGTCATTGATACCTTAACAATTGTTCATAGCTAATTTCGGTGACCTAGGAGGCCAAGCCACGGGACCGCCGCGGCCTATCGATTGTTCTCCGTACTTACTGTTATGGTATCGATATTAAGCTGGGTACTCACTTAGCAGTGTTGCTTGTAGCGTATCAGATACTGTATTAACCTGCAAGTGGGTACGGCTCGTCCACGGTCCACCGCGTCTAGATATGCGGTGGACCGTGAACGGGCCGTACCCACTTGTACGAGCTGTACCTACGAGCTGCGCGGGATCACACTACGAGCCGCCTTTGTGTTCGCAGTGATACCGCCACTCGGCAGGTCACTGCGAGCTTACAGCGCTCCACGCGCGAGCGGCTCGCAGCGGGCTCGTGCCTACGTACTTACTTGATACCGTATCTGATACATTACATGCTATACTGCTAAGTGAGTACCCAGCTTTACATACACCCCGTAACATAACGAGGTACTTACCTACATGCCTGCAGTTAAGTGACTTTGAATAAAATAGCGAATCGCGTGAGGGTTTCGATTGTACAATCCGATTCCCCGATTGAACTTGAACAGCGCTTCGTCGTTTTGATGTTCTAATGTGATCCACTCACAGAAAACTCCAGAGCCTTCGAGCTTCGTAAAGATTTTCACCACTTTGTAGGTACACTCTCACCATTTCGTAATAATTCCGGTAACTGTATCTACATTTTAATAAAAAGTCTTTTGCGTTAATAGCGGTTTTCAAGAAACTGTCAATATCGTAAGTTGCAGAGTTTGGCGCGAGTAATTATGACATTACGTATGCATGGCGTCACAGGTTCGCGGGGACTAATGAGCGCGGCGGGCGCGGGCGCGTGCGGCGTGCCACGTGCCTAGCGACACCCCCGCCCTTCCCGTCCGTCCCTCTACGAGCGCACGTTTAATTACCTACACTACATTCGGGCATACGGAAGAGAAGGTCACTGCACTTTGCAATTTTATCCAACTATTATAAAGTTGTCGGGACAATCTTAAGATGAAAATGTAAAAAAAAAATTTTTTTTTTTCTTCACCAATGGGCTCTGCTATCGATTCTGGTTCTGAGAAATGAAAATAGCTAAGGCTTTTACTATAGCGCTGTATTTAGAACTGTCAACTTAGTCTACGCCCTTGTCATTTAAAGGAAAATAGTTGTGACCTTTTGCGATCACTACTAAATTGATATTGAAACTATCCAAGAGGACTAATTTGACAGGATTAAATATTTGCTATCCCTCTCTCATGATTTTTATTAGAAAGAGACATAATAAGACTACATTAGTTTAGTTCGTAAACAACAGAATCGGCACTAATGTTTTGCAGCAGAATTCGTTTAGCGGTCTTGCATCATTATTTTCGCGGCGGAGGTGTGATATATTACAGTGGCGAAGGTTCAGTTTTTGTAAGAGGTAAGCCGGAGCTACAAATGCTTACCTGGCCACAAAAATGCTTACCTGGCCACAAAAAGCTTATTAATAAAAGTAAGCAATAAAGCATAAACATAAAGCAAACATTGAAATGTGTGCATGATATACAAAATAAAAAAAAAGCAAGCAATACTACTGTTCTATTTTTCAAAGGGAAGCCGGTAGGAGTTGTATTGTAGGGACCCTTCGCCACTGATATATTATAATGTGTACGTGGGGCAGGCGTGGACATCGAGTCGTCGATAGTGTGCGAGATCGTGCGCGTGCACGCGCTGCACATGCGGCTGGCGGGCGAGCCCGTCACGCCGCCGCGCTCGCCGCGCTGATGCGAGCGCGCGCGCCGCCGCCTCTACCTCACCAGCGAGTAGGCCGCGCCGCACACACCTCCTACACCTCCCCCGGATCATAGGAACAACGGAGATGTGCCTAGAGGGCAAGCCCAACGGAATTTTTTCGTTTTATATAGCATGTAAGTTCATTTTTCATGAATTTCAGTCAGTATTTAAGTTCCTTTTTCAAGAATGTAAGTGATTTTGAACTCGTTTAACGTAGATCCACTCGAGACACAATTACATTATTATTTATGAAAAATCAACAGAAATATTCTCTAAAGCCAAAAAAATACATAAGGCTTACCTCTAGTACGCTGTCGCCAAGGCGCTATGGAGCTTAACGCTTAAACATCAATGTAATCATGTTGCCGATGGACCGAATGCGATCGATGTGATACGATACACACAGTGTTTTAACGAAGATATGATACACACAGTGTTTTAACGAATAACAATGTTAAATTAAGTGTTACCGGCATTTTTAATGTGTATACAAAGGAGCGTTTGTACATTGTGACGCACACTGTTTTAAAAGTGGCGACAGCGGTTCATATAATTTCCTATAACATATCTCCTTGTTCCTATGATCTGAGACACTACCCGTGCTTCTAGTATGTCGTGTCACTCGGAACTTACTGTTTTCGTATCTCAAGTGCAACAAAACTATATTTTAATTATCACGACTGCAAGAGTTTGCAAGCGAACAGTCGCACGTTTGTCACGCGAGCAGTAGCTGTGCATCACCAAGAATAGCGTTGATAGATATTCACGACGACTACTGACTATAATAGTTATGTGTCTTGTCTAATTACTGTTTTAAGTGTTTTATGTGACTTAACAATTATAAGGCAAGTACCTACAGGGTAAAATTAAAACCAGTGCGGATATTTTAGGTGGTGAAAGTACTCATGAATATGATCAACTTTTATTATGGGACCGACACTGAAATATGAAAAAAACAGCTGTTACATACATCTTGATCGTGTTGTAGTGCATTTTTGTAGGGAACATCATCGCTTAACATCAGGCGAGATGGCGGTCAAGCGCAAGCCTATCATCGAATAGAAAAAAATAAAAAACAGCTGATTTTTTTTTTCATAAAAATTTCACAAACATTTTTTTTTCATATTTCAGTGTCGGTCCCATAATAAAAGTTAATCATATTTATGAGTACTTTCACCTCCTAAAATATCCGCACTGGTTTCAATTTTACCCTGTATGCACGTTACGTGATACAGCGCGAACGCGCACGTTTGCACGCCATCGCTCACCGCCGCGTTACGCGATACATTTAGAACAAAGTTTTATTGACATGCTATGTTACCGCGAACGGCTGCAGTGGTGTGCAAAATGCGCGGGTAACGGCCCCAAATAAAGTTGTTGCGATTTCGGCGTCAATGTGAACGCACCCTTAACTATACAGGGTGTACTTACAAACTGTATATCAATGAACATACTTAAGACAAACATACAGTTGTTTTTATAATGTATTTATTTTGGTGTCCAAATGTTTGTATACTTCCCTAATATAGTTATGTCATCACGAAGGCGGGTTAGTCTTTATGTGTAGAATTGTAAATGCACATGTACTGTTTCTGTGTGCGTAAAGGCGACTCAGCCAATACTGAACGCTTTCGAACTAACACACATAGAAAGAATATGTATACGAGACTTACACAATAAAGGCTTACCCGCTTTCGTGAGATGAAATACCTGTCCATGGGTCCCAACTATTTAAATGTTGACTACAGTCCGTGTCGTTTTATGCCTACATCGTGACATTTTAGTCGACTTACAGCCGAAAGAGGGCCATTATACTCATCATTATGAACCTATTATCATGGGGTCTCATCAAGAACAAAGTAACATTTGTTGACATAACTCATAATAGATGGCGTTATACGTCTCGATTTGTTATTGAAGTTTGTGTAAAATTGAGAACATGAAAAAATACATCATAAAAAATATTTGTTCAAATTTTGAAAAATGCTTTAAGCACGGAAAAATGTATAGCCCGAAGATAGCCCGCGCTAAATCGGTCACATTTCTTTGTATGTGATGAGGCATCTGTACGTATAGTATTATGTTATCTGTGCTATTATGGAACCAACCCTAAAATCCTGCAAAAATTCCGCCGTATTTAAGAAAACAACGTTACGGTCCATTCGATAAAATAATAGGCAATATGTGTTTTCCCGATTTCAGGGTCATCAGTATTAAGGGCCCCCTTTCGACTGTAAGACGACTAATATATAAAGATGTACTTATAATAAAATCGATTACTTCCAGGAGTTTTACTGACATGTAATTATCGACATTGTGTCGGTATGAGAAAGAGAAGGAGCTATGCAAGATGTATAGCGCCATCCCTTTTTCACACCGACGCAATGCTGGTTTTAACACGTCATAGTACCTACGTACAACTCCTGGACTTTTTAGGTGATAAATATGTCAGAAGCAGCTATAAGCCGCTCTATATCAATGGTATTAAGTACTATCATTTTGTTCCTGACACTAGTATTATAACTATGCATTGATCTGCATAGAGGAGATTCCGCTATCGATAGTTTTTTTATCGATAAATACTTATTTAGGTACGACTGTCCAGTTTTAAACTGCGTTCAAGCGATTTTATATCAATGAAAATTGTCATGCACAATGTGGAAGACGTCCTCTTTTGTGTAGAGATGCAATACAATTTTCATCGATATAATTTCGCGATATAGTTTGGTGCCTCTGATAGAAACACATGAATAAATAATCTTGAGTTAAATGATCTTGTAACACTCGGTATCGGTATCGGTCGGTAGTTTCTCAAAGCCTGTTGAATTTAGGTGTTCAAATGAGGTAACAAGTCACTAACTAGGTCATTACTAAATCGTTTTCGAAAATAGACTTCAAAAAAATTAATAGGTACTTACCGTTTAAGAAGTTGTATTTTTTTTTTTTAATAAAGCCATAATACACAAGATTGTTCAATCTTCATAATTATATCGGTTTTGGGTCAAATCCTTCGATATGATAGCGCTAGACTTTAGCGCGATAGACTTTGTTAAGGTCATTTACGTCTTTATTGATTGTATACGATTCGCCATATATTATGTTCCACGTATGTTACAAGACCAGAAAACTAAATATAAATTGTTACAATATTGCCAGACTAAATTATTATTATCTAAATAATAAAGAGTTATTCAAAACTTCACATACTTTATGGTGTAATATCATGTGTTTATATGAGAAAAAGGAACTTTTAGATATTACCTCTCTATGTGCCCCAGTATCTGTGACTAGATTTTGTATGTCTATATTATTTAATACTAAATACATGTATCTATGGAACTTATATCTAAGTTTAATATAGTGTAGACTGTAAATACGAATAATATTCAAATATATCTATCGAGAACTTCCAATAGGATTTTAAATGTTTACTCTATTATAAATTATTAAAATATATCATGTTACTGTAATATTTATTATTGTATTTTGTCATAGGCAACACTTAACAACAAAAATGAATAAAAATGTCACTATTATTAAAGAAGTGTTACAGCTAGTCAGACATACAAATTGGAATATAGATACTTATTTCAAAAAAGTACGAGCAAATTCCGCAATATGTCGTTGAAATTTATAAAAAAATGTCTGTAAAGAGATATTATACATTATTGTTGTTAATAAATAAATGGTTTGGTGTGTAGAATAATCTCAGGTATTAGTGTAGCGCAGGTTATTTTAGGGTTAAGTTTGATAGGGCCTTAAGTGCAGGCGAATATGTGGGCCCCAGTTCGATGTCGAATTTTATATAATCTAGGTACCTATCTATATTAATTTTAGTAGCATAGCATTCTTATTCACATAATAGTGGGGATTAAGCATTTCTGTGTTGACCTAAGATTCACCTGCACCTGGTAATATCATAATATTCGGAAGAAATAGACTTATTGACTTTAGATATCTACCTACAGACTAGTTCGCGTTATTTTTTGCAAATACTTGAATAGGTACTGGATTGAATGTTTAAATCTCTGAACTTGTAAGATGCAAAATATTAAATAATCTATATTAGTTTGGGTGCGTATTACAATACCGACATCTAAAACAGCGAAATTCGAAATACCGAAAGTATTAAATGCCGATAGCTGTTATATCGAAACATCAAAAACCGATGTCCAAATGCCCGAAAGGATGATACCCCAAATGGACGAAATCCCGAATGGACGAAATACCGATGACCACTAAAGTGTTTTTATAAGCCCGGAGGCGCGGAGAGAGAGCAGCCCCCGCCCGCCGTAACAAAGTGTAGGCACCCGGGCTTACCTTCGCAGCTTCGGCTTTTTATTCGCCTTCCGCGCCTCCGGGCTTATAAAAACACTGCAAGGGCGGAGGGGCTTCGCTTCCCGCAGCGCCGGAGACGTAAAAAGCAACTGGATATTAAAAAAGATCTCTTAAAAAGATTCTGACGAATTGAGAAGCTCTTCCTTTTTTTGAAAAAGTAAATGTAAGGTAATTCAACTTAAACGTATTTTGCAATTTTCGATTTTTAAATTCGGGATATGGATCTTCGGGATTTTAAGCTTTCGGGCAAATTAACTTTCGGGATTTAAAACTTTCGACCAAACAATCATTCGGTGTTAAATTTTTCGGGATTTTGTCCATAGGTATTGTGAAATTCGGTCTTATGAATTTCGGTATTGTAATACGTACCCATTAGTTCCTGTTTAATTTACAACTAGTTTAGATTTTAAATTACCTATAATATTTATTTATATTTTATAAAGATGTTTATTTCTCAAATAAGGTTAAATAATGTTGTATCGTGTAAATACCTTAATAGTTATTAAGGCTTATGTTTCTACTTCTAACTAAATGTATTCTTCAGGACCAGGACTTTATAAGATGCAAATTGTAAGATAGCATTCGACTTTAAACAAACGAGATTTTACAATTTATCAAAAACATCGATTATTCGTAAAATCTCGCATTAAAGCCTTATTTTCAAATGCCTTATTTCGAAACTCATTAGTGTATAGTTTTAAAAGCATTTCTTGTAGACTGTGTGTTATTACAAAAATAGTGTTTTGATCGTTTTGTTAATGAAATTGGATATTTTATCGACAATGTTTGTATGATAGTTTGAAGTTGGTATATACTAAAGTTTTACATATCAGATGCACACAATTGTTCGTACGTGAACCGTTTGAAATGTTTATTTTATTGTTCAGACGTAAACGTCATTTACTACTCCGTGTGTTAGTCATTCTACAGATAATTTTGACACAATTAATTTTGTTGATAAAGTGCTAGATAGCTGGGGACCGGTTTGATCCAGTTATACGAATGATCTTTATAAATTGTTCTTTCTTGAATTTGTTCGTGTCAGGGACCTATGTATACCAATTCGCAATGTTCTTCAGTTCATTACCAGACAGATGGCAGTGGCAGTACTCTATTTTAAACTTTAAAATAAAGTTAACTTAAAAGAACGAGATATCTTTAAAATTTAAAGCGTAATCTCTTTCTTTCTGAGAATTCCCTGACTTATCAATACGGGCCCTGGCATACTTATGAATCTTTTGAATATCTTGGCCTTAAGTCAATTTGTTAACTTAACCTTTTTTTAGTTAAAATTATTTGTGGGGTGTAATTTATCGCATAAGGTGCTCCATGGGATAACTGTATTCGTTAGACGATTGGTGAATGGTCTTATATAAAGTCATAGTTGATTATTCAAAGGTTTTAATCAATTTAGTGTTATCTATCCAAGTTTATTAAATATATGGTAGAAGTCTAGGTATAGTGGCTTACTATACAGAATCGCTTCTAGGGCCTAAGTACACCGATGAACGTCGCAATGAATATAATTATGTGAACGCAATGATCTTATGAAAAAAAAAACTACTAAGACTGCTGGTCTCAATATGTGGGCATTAGACAAACTATAATACTATAAGCCCATTCAAAGAGTAACAAACGTTCGAAAAAGTAACAGGATCGTTCGAAAAAGTTACGGGATCGTTCGAAGAATTAATAGGATCGTTCGAAAAAGCCCCAAAGCGACCATTGTGTGTAGTCATGCGATCGTTTCACACTCCAAAGCAAGGCAAACAGGGAAACATCAAGTATTGGATATTAATTCGTTTAAATTTTACTTTACTTTCCTTCTCTAAATTATATTTTTTACGGTTATTAAACAAAAGTCTTTAATCTTTATCACGATTTTGCTCGTGTAAAAACCAAACCGAAACCTGCGAATGGCGAATCTCGAAAGCACCGAGATATCGACACTGTAAATTAGTTCGAAATCGTGATCGAAGTGTATTATCGAGTAATAGGTACTCGATCCTATGTTAACTAAATTTAAATTTTATTGATATACAGGATAAAATTAAAACCAGTGCGGATATTTTAGGAGGTGAAAGTACTCATGAATATGATCAACTTTTATTATGGGACCGACACTGAGATATGAAAAAAAGAATCAGCTGTTTCCTACAAAATCTTACTTACAACACGATCAAAATGTATGGAACAGCTGATTTTTTTTTCATATTTCAGTGTCGGTCCCATAATAAAAGTTGATCATATTCATGAGTACTTTCACCTCCTAAAATATCCGCACTGGTTTTAATTTTACCCTGTATAGAGCAGTATGTTCCAAATTAATTTAAAACGCATTTATTTCACTTGATGTCTGTAAATTGTTTAAGTAAGTTATTTGGAAAATGTATTATGTGCTGTGTTTAAATTATAAATAAATGTTTATATTTGGATATAAAGGGTATTTATCGTATAAATGTTGTGCCGGAGTGGTATTTATATCAGACTTTTAGAATGTTCTATGTAGATATTATAGATATTATACCTGTTTGTGTGTTTGCATGTGTGTGGGCTTATTTACTTTTCTCACGATATATTTAGTAAGTTTTTTGACATGGGGAGTTTTATTGTAGTATCAAAAAAACCTGAACTTATTAAAACGAGTGGTATGAGGCCCAAATTACTAATCACAATTGAATAATTAAAAATCAAAGAATTTATATCTAAGTTCAACCCAACTACATTATAATCTGTGGCCACAATGACCCACACACATGCAAACGTTGATTGTGTAAGTGTATTATCATGTTTTATAACAATTATAATGAGCGGTTCCCGTGTTCTTCAAGTATTAAATCCAAATATTCTAAGTATCTAGTTGTACTATCTGTATGTTGTAATATCATCCTTATGTACTTGACAATAATGTCGATTACAATTTTAACAAATCAACTACTTCGCTGTCGTGAAAAAGACGTATTTACTTCTTAGTATACAATGGAAATTAGATTTTACTGTGGGTTTCCAAAGAGCGTAGACAATACCTTCCCACCGATCCATCGGAGTTCTGTTTCACCTCAAACCAAAAAATGTTCCTCCGTTACCAATTTTCTCAAGCCTTTATGGTGGATTCAGACAAAAATTCTCAGAATAAATCATACTTCTCTTCAAGCTAAAGTAAAGCCAAATCTAGAGTTCCTTACCCTCGATTCTCCAAATAAAAAACTGCCAATGCCTTCGAGTATTTTTGTGTAATTCAGCATACCTTTTCCAAGAAGGCCATCTATGATTCCAGTTTTGTACAATAAAAAAACCAAAATAGGTACATATTATTCTAAACGGTTGAAAAAAAAAAAATTATTCTATCCTATAGGCATGCGCTACACAATTATTATTTGATCATGCCGTGGTAAAAAAAAAATAGCCAATTAGCGGGTCAACATCACCTGGGTACGCGTACGCCAGACGTTTATTTATGTGTAGCTGTGGAGGCTCTTTTAATGCACGCCAAATTAGGCCAAAATGATTACGTATTTACGGACTTTTTCACGATGGCAGTGTTTATCAGCACAATACAGAACTGCTAGATTTACTTCTAGACTAAAGGGCTCTGTAGCGTGAGGCACGATCATCTGTAATGTCGCGAGTGGTTTGGACAATCGAGGGTTATTTGTAAACCATGATTTCTAAGAGCATGGGTTTTTTTATTATATTTTTGGCAAGCAGTTGTTTCAATAATTGATTGATTAAAAATGTGTAGTTATTATTTTTATACAAGATTTTCAGTTAGTTGATAAAAAAAAATTGGATCGCTATAGAAAAATTTTGGATCGCTATAGAAAAAAAATGGATCGCTATAGAAAACAGTGAAAAAAATCAATATCTTTGGAGTAGGTACATTTCAATTAGATAGTGCTCTCACGCTACGAAAACATTTGTTAGAGAAATTATGCTTTCGTCGCTTCACGAATAACTCGGCTCCTTATAGCCACAGATGAGGCTTCTCGGCGTACTTTTAACCCGCGATAGTAAAACTCTTTTCTAAATTAGGGGCATACCAAATACGGGTGCAGTCTGGAGTGCACACGGTCTGGATTTTAGTGTAGCCAAAGGCCTGAGTGCGAGTTGCAAACCATCGCGATAATCGAGTAGGCACTCTGAGTGCCTAGTGCGAGTTTTTCTAACATACTCGACCGTGAGAACGTTAGCGAAATTCATAGTCAACGACCAATCAAACACCGGTTTGCGCTAGGTAGTGATGACGCTAACGCACATGATTGGTTATTCCATTCACTTATTCTATTTATATATACTCTTATGATAGAAGTTTACTCGATTAACGTGATGATTTGCAACTCGGAATCAGCACTCAGAACTTTGGTCCGTCGTGTGCGTATGCGGTTATAAGTATTCTACTGTCATGAACAAAAAAGTACGCCCATCCTTCGTCTGCGTTAGGCGTATTATGTGACGGCAAATATTCAATTGTTTTTAAAATCGAAGAGTAGAAGCCAGCTCTTTGCTGTAGGTACCTTCCATTCCATCAACATTTTTTTGGAGGTTGGGTTTCGAGGCCGACGAAAGCACAATTTTCTCCATTCGACTATACCTAAGTATTGTGCCTACAGTTCCGTAATTTAACTAAACTGTGAGTTTATCTAACATGGGTATCTATCGTTGTGATATTGTACTGTGTCTATGCTACTCATGGAAACTTTACTAGACGTGGATTAAATACTTTGGCATATTTTAATGTATAACTTGTTTTATTTACTCTTTTTCTTCATTCCTTTAACTCATTGACCTACATGTCCCTAGACAAGCAGTTCCGAACAAAAATCATGCCCCACACGCGGGTACTGTCTTTTAATCACCGCATCAAACGTCAAAGTGAATGAGGTTTGTGTTGTGCCCGCACAACACTTGAGTGTGACATGTATAATGTTTGGAACTGCTTGTCTAGGGACATATAAGTAGGTCAATACTTTAACTCGTCAATTTAAGAAAATACAAAAATTTAAAAGAAGACAGCCTACGATCGCCAAATGGCGCGAATATCATAAAGTAGGTACCTACCTACTCCATTTCTTGGATATGGAGTTTGAGGAGAGTAGGGTGTAGGTTTAGAGAAGTAGGTACTGCTTTGTATATGTTTATACATCTGTTGCCTCTTCTGCTTTCTGGTGCAGACTACGAGTTGTGACGTCATAGCTGGCGAAGGGTGGTGTGTCCATGTCATATGGTCGTCGAATAGCGATAAATACTCAAAGGAGTCTCGGAGCCGATTTTGATGAAAGGAGCGTTTGTAGTTGTGAGGCACACTGCTTTAAAAGTGGCGACACGCGGCTGTTCCATTTTAAAACCATAAGGGACATGCAAGGGACATTTTTTTCGGGACCTCGTTTTATTGCGTAATCTTGCTAACCTAGTAAAGATAGGCAATAACCATGTCCCGAAAAAATGTCCCTTACTAGGTTTTGAAATGGGACAGCCGAGCGCTTCCTGTACTAATTTGCTACAGTAACATACCTATATGAGATGATCAGATGAAGACACTACTGCTTCTAACTAAACAGCTAATAGGCATACGACGCGACACCTACGGCCTTACCACAAAAAAGATAGACACACGTTAAACGAGAATGCTACCAAAAATAATACACACTTGTTTAAGACAAGTTGGTGTTAAAACAATTGCCTATTATTTTTGGTAGCATTCGTGTTGAACGTGTGTTGAACAGATGTTTATTTTTTTGTGGTACGGCCGCTAGAGTCTTGGTCTTCGCCGCAGTTGGGTAAAAAGAGCCCCAACAAATTTTGATACAGGGCCTATTTAGGACTAGCTACGCCACTGATCTCATCCATAAAAACAACTTACGCGAGAGGGATTTGAACCCGCAACCTCTGCAGTACCGTGCCGTAGGTACCTACGACGGTACGGCAGACTGCAGAGGTCGCGGGTTCAAGTCCCGCCCGTGTCCGCTTTTCTTTAAATCTATACCTACCTATTAATAACAATAAGATAAGCTAAACAAATGGCTTTGATTTATGTTAATAATTCACAAATATTAGGTAAATTTCATCAAGCTATTGATGACCTTAGATTTCGAAAATAAAACAACATGAAATGACAGTTTCTCAGTTCAAAGTTGTCATGGCCTGTCAGAATTGCACTGAAATATTTGTAAATACATAAGAGTACTTGTTTATGTGGTTAAAATAGTAGCGGATGTTATTATTTATATTATTTTTGTTCTAAATTGTTCAAATATGGTAAGTAACACAAGCATTCATAAAATGCCGAGATTGAAGTTGCCCAGTGAAGGCAACAAGTAGGAATCGTGTCGCAATTGGCTTAGATCACCAAACCGAACTACAATAGGATTTGCGCCAGCTGCAGTAGGTAGCAGTGATAGCCTAGTGGTTTAACCATGTGCCTCCCACGGCGAATGGTTCTAGTTCGATTCCGAGGCACGCACCACTGACTTTTCGAAATCATGTGCGTATTAGAAATTAATTATCACTTGCTTTAACGGCGAAGGAAAACATCGTGAGGAAACCGGCATGTCCTAGAACCAAAAATTCGAAGACATGTGACGTCCACCAACCCGCACTGGGCCCGCGTGGTGGACTACGGCCCACTCCCTCTCACAGAGAGGAGGCCTGTGTCCCAGCAGTGGGAACATTATAGGCCGATTATGCTATGCTTATGCAGTAGGTAGTAGTACTTTTAAAGAAGATTTTCGAATTACAGTTATGATTTCACTCATTCCTGTAAAGCACTAATGACACAGTTCTTAACTTGCTAAACTTTTAGTAAAAGTAGGTATCTACAGAGATGTTCCAAAATATTTAGCAAATTCAACAATCTCTTTGTTATTAGATAAGTACTTACCAAATATTCTCCAGGTTGATGAAATAGAAGACGTGGTAGCCGATATAAAGCTCACAGAATCACAAAAAAGTGTAGCCATGTCGAATGCATACTCAATGGACTTCACGGACAGTAGTTCCGAGAAACACAACTCCTCAGGGATGGAAACATATGTTTTGGAGTGGGACAGTGAAGACAGCGAGTCCTCAGCCCAGCAGGGCAACGTAAGCGTCATTGCCATGAAAGACAGACCCGCCAAACCTGTTCTAATCAATAGAAACGTGCAATGTGAAGCTGCAAAAAAAATCTGCAAAGCTTCCTCCACCAGTCTCAATGAATGCTCTATTATTGCGCAAGAAATATTCACCCAGACTAGCAAAACTATCATTGAGCTAGCTGAAAGCGAAGGTGCCGTCAGGAAACCTATCGGCAGCAAAACATTAGAGACACAAACCTCGTTCATATCAATAACAGAGAATAAAACTGTAGAATACAGAATGGAAGTGTCCAATGCGACGCATAACTTTACTAGAAATGAAATCGGCAATTCAGGCGATAACTCCCATAATAATGTTAGTTGTCATCAAATATTTCCTAATTCTCTCGATGACGGTTCCTCAAAGTTTGTGATATCTGAAAACGACGAAACCGACGACAGCACTAGTGACAACAGCTCACACACTAATGACAAAATCATAACCATTGTAAATGATGATTCCAAAGTTAACATACTATTATGTGATGATCAAAACGAGTATGAAAACACAAGTGAGTTCGAACAATCACCAGATATCACCGATATAGAAGAAGATTCACTCATGGAACCCAAGCGTAAAGTAAATAAAAGTGATATCCGAAGTGATAGCAGCAACACGCCCCGATCGGTTGATAATGACGTTGCCGAACTGTACAATAAATTATCCGAAAGCATAGAATTCCACATGCATCACACATCTTCTGATCATGAGGAAAAACGTTTTGGATACCTAACTCCTTTGACTGAAGAGTCAGTCGCAAAGAAAGATAGTCCAGAAGACGTAAGCGCTGGTGGCCCGGCCAACAACGTCACAACTCAAAATGAAGGAGAAAACGATGTATTGTTTACAAATAATGCTGGAATAAAAGTTAAATTGTTCCCAAAACCAGACAGTAGCAAAGAATCTGAGAGATTTAAATTGCCTCCCATACAGGGTAACTATAGTTATTCAGAGGGGGGCAACTTGAATTTTTTGTTTTCAATAAATCCCAATAAAGTAAAGTCTAGCAACCTACCGTGTGTTCATGACGAACGGAAGGAAAGGATTGTGGACAGGTGGGAGATAGGAACTAAGGATCTAGCATCAGGAGAAAGTCCACTTATTAGTGGAAGGAGTGGTAAGTTTCAAGTTGCCTATCAGTTAGTAAGTAGGAAAAAAGTAATGCTTGATTCCCAATAAGATAAAAAGTAATTTATTATCAAAAAATGTTGTAGCTATATCAGTTTCATGTTTTATACCTAAGGGAAATTTTCCATAAATGGTAATTTCGTATATTTTACTTACTAACCAGAGTGTGAGAGAGCGTCACATGCGACCGTCCAACTCCCTCCCATCCACGTTGAGGGCTACATCTCGAACAGCTCAAACAGTAAACCTGACCACGTGGCGAACATGAGCAGGGTAGAGATACTGGCGGCAGAGTCAACCTGCCCCATCAGCATCAAGGAGAAAATCAAAGAACTGAAGTTGAGCCACAGGCCACGGACCTCTTGGAGCCATTCTAAATACATGCAGTAAGTGGTTAAGAACGACAGTATTTATTTCGTATAATATTTATACCACTAATAATAAAATTATTGATACCATTTTCGAACTCTTAAGCATAGGATAAACGGCTGGAGCTTCCGTGACAGTGCTTAAGCATAAAGCACTGTCACGGAAGCTCCAGCCGTTTATCCCAGGCTATCGCACGCCGATGGCATCGGTGCGAGCTTTAGATTCTGTGTCCAGCTTTAACTAATAGGGTTTCTACCTACATAAGTTGCATCTATAATCTATATAGTATAAAACAAAGTCGGTTTTCGTGTCTGTTTGTCCGCTTAGTTCGTCTAAACTACTCAATGGATTTTATTGCGGTTTTGTATAAATCGTGAAGCGCAATTTTCAGTAAGTCGTAAAGAAACAAAAGTTGGCTACACAAAAATAAATTAGACCATGCATCAATGTTCAATTGTTCATACTATCCAAAACATGACCACCTCACCGTCCCCACCACTTACACTCACGCGCATAAGCAGTCATTCACTGTCGTGTTTCAATTGGCCAGCAGGAGCGGCTCCCCCAGCACGGTGTCTCCCGACGACAGTAGACTGACAGACGCCGCGGAGCGAGGGTGTGAACTGCTCTGCGTCGAGTTGCTGAAGAGGCTGCGCTCGCACTCTTGGTTAGACATAGACGTTAGATGATAAACCGCTGCCAGCAATGTGTCAAAGGTTTGGATAAACATCGACTTTACTATTCTATTGTGGATTTTGAAGCGTTCGGTCAAATAACGGACAATGTATGGCAAAGAGCAAATATTTGTTTAAACTTTGCACACGTGTGTGACGCCCGGTTACCAACATTAGCGGGTCCAGGGGGCTACCCCCTTAATCTCTTGCCGCAATCGCCTTACCGGTGCGGCCGCGGCCTAAGTTTTGATAGATTTCAGAATAGACTTATATTATTGTTTTCATTTCCAAATCTTAGCGTCCCTCCCAAATAATATTTTAAAGAGCCGTAACCCCCCCCCCCCCCTATTCCTACCCCTGCAATTAATTTCTGGATCCACCACTGCTTACCAAGATTTGACACAGTAGAAGCGGTTCCACTTTTCAGAGACTTTCTTGTACCTAATCATAGTGTATAAAGGACGTTGGCAGTTTTGGGCTTCATATGGTACAGTAATAAAAGCTTAACCAAAAATTTGCCGTTGACATTTTGAAAAAAACGAGTGCATGCTAGCTAGCGCGTGCCTCCACAGAATATCATGTCGACAGCAACTAAAACCTTTGAATTGTGAACTCATTAGCCGGGCTGTACTTCATTGGATCATTCACACCATACTTAACCTCACTGTAACAAATACGAAAATTTCTCTTTAACCCAATTACGTACAAAAACAAATAAAAAATAAATTTAACTACTCTTGAAATAGGTACTCGATCACACCAAACCACAGCACCAAACTAATTTCATATCTGTACCGACATACACAATCTGAAGCCCAGCGTTCTATGGGCGTCTGCCAGTGTCCTTCATGTACATGCTGTAAATTTTGAGTGCGGGGTTTACAATAGATTGATAAAAAAATAATTGATAATACGTACCAAAAGCGTATGATAAAAATCGTAAACACTTTTCCATAGGTTTGAAGTTGCAGATGCGTTAGACGACCTCCCGCGTGTCTTGGAGAACTTTTGGGGCGTTATAGCAGAGCATAGGATTGCAGACCTTATAAGACAAGTAAACAAAATATTACTAGTATTTTAAACACTGCTTTCAAGTATTTAACAGCTATCGAAACCCCATGAGCTTGGAAATGCAGTCACTCTACGCTACGGTATCAACAGTTTTACTTTTTAGTAGACCCTTATCGCTTTTACAGCCCCAACGGACCGTAGACCTAATTTGATATTAAGTTCAATTTTATAACTCCACGCGTTCCTGAGAAAAAGGGTCTTGACAAAAAAACAGATGGACAACGAAGTGATCCTATAGGGATCCTTTTTAGGGTTCCGTACCGAAATGGTAAAAAAGGAACCCTTATGGTGCGACTTCGTCTGTATGTCTGTCTGTCTGTCACACCTGCTTATTTCAGCAACTACTAATGCTATCGACTTGAAATTCGGAACAGTTATAAAAAATGCTTGCTCAACTTTATTGCAATATTGAGTATTATTATTATTGTAATATTGAGTGGGGGTCCGAAATTTTAAAGTGGGGTTACTAGGTCAAGTGACATATCATATGAGAAAGGGCTTGATTTACACATTTTAAAATATATTTTCATTTTATTTTATGTCTTACAGTTTTCGACATAATTATGATGAAAAATGTCTGAAAAAATACCATTCCCCCCCCCTTATCTCCGAAGTTTGCGGAGCGAAAAATCTGAAATAGTTAGAGTTGATAGGAATTGACCCAAATATTGCACCAAAAATAAAACGATGTTCCTAACTATTACAGTTTTTTCAAAATCATCGAAATTCCTTGACAAACAAACTTAGTTATGCGGTCCGGTTTTTTTCACTTTATACGTCCAAAACTGATACGGAACCCTCGGTGCTCGAGTACGACTCGCACTTGGCCGGTTTTTTTTTGTGTTGTTGACACTGATTGTCAATTTTCAATATAGATTTGTTTATCTGTAAGGTGACGGCACAAGTAGAATCGCCGAGGACGCAAGTGGCGCGCGCCGCGTGCAGCACTCTCGCCACGATACTCAAGAACACCAACTACACTAAAAAACCGGTATGTTTAGTAGTTTACTTATAATTTGTCGTTTTGTAAATCTACTAATCTACTACTATAAGCGACAAACATAAGCTGCAAATATCTCAACGCACCTTGAAAATTGTACCATCAAAATATTCGCCAAAAAAGGGCCCTAGTTACCTAATATCAAAAATATATTTGTTTATTTATTGCATACATAATTTATAGACTAAGGGCGGGTTGCTTCAAACCATCTGTATTCGTAAGTCAGTACGTAATCGTTAAGTCAGTATGATACGTAACTGTAAGTTTTCATCTTACAGTTACGTATCTGTAACCGTCAAATATGGCGGCTTGTACGACAATTTCATACTGACTTAACGATTACGTACTGACTTACGAATACAGATGGTTTGAAGCAACCCGCCCTAAGTTAGATTATTCTAATGAGTACAGGACCCTGCTAGAGTGCTACAAGAGAAAATAGAGGCAGGGAGGGAGGATACAGAAATGTGGTCACAGATAAAATAGTTCTAAACTCAATTTTACAATCATAACGGTATTTTACCGCAGGATTTCTACGAAGCCGTAACGATCCTGCTGATCAAGACGGGCAGCTTCAGTCGTCCAGTGAGACGAGCCGCCAACGTGGCCTTAGACGACATCGTTTGCAGCGTAGACTTGTGTCACGCAGTCACTGCATTATGTATTCATGGCTCTAGGTGATTCAATTCACCTTGCCGTAGTTCACGGGGATAAAAAAAGAAAGCGTTGTGCTCGTAGCCGCGCGTAGCATGTAGCCCGTAGCGCGTAGCTCGTAGGCCGTAGCCCGTAGCCCGTAGCTTTTCGTTCGGGTGACAGGCCATGTTGTTTCAACTTACAGTTAACGTATCTGTAACCGTCAAATATGGCGGCTTGTACGACAATTTCATACTGACTTAACGATTACGTACTGACTTACGGATACAGATGGTTTGAAGCAACCCGCCCTTAGTTAAGTTAAATATGACAATATTTTTAATGTTTATGTCTATTTTTTTTATATGTTTAGAATTAATTTTTATACGTTTGGACTGTGCAACATACTAGACATGAAACGAAAATGTAGCTGTTTTTTTGTAGCAGTATTAGACGTAAAGATTACGTTTATTTTATATTAAATCTTTTTCGATTTTCTGTACCGCTAGCCACAAGAGTGCTCTAGTGCGGTGCGCAACAGCTCGGCTGCTAGTGGTGTGCTGCGCGCTGGGAGGCGGGGGGCGGGACTTGCTGCGCACGCGCCCTCCCACCGCCGCCTGCGCACGCAAGCACGCACTGCGATCACTTGCCTCACTGCTGGATGATAAGAGTACTGACGCCAGGTTAGAAATTATAGTGTTCATAGCAGCTAACATTTAGCTCTATCTGAACAATTTATCTTAATTAGTTAACCAAAAATTCTCTCGTAGCTAAATTACAGCCGCGCTGATCGATCGATCTGCGAGGTTAAGCTGCCGTTCTCTATACAGCGAGACCCCTCCCTGTCTCGGAGAG
This sequence comes from Thalpophila matura, assembly GCA_948465475.1. Classification (NCBI taxonomy): domain Eukaryota; kingdom Metazoa; phylum Arthropoda; class Insecta; order Lepidoptera; family Noctuidae; genus Thalpophila; species Thalpophila matura. The sequence goes on along the minus strand of OX419186.1, from coordinate 16,259,872 downwards.
CACGTTAAACAGTTGGCCCTGGTTGTCATAGGAATATCTTTGACAGTTACAGGTAGTCAGGAGTTTGAAAATCTGACAATTGATCTAACACTCGAATACCGACATTATCCAATAATTGGGTTGTAGAGGTCAGATGGCAGTCGCTCCATATAAAATATTGATATTCAGCCACAACAAAATAGGTTATGGCCACGTGGTTCGACCGCATGGTTCGATCAATCGAACAACGTGAACTTTTTTTTCCAGTTGGTTCGGTTTTAGAATCTTACCAGGCGAACTACTAAACCTTAGGACCGCGTAGTTCGACTCCATAGTCGAACCACGATGACCAGTTCACCTGGTTCGATTCATCGAAATATAAATGAATCCTAAGTTTTTATAGTCCATATATTTTTTTTTTATAGTCTGGTACCGTAAAGAAAGAAATCTGTAAAGAAACTGCCGAAAGCAATATCCTACAATATTATGACACCCTGGTACTTTGAAGCAAGAAATCTGCAAATAACATATTTATATGAGAAGATTTTGCATGAAAGCAATTAAATAAATCCTATAATGTTATGACAACCTGGTACCACAAAGCAAAACGTTAAAGAAAATATTTAAAGTACCTAGTCAGCCCTAGTGTTGTGTGAAAGCGACACAAGACTAACCTACAATATTATGGCAGCCTGGTACCTTAAGGCTTAAATCAAGGAATCTGTAAAGAAAATATTTACATGAAAAGGTTCAGTGTGAAAGCAATATCCTACAACATTATGGCGCCCTGGTACTCTAGTAATCACTTAACAGTGTTTTATATGGATCAAAGGACGATCTTTAAACACGTAGAAGTAGTTCGTGCCATTTACCCACTACCTATTCTGCAAGTAGTAAACTGGCACAGTATCATCAGACTATTCGTGCCAGTTTACCACTACCTATTTCTAGTAAACTCGCACGCGGGCCAGTTTTTTAGCGTGCCAGTTGCCACCTAACCTGGTTCGACTAGGGTCGATTCATCGAACCTAGGTACTGAAAAAAGTTCACATAGGTAGTCCGATTGATCGAACTATCAGCAGTCTCAAGAACACATGGTTCGATTTTATCGAACCAACTGAAAAAAAAAGTTCACGTAGTCCGACTGATCGAACTATCAGGATTCTCAAGAACACATGGTTCGATTAATCGAACCAACTGGAAAAAATAGTTCACGTTGTCCGATTGATCGAACCATGCAGTCGAACCACGTGTTCATAACCACAAAATAGACTGGAAGCTGACTACAATATAGTTTGGGAAAAGACTAGGCGGATGATAGTTAGCTAAAAATTTCTAAGCAATGATTTTCCCCACAGAAAATACGCTGAGCGTCTATACTCAATGCTGCGTCCACTGGCCAACTTCGAGGCGTACTACCTGACAGACGTGGACGTCGAAGTGGCGTCCAGGCAGATGAAGAAATACGACCAGCTACTGCTGTGCGGGCCCCCCGAGAGTAGGTGACGTCACACGGGGACCGTGACTAGCCTTGGTGAGGAGTGCTGTGGAGTAAGTGCGTGTTACTTCGGCTGTGACGTGGTAGGGTCTGCTTAATAAACGCGGAGGTGTAACTGGCTTCCGAGCAGACTGGCGAAATCACGCGGGAAAGAGAAATCAATATGAAATCATATCAAATCTGTACGTTAGAACAGGCAGTTTCGCTTCTGTTTCGCTTGTCGTATAACGGACAAGTCAGGCGGACTGTGCTGCGGTTTCGCTGCTATGATTTCGCGACGGACGTGTAATTATCACGTCATGTGGTGTATTCAACCAGCGTTTAGCTATCTTGAGTAAAGTTATAATTAGGTATTTATAGTTTCGATTTGCCGACATTTCTTAAACTTGTATCAAAGCAAAATACCTCTAACAGTATTCCTTAATTAAACGAGAATAATGTATTCCGAATCTTTTAGTGCTGTTCTGATTATAAAAAATATAAATAAATAATTAATTTAAAAAATACTAAATCATAAACACAAAAATATTGTAAATGTAAATGTTTATTTAAATCTTTGTAAAATGAAGTTATTTGGGCACTGGAAGAGTAATTTTGGCATTTAGAAAAGAAATCGTTTTATATCGCCTTTCCCTAATCAAGTAGGCAATCCCAATATCAAATCAGTTTTTGAGATAAAACCTCTTAATAGCACTTTAATTCCTGCTACCTAGTACCTACCAGTTTTAGCTCCGTCGTAGACAGATACCTTCAATTATAGGTTACTAAATTAAAACTATACGTCTTTATTAACTTAAACAAAATTTGTATTCGTCAAAAAAGTTGCTGTTAATATTCATAGTTTTGTAATATTGTATTTACATTATATATCTCGGTGGCTGTTTTTTAAACATATATATTTAATCTGTATCGGTTATTAAGTAGTTTTTCTTGTTTTTACGCCACGGTTGTAAAATAAGTATGACATTCAGATTTATAGTAAAGCGTGTAGATTTATGTCCAGTGTTTTATTTTTACGAACTCAAATAACCAAAGTCCCCAAGCAACTCCTGCTCTGTATCTGACAAACGGGGTGCTTCGTGCTTAGGTACAGCAATCTCCATCATCATTGCCAGTAGAAATCATCTGGTTCATGGAGGAAAATGTGTATATCATAACATAATACATAAAAAATCCATAGATCCATGCGTAAATTCTACTGCAAAGACGACTTGAACGACGGATTCTCTTTTCACATATTTATGGCTATACCTATTTAACAGGAAAATCATCTATAAAATAACTGACATGTGAATTATAATCGAAAGCATCATTTAATAGTTTCCGCGCTGAACGCAACGTGCATTCATGGTTAAAACACAACTCTTGAACGCACGTGTACGCGTATGTACAATCAACCAATTTGATCCATGACCCACCTTAAGCTGATTTTTTTACCAACAATTAAATACAATTAGGTCTAGTTTCGTTTAAATATTAAAACTGACAAAATATTTAAACAGTTTCCCTGGCAACAAACTTGCTACCTATCAATTTTATTACAGAGACAGTATATTCTATGCCACCTCCTTTCGTGTTTGTTGGACACATTTGACACCTTGACATGTGAAGTGATTTTCTGACTTTTTTTTCATTTGGCATTTTTCTTTTAATTTTAATAATACTCTTCTTCGAAAGAGTTAGTATAGGTTTTTGAAAAAATACTTTAGGCAAACCTTGTGCAATGACAGTTAATTCGAAATTCAAAAATAATTCCAGCTTTATCAAAAACATAATTTTCATTGAAATTATGAATCTACTGCATTTATAATAAAGGTCAAAACTGCACAGACCTCTGACCCGAATTGACACAGTTTTCGTAATATTCAAAAAGTCCTAAGTGCAATATGCACGGTAATATGTAGAGCACTTTACTGTTTTGACGATTTCAAACGAATTATCGGCTAAGTGGGTCATGGATCTGGTGGTTCGACTGTACACTCGACGCCATTTACGGTCGACCACTTTTCACCCTTATGTTCTTAGTAATAAGGGCGAAAAGTGGTCGATCGTAAATGGCGCCAAGTGTACCTCCTAGTTACACGTCGGCGTAGTATTATATTATCTGTGACGTCGGACATTACACAACCCGCGTTACTCAGCAAGCGAGTACAGTGCGCCCGTACCTCAGATCATAGAAACAAGGAGATATGCCATCATAGCAAATTAGTACGGGAACAACTGATGCCACTTTTAGTACATTTTTCGACACAATTACGTGCATAATTAAGCGCTCCTTGTGAATAAAAAGATCTCCCACGCATTGAACATTCCGCACACCCTCAATCTAACACTGTGAAACGTCACTTAACACTAGCACTAAACTAAAACACTGTATTTATACCATCGATCGTGTTCGGTTCGTCGCCAGCGCGTACGCTTTTAATATGAGCAATTTGCTCAAGATCAGGCATCAAGCTCGATAGCGCCTTGGCACATCTCCTTGTTTCTATGATCTGAGGCCCGTACGCATGACACACAGCTAGGGTTGCCAACCATACTGTTAAAAACAGTATTGTACTATAAATTCGCTCTACATAATTATGCTGTTACAATGTCGCTGTTTATTGTTCAACTAGCACTTTTCCCGCGACTTCGTCGGCGTGGCCCTCAGGAACATTTTTTCGGGATAAAAAGTAGCCTATGTTACTCAGTGATAAAGTAGCTTTCTATTGGTGAAAAAATGGTTAAAATCGGTCCAGTAGTTTAGGAGCCTATTCGGTACAAACAAGAAAATCTTTCCTCTTTATAATATTATTAGTATAGTTGTTCAATAAAAATAAAGTAGGTATAAGTATCGGCAGGGATCTTGATCACAGATCGCGCATGTACATTTTGGCCCAAAAGACAGTTGACAATACGTAATAGAGAATAGTCCAATAGACGCATCGACAGACGAAATAATCGCGTGCAGCCTCGGCGCCCCCCGTATTCTTCATTCCGCCAAATATGACGAAAAACTAGCTAATGCGCAGGTGATGTTTGTAATCATAACTGATGCCGCTAGTTATACCTGTTTTCATAATTTCTGGTATCTAGAGCCCATAAATTAAACCTGCGAAGATACATAAAATAGAATCTTACGAAGCTTTTAAAAATGGTATCTACTAAATTGATAAGTTGCGCCGGCATGAAACCACAAAGAAAGAAAAATACTGTTTAATTTTTTTCTCCGACTTTATTATATCTACCTACTGTATTTCTTGTTAAAAAAGTGGGTAACCCTACACACAGCATGGACGTGCGACGACCCCTGGTGCGTGTGCACTCAGCTGTACGTGTGTGCGTATATGCCCCGCGAGTGCACGCGCACTCGACCAGTGCAACCGCACCGCAACAAGGCTAATACATACATAGAAATGTTTAATAATATGTTCTATTGATAACTTTCTACGTGTTTCCAGATTACGATTACAGAATTAAAATCTAATAACAAAGCGGTTTATCTTATAATGTGATCTGACCCGGTGATCTTGACGTAAGTGCGCCAAGATCAAGCTCCACAACATAAATGTTATTGAAACAGAGAATATGCCACAATCGTCAGCTCGTTTGGGTTATGACGGTAATGTTTTACGTACTTACAGCTATGTACCTTAAACCCAGATAAATAATTTGATGCCCAATACGTAGGCGTTACCACATTGACCGATCATGTACTTCTCGCATCCAGAGGAATCTCACGATTTGCAGGCCACAATCTCACGATTTGCACGATTGCAATTATTATCCGCCTAGCCTTTTTCCGACTAAAGTTAGAGCCGTTACACTTTCGGGCTTCTGACTACCCGTAACGACTGTCATAGATTTATTAATCACGGAGGTATCTCGAAGTGTAGGTACCTAAGTAAAGAATACCCACCCAATATGGTCTGATCGCGGCAAGTGTAGCTTAACCTCGTACATCGATCGATCAGCGCGGTTATTATCCACAAGCACCACAGTTTTATCTCAACTGACTCATACAACTTAATCTAATTAAAAGGTTACCGATAAACTATATTCTTTATTTTAAGATAAGAAAAAAATAAAAAAATGGTTTTATAAGTTATACTTACCTAACACATTTCCACTATCTATTTATCTGTGTCCCACCCACGTCGACTATCTTTACGACTGAAAAGAACCGCGGGTCAGTCAGGTCGCCTTATAATAATAATTTAAACTAGAGTAAATTGACACCGCTCATGACTTTTATAACAAGGGAATAGAGCACGAAGTCGCGTGGTACAAGGACCTATTGTTAGTTGTCGTGATATCGTATGTTCTTGCAACTGGGCAAGTGATAGGCTAGTTTCTAGTTCATTAAGTATCGCCATTATAATAATACTAACTGCAAGCTGCAGCGTGTGGATTCGCTGCGTGATTTTTAGGAACCAACTTTGTTAAGTTTTAATACGAAGTCTATTGTCTGGTAGGTATATAACGACAATCAGGGCGGACAAACAAAGTATGATTTTACGTAGGTAATTTTAAAGTTTTCAGATTTTGAAATTACCGTATTTTTTTTTCTAACTGCTAAACAGCTGAATGACCCTTAATTTGTTATCCATTATTCATGTTTTGTCCAAATACTTCAGCAACAGCTAAATATGTTAACGACCCATTTTGTCATCCTTCCCCCTCTCGGCCATCATTCCAACAAGAAGGTTCCAATATCAAAACAGATGTAACATTAAAACATTACAATAAACTTCTTGCAACGCCGAGTAGGTATGCGCTTTGCCGACCATTTAAATGCGCTGTGCCGACAGCTTCTGAGAATGCGCTGTGTTGACAGCGGGGGGACCTGCTTATTGTCCCCTAAAACAGGTTCCCCACTGTCAACACAGCGCATCCTCAGAAGCTCTCAGAAGCCAATTTTGCTCTAGGCTAGACATTTACGACTTTTGCGCTAGAAATGTAGGTAAAAGTCATATATGTCTAGTGCAAAAATCTGGAGGAGGATGGAAGTACTTACTTCTCCAGTCGGGATGCTCCAGATTCGAACAAGATATCCTGCTTTGCCTTCTATCTAATTAAAATTAACCTTACGATTTTGGGGTTTCAACTTCTAACGGTTACTGTTCTTTTACCTAATTTTAATCGAGGTATTAGGTATGTTCTATACACCTTTGTAACCCAGTAACGGTTCCTGAAATTATTGTAGGGGGGCAAAGCCTCATTCAGATATTATTTTTAGCGGGTAAGAGTTAGAAATCAATACACCTTGTCTGAAATTACATTTCTTTAGGGATTTCAGCTCTCTAGTCCCCCTTGGACCCGCAACTTTTAAAGTGAAGTTGAGTCAGTCAATCAGAGATACCTACCTAACAATTACCGACAATAATATTTTGAGTTACATCGATGTTACATAAAACTCTGACGCTTTCATTAGTGAAAAGGGACGCACAGTCGCACACGTTTATGAAATTGTAATCATGGTTGACAAATAGGGCGTTTTCTACGAGATAAACCTATAGTTTAACGTCACATTTACGTATGTAAATCAAGAGTGCGATTGAGTTACGCCAACTAATCACGTACGCGTGTTATGAAGAAAGTATGGCCACGTATAGCATAAGCATAATCGGCCTATAATGTTCCCACTGCTGGGACACAGGCCTCCTCTGTGAGAGGGAGTGGGCCGTAGTCCACCACGCGGGCCCAGTGCGGGTTGGTGGATGTCACATGTCTTCGAATTTTTGGTTCTAGGACATGCCGGTTTCCTCACGATGTTTTCCTTCACCGTTAAAGCAAGTGATAAATAATTTCTAATACGCACATGACTTCGAAAAGTCAGCGGTGCGTGCCTCGGGATCGAACTCGAACCATTCGTCGTGGGAGGCACATGGTTAATCCACTAGGCTATCACTGCGCTACTGGCCACGTATGGCCTTTGCAATCTACTAATTTATTAAAGCTGAAGAGTTTGTTTGTTCAAACGCACTAATTTCTGGAACTACCAGTCGGATTCTAAAGAATGTTTTTGTATATGATAGCCAGTCTCACGAGGAATAGTTTAAGCTATTCAACATCACGCTATGACCCTTAAGAGCCGAGCAACGGTGGGTGGAACTGCGGGGCACAGCTAGAAATACATATTATAATCCAAGCGATATCAGCTAAGCTGAAGTGACCAACATTCGCTAAATTTCTTCTAGATGCAGTTACCTATAGACTCAATATTAACTGTAATAGGTATCTGTTATTTTAGCCTTTCATTTTAGCCTGTGACATTGGTGCTGATTCTGTTGAACATCGCACTAAACTAATTTTAATCACACTTTATCTCTTTCTTACAAATATCATTGAAAAAGGACAGAAAATATTTAGAACTGTCAAATTATTAGTCTACGCCCTCGTCATTTATGGGAAAATAGTCGTGACCTTTTGCGATTACGACTAAATTGACATTAAAACTATTCAAGTGGACTAATTTGACAGGATTAAATATTATCTGCTATCCCTCTCTCATATTTATTAGAAAGCTAGACAGAATAAGACTAAATTAGTTTACTAGATGGCGGTCAAGCGCAAGCCTATCATAGAATAAAAAAAAATAAAAAAAAAGTTCGTAAACAACAGAATCGGCACCATTACCTATGTAAATTATAATACCTGTACCCCGATCATGAGTTTTTTTGACGTGTAGTATCGTTAACGTAACCATATTTTGAATTGAAAATACACGTTTGTTACAAAATATTTATATAAATTAAATACTTAATTAATTTCTCTGTATTTTTTAAAATGTGCAAATTGTATAAAATTTTATCAAAATGTTCCAGGACTGCTGTATTTTAAATTCAAAATATGCTTACGTTAACGAAACTATACGTCAAAAAAACTCATGATAGGGGTACTGGTCTTTATGAATGTGCAACTAAATGCTGAACAAAAAGAGTCAAACATTAATTAAAAATACGTGTCCATCAACATCAATTAATTAAAAATGGCACACTTTAGACATGATAACATTAAGCGTCCGAATTATTACCTATTTATTCTCTGAAGTTTTTTATCATCAGTTACCTACAAAAATTAATTGTTTCAAGCATCTATTAACAATACCTTTTGACTATTATCTCAAATCACTTTACAAATTATAAAGGCGTGCGGACTTCTCATAAAGTGTAGAAAGGTACCTAGGTCTACCTAAATTCTATATTTAGAGATTGAGAGATGCGAGTAGGTATTTATTTGTCATCAGACTTTTATCAGTGTATTCATTCAGTGTGATGTAATAGGTTACTCAGTGACGTGTCCATAATCTGCCGATATAGGTACGCATCAATTATGGGAGTTTTTTTTTTCAGACTTTTTAAAGTTTATCTCATTTAAACTTTATGATTTTTTTAATGAGGGTGAGGCCATGATACAATAACGACACATATTTAATAAGAAACCAATATATTTTATTGTTACGAAATCATTATCTTAAACTAAACAATAAATATTTAATTTATTTTAAAACAATAACCACAACAATGTTAGGATTACATAAGTTTACGATAACAGGAACATTCTACAAAGTACTGATTGTTTCCTAGTATGACTATTTTGACTTTAAAAGCCCTAATCCTAATATAAAATACTACATTTACATTATTAAGTACAAAATACTTTTGTTAGGCGGCAGCCTAATTTAGGCCAAATATAAATTCGAGTCAATACTCGGATATTAATAAAAAATAGTAGACTATTAATTTTCTGGAAAATTAATAGAATATCTAGGTTGCGTCTAGATTTCATGACGCATTGCTTCTTCTCTTCACTTGGATAACCTTTCTCCTCTTCACTGTTTCATTGTAGATCTACGTTATGAATAGGTCCAGTTACGTGTCCATAGTTGTTCTTCGTTAAAAACTGTGATCTTTAGGCTTTGCTGAAACCTACAGCGCGTGACTGGCAGGCGCAGTGACTCGCTCGTCGGGCACTACCGCAGCAACTCACTCGTCTGGCACTGCCGCAGCAACTCGCTCGCCGGGTATTACCGCAGCAACTCACTCGTCTGGCACTGCCGCAGCAACTCGCTCGCCGGGTATTACCGCAGCAACTCACTCGTCTGGCACTGCCGCAGCAACTCGCTCGCCGGGTATTACCGCAGCAACTCACTCGTCTGGCACTGCCGCAGCAACTCGCTCGCCGGGTATTACCGCAGCAACTCACTCGTCTGGCACTGCCGCAGCAACTTGCTCGCCGGGCATTACCGCAACAACTCACTCGTCGGGCACTATGGCATCGGCTCCACCTTGTGCGCCATGCTCATGTGCGGCATGTAGCTGCAGACCTTCAGCATGCAGAACGACGCCCGCTTCTGTTTGTGGGTCCCCTGCGGCGGGCGAGCCTGCCCCACCGACGCCAGGAGCAGAACGCTCAGAACAACAATAAGGTAGTGCAGGAAACGCATCTTGATTATTAATTTTTCACACAAAATGTACTCGTAAAAGCTTGGTATAATTTCCAAAAGCACAGTGTATGTAGCTTTTTGGTGTTTATCGTTGACCGCTTGGCTGTGTACTGATGATTCTAGTAAGATGCTCGAGTTATATAGCGGCGGGGTTATCTCGCGCGTGGCTGATAACCCGCCGAGATGAAATAGCCGATAGCGGCGAAGTTCGATGACTGCGCCTCAATGTCACGCGCGAGATAGACTTGTAGTAAAATTATCATAACTAGGTAACCACATGCCGGTGAACGCGAACACCTAAAAAAAATACCTTTTAAGATTTACGTAGACGTAATGTTTTCTGATATCGATGACTGGAGCTGTGTACTTAACCCTCTTGAACCCCAATTGCATTAAACAATTTCAATACAATGTAATTAACTAGGTAGGTACTTATAAGACATGGGCACAAGTCAAAACCTGATACTTTTAAAGTGCCTACTTTTTTATTTACCCCTTTACTCAAGTCTTTAAGAAAATAATTATAAAACAAAGATACCTAAATCTGTAATACATAAACATACACGCTGAAACTGATATCGATCCAATTTATAAAGCGGTGAACAATAGTGAATGTAACCTACCTCAATTTCTTTCGAGAGCTTATCAGGCGTGAGGCGAACGATACCTTATCATCGCTCATCAGTCATTACAATCATGAGTTTGACTGATGAAGTTTGTTATTTATTTAGCATAATAGCATAGCATGATCACCCTATATCGTTCCCACTGCTGGGACACAGGCCTTCTCTCTGTAAAAGGGAGTGGTGATGCCCACTCCCTGTTCACTAACCGCCTAGCTGGCCAAATGAGGGTTTGTGTGGGCAGTGCGAGTTGGTGGTTACAAACACAGTTAGGTAAAAATAGATAAAGGTACCTGTCTGAGTGTTTGTGCGTGTATGATTTGTATTTGTAAACGCACCCACGATTCATGAGAAATTCCAAGCGAGGGACGTTTAAAAAAAGCAAAGTTTAGCCTTTTAACACCTACAAAATCCGTGTAGGTACTTACTGTTCGATTCTTGTTTATCAAATTATATTATTGTTTATTTATTTATTATATAGTAAAAGGTATATATTAAGGTCTATAATATAATACAATGTCCAACTAAACTATATTACATAATAATAAAATCGTATGACTTTTATACCTAATCAATTTTAAATAGGTTATAAGGAAAAAAGGTGAACTACGTTTTTGTACCCGCACCGTTTCCGTTGTATTTATGATGTAACAGGAAATTGAGATTACAATCTATCGTCGGCTCATTTTTTTGGATTTCCAAATAGGCAAATATACTTATCTATGTAGTTCGACGTGCTTTCAACATCTTTTTGTAATTGCATCAGCAATCATTTAATAGCTTGTTAAAAATTAGGTACACCTTTTTCAGATTAATTAAAATATGTATGTACCTACCGTTTACATATCTATTTAATTATAATCAATATATTTTTCGATAGTACCTAAAGGTCTTTCAACTGCAACTAAGTAGCTACTTAGTACTTAAGTAGATATACGAATATGAAATTGACACTGCACGTTTATGAAACGGTCAAAAATCTTTTTAATAGAACGTTAACTAACCTACTGGTTTAATTAGTTGTTAAAGAACAAAGCAATACACGAGATTCATTATCACGACATTCATTCAGTCTCGTTCCCGTCAAAGTAGAGCATCGCCATTTTCTTCTTACTTGATGATACGTTATCTGTGGCAGCTCGTTTTTATCCGATTTTTTTTATGTGAGAATATGAGACTGGCTCGCGTCATGCTTGACCCCTGCTCTATTTTTTTTAAAACATAAAAAAAAATACTTTTAGTCTAAATTTTCCGTCTACCTACCGTCGTCGTTTTCTAGGTATATTTCAACGGGTAAGCATGTTGTGCTGCGTACAACTTTATTATTTACGTTTTATTTTGCATAAAAAAACTGTATGTGTTACTGAATTAAAAATGATAATACGATACTTCAAGCACCCCTTATCTTTGGCACCGAACATTTAAATACGTAAAATCTTCAAAATGAGTAGATATTATGTGGTATTATCCGGATAAAACCAGATACATGAGGTATACCCACAGAACAGAAAAAAACGTTTTTCTGCCGGTTTTAAAGCAGATACAAACTAAAATACGAGTATAATAGGGTCACGAGTTCAGAATGTTATACTTTTATGAATGGATTAGTCTTCTGACTCCCCTTAGACTTATGTGATCCTTGCCAACTACCCGTCTCAGTGACAAGGCAAGACAATATATACAAATATTATAGAAAAATATATCCAAATATTCCGAACTACTTAGGTAAAGAGTACATATAAAATCGGGAAAGAACTAAAAAAAATTGTTATTCTTATAGGAAAATATGGTGTATTCACGTTCTGGCCGTCAGTAGGTGAAACCAGAATACCTACATAGAAATATTATTAAAGCTAAAGAGTTTGTTTGTTTGAAAACGCTAATCTCTGGTCGGATTCGAAAAAATCTTTTTGTATAATATATGATAGCCAGATTAATGCGGAATAGTATAGGCTATAGGCAATGGCTATTTAAAATAACGCTATGACCCTTAGGAGCCGAGCAATGGGGGTGAAACCGCGGGGAACAACTAGTCTCATAATATTTTGAATTTATTATTCTGCTAATAATTTTTCGAAAGAATCTTGTAACTTCCACTTACTAGAATTGCTCGAATATTACAAGATTCTTGCCTATTAATAAAAATACTTTATGTATTTACACAAATAGTCACAAACTAGGAAAATTCATGAAGGTAACATAGACAACACAATGTTCAGACCGGGGCGCGACCTCATGTACTTACCTCGGCACACTAATTAGGTCAATGAGATTTAAGAACCTTGGTTCATTCCACAGTAAATAACGTGAACATTTAGACCCCTGTATCTGGTTATCTATCTGGGTTAACAACGGTGCGGCCGATCTAAATAAGCTAGAGACAAGTTAATCGGGTCTCTCAGTAACTGATCCGTTTTCCGGATGGTAACAGATGTTTTGAAAATAGTTTAAAAAATTTGGGAAAAACGTTTTTTTTTTTTTTTTTAACCATTTTTGGTCCTACATTTAGCATGATTCATACAAAGCCCCTACACGTATAGGCACCTAATAAAAGTAAAACCTCATCTGGTAAATACTAAAACTAAACCAACCATAACCTTATCCTTTGATACCCAACGCCCGTATCAATTGGGCATTTTCCGTAGCGATAATAACACAAATACTTAGTTAAATACGTCATATAAAATGTCATAATATAAGCATGGGTTGGGTCGCAATGTTTTTTTTTTTTATAATCACACGCGTTTTAGGATAATTCTCCCAAACATAAACCTATAATTTTAGTTTAAATGTAAATAATAAGTAACTGATGGTACTATTAATACAATACCTAACTAATGCTATAGAATCACCTTTCTACAAAAACAGACAAGTCCGGCTATATAGTCAACTTTCTACATGTACATTAGATCATTTTCATTGATCTATCTATCGATCCGACTACGGTAGAAACTCAACAAATTGCTGCAATGGCACGAAAGAATATGATGTCCTGAAAACTTGCTATACTCGGTCGCTTTGGCCCCAACACTAATAGAGCTTTAGGTAAAAAAAGACATTAGGTAAAAAGTCTCTAACCTTTTTAAAAGTAGATTAGGTAGGTATTCTAAACTGCTCAATCAAAATATAAGCATATATCGTTCTTTATTTAAATATTGATCCCCAAATTATGATAATTATCTGCATTATCAAAGTTTATGTAGTACATGACGGTGATTTAGCAGGCAAACTTTAATCTAAGAGGAAATATTATAGATAATAATGTTAACAATTTGCTAACATTTTCTTACTGCGCAGTTAAGTAATATTGATTTAAAAACCCGGTGTTCATGACGAAATGTGATAAAGATTTTCGCCGTGTATGATGCAATGTCGTGCTATGTTGAGTGTGCCGAAAAATGACGGTTTAACAAGGAGCACGTGCAAATAATTGTTACACCCCGTGGCTTGTCGATGATTGACGACAATACATAAAGGTTATCGTAAAATTGGTATCCAAATTTCTTATAGAAACGTCTACGTGGGTAAAAGTTTGACTTTGTAGCACTGTACATTTTTTTCTTTTCAAAGATCAACTTTAATTATTACCCACTAGATTCTATATTAGCAGTACTGCAAACTGAAGAAGGTTGCCGGACGATTACACTGACTTTTATTAAAGAGTGGTGGATTTCCAATGGTTTTTCTCTGGTCTATAGACTAAGAATCTAGACAAAAATACTGTGCTAAGCCTTAATGATTTGCAATTTCTAATGTTATTCGTAGCCTGCTACGAGTCTACGAGGCTACGGCATTCGTAACCTGAATGTTTTTCTTTCATAACCGTACCATTATCTTAATTATTGTACCTGTTTATACCAGTACCAAACCATTATAGAACACATTGTAATCGACGACGACATTTATTGATCGACGTTACGTGTTATCTTATTACGTGCATACTTTCACAAACTAAGATAACACGTAAGCGTAACGTCGATCAATCTTCTTGTATAGGTACCTATGAAATAGTGAATGAGTGAAACAGTGACCGACTGACAGACAACACCGGTGGATCTACAGATTTGAGGAGGAAATATTTCTTAACCCTAAAGTAACCCTAAAGGTACACAAAGGAGAGATTTTTTGAAATTCCATGTCTGAAGGGCGAACAGGCGGGGTGGTAAAGTTTGTATAGAAAAACGACATGTTGTTTTCTGAGTTTCATGCGGACGGGATCATAGAGTTTATAACACGCCAATTAGTCATTTTGTCTATTGAAATGTTGATAAAGATATTATAATAAAGGTGTTATAATGAAAGATATTAATGAAAAGTGTGGGCTGTTGCAAATTGAAGCTATCTTTAGCGCTGAGAGTTCTGGTAAAAAAAAAATACATTTTCATTGCCGTACATCAATAAAAGTTTCTTAATCATTACAATTTCATTAGTTACCTACCTAATACACTTTGAACGGCAAAACTTATTGTTTGTCGGTCACCGGTGACTGCCACGGTATTCAAAGACTTAGGTATGTAGATACCTAATACCTAAGTATATATGTTTTACATTGTAGTGCATTACACATACCTAGTTGAAAGCTCTATGTAAAGATCTGTTAATCTGTGTATTAAACCTATGGCTTTAAATGAAAATCTATCATATTCTGGTTGATTTTTGCCTATTTTACTCACGAGTGAATATCTCTGTACTAAGATTTCATCATCGTCAGATAACATTAATGATGGCTAAAAAAATACCCAGAGCCGACACAAACTTCTTATGTGCGGTCTGAGTAGGCTTATTTTGTACATAAAAAAATGTTTTCATTTATTCGAAAAACTGTGGGGTTTTATTTTTTTTTATATAAAAATCATGTCTACAAATCCTTACCTACTAATAATACTATGATATTTTCAATGTGAGAGCAATTGTTTCATAATTATGTCAGAATGGTCTCTTAACAACATATAAGCTTAAATAAGACAAAACTTTTGCCCGCGACTCCATCCGCGTGGACTACAATAAAATGACCAGTTTAAATGAACTTCGTAGTGTAGGGTGGCTAGAACTACCAAGAGGTCAAGCTCTGACTTCCATACCCCACGGATTTCAAGGTTTGCACTTTGGTACCATCAAATGTCTATTAAAGCTAACCCGTTGGTAAACATTCCATTGCTG